>JARHVA010005403.1:760000-802500 GCA_037957365.1 Torreya grandis
CTCAAGCTCTAAAAAAATAAAAAATAACTGCTATTGTTGACTTGATCATTCAATTGCAAAACAAAGATCATCTCAACTCATTGTTAGTGTAAAAATTGGATATAACATCTACCAATCATGCATTAGAAGTTCACAGATTAGAAGAAATAATAAATAAAAATGAAAGTGAACAAATAAACCTCTTGGTATATGTATAAAATCTGAAGGAGAATAGGAGATTGCAGAGTTTGATAAACTCTTACAAAGCACCTTCTAATGTTGCACCTTCTCCTCCTAAGGTATTTATTGACCAAAGTTGTCAAACAAGTTGTATAGGTATTCCTACCATGAAAATGCTAAATCAAATTAAATAAAAATATTCCATACTCAAATAGAAATATAAATTTGTAACTTCTTCAAACAAAATATTGGAAAATGAAAAGAAAGAATTAAAAGCTAAGGTCCAAGATTTAGAATAAAATTTGCAAAATGCATGCAAATTAGGGGAATATATTTTGACATGTACGAATCCTTATCTTGCATATAGTTTGTTTTTATTTGAACAATTTTATAGATGGTAGCTTTTGAATATCTCTTGTCATCTTCCTTACAAGATTTTACAGCCAACAACATTTTTTGAAATTTTCTAGTGTTGAACTTGATCAGGAAGATTTGCTTTATGAGCATTATTTACATGATTTTATCATAGGAGGCCATGAGCACAATAAGTTCTTGATAGACCTTCATGTAGGATAAGTTCATTTCAGGGCATTACATTCTACATTCAAAAATCAACTAGCATGGAAAAGCAAATTTGAAGAGTATAAAAATCATGCTAGGACTACATGATTGTGCATCAAACTAGGCTTTCCTATCCCCAAATTGATTAGAAAGAATTTTAACTATGTTTGTTTATGCGATGAATTTAAAACTCATTATTTACAAGCTTTATAGTATTATGTTGTTTCTTTTGACTTATTTTCAAGATAGCATTTTGATTCAGTGGTGACTACAAGGGTGAAATGATGGGACCAACTTTGAGTGCCTTTTAAAAGATGAGAGGTCATGTCTCCAAATAACTTAAGATGGATTATAAGGAGAGCTACCTCAATTTTGGAAATCTTAATAGAGGTAATAAAATCTGGGAGAGAAAATAAATGGATTGGCATGAGATATAGACCTCCTTTGTTGATCATACCTATTCTAGGATGGTAGAGTTGGGATCCACAATCAGAGGAGCAATTAAATATATGGAAACAAATGATTTAAGAACATCAGGGGTTTATAATAAATTTAGACAAGCATATAAAAGATGAATTTGATGACTATGATTTGAGTCATATTTTGGAAAGTAGATGCAAGAGCTAAGAATGCAAAGGAATGTTTGTAATGGGATTTGTAAAAGGTAAAGCTTAGGGGAGATGATGAGCTCAAAATATGGCTCATTATTGACATGTTATTTCCCTTAATTCATCTCTCTAAGTATATTATCTTATGTAAATCATAGATTGTTAGATAGCTATTACATGGAAAGTAGATACTTATCTTGTTTATATTGAACTAAAGACTAAACCTTTACTTTGTCATTAATGTCTAATACATAGCATGTTTTAGTGATTTTTGTTGTGAAGAATGCTCAAGAAGAAGACATAAGTGATTTATAGTGAAATTTCAATTTTGATTTCCATTTAGCAAAACTATGAACTCACACAAAATGTTTCTACAGACTCGGTAGGCTTGTTTGTATAGACTTTATAGGCTTGTTTCTATGGACTCTGTAGGTTTGTTTCTATGGACTCCACAAGCTTGTTTTTATAGACTCTACAGGCTCATTCTTATTGAATCTATAGGGTCAATTCGATGGATTCTGTAAATAAAAAGCTACAAATGGGAAGCTAGTGGCCAGATAAGATGAGAAAGAATCATTCTAGCTAAAGTCAAATAAAGAAAATACCCACCTGCTATTTTGTAGGATTTGATTTTGATAAATTTGAATATATTTGGATCTTAGGACTATTATAAGATAGTATATCTATTTCATAAAAATAATTGGATCTCCTGGAAATCTAATCTCCTATCTTTGGATGAGTGGATCGACCAAGGAATCTTATCTCTTTGCATCCTATTTTGAGTTAATTATATTAGGATAAAATGTAAGACTTTTATTATTAAAAAAAGAGGGGAAAGATACAAGAATATTATAGATTTTAGACAGATTGTAATCATTTCAATTTTATGAATTATCACTTTAGTTTCCAGTATTGACTAATCTTTATTCCTGAGTTCGAGAGGAGCAAGGGGCCACTTTCCTTAGAACCAGCAATTATGTATGGTGTTTATGTTATGTTATATTAACTCTTTGTTATAACTAATTAGAATATTGATAATATTTTCATTCATTCATAAAACATAAAAACAAATTCATAGTTCAAAAGGCATTTCCTTATTCCAAAGTCATTTCCTTTCTAAGCAAAGTGTATTTTCTTTTACAGCAAACGTGTGAAGTAAATTTCCTATTCTAGTTAAACATTTCCATTTCCATCCAAGCATAAATAGGAGTGTGATTTTAATATAAATATAAAGAGTGAATAAATTAGTTTAAGACACATTTATTTCATTAGTCAAAGTTAGAATAGGACCATCAAACACCACCACAAGCAAACTTCTAGATCTACCATCCTACACCTTACTACAGAGAGCTGTGGACACCAGCCCTGGTTGATAACACATCAATTGAATACCAATTAAATTAAGATTTGAATGAAACTTATCAATTTTTATAAAAATGAGAAGTATCATATTCCAGTGTAACAATTATGAAAGAAGAGACCTCAAATAAAATCTATAAGGAACCATAAAGCCAATTTCCATGACTAAATATGAAAGACCTTATGGACTTGGATTTAAACCACCTGGGGGTGATCCCACATATCTTATTCAAACTCCATTACCAGTGACTAGTGATGATGATGCTAATAGTGAAGTAGAGTTTGATCATTATCCCACCTTTGATGACCTAAATGAATCCAACCTATTTGATAACAATGCCATTTGTACCCTTAACTTGGCCATTCATCAAAACCCATTGCCATTATATTATCTACAACTGATAGATTAAGACTAAAAATAATCCATTTTATCTATATATAAGTTCCATAATGATGAGGCATTCTATGACTTTTTAAGCCTTAGAGACAATGTTTTGTTGGGATATCACAAATCAAGATTCTCAATCACATTAGATCTTGTAGCCTAATTTGGAGAGTGAGTGAACACCCTTAGCAGAAAATAAAAAAGTAAAACATTGAGGTCCTAAATTGAAAACCTCTTTGAGTCACTTTTTGACCGAGGAAAAAGTAAATATAAAGCCCAGTCTAGTGGTAAAAATTTGTTTCAAGCACTATTAGATGGGGGTGTTCATTCTTCTTCAAATTTAGACCAGAAGACACCAATGATGAACTTGCCTATGGATTTGAGTTAAAATTTGAGAAATAACAAGTATTTGATCAAATTCTTCAAAAATTTCCAATTAGTTTTATCACATGGCCAAATCACCCATTAGGGGACTCAAATTTATCATTATTAGGAGAATTTGAAAATCAAGTCCTAACAAAAGACCCTGACATTTTAATAGTTTAAGTCATTGCCTCCTATCCTAGAAGACGGTTCAACCCTTCTATTTAAAGATATAAAATAGGTATATATAAAGACTCCATCAGACCTAAAATGGATAAAATTAAAACTATCCCTCAATGAATAGGAATGTGACATATTTACATATCTATTGAGAGAATTTGTAGATATCTTTTCATGGGCCTATTCTAACATGCTAAGATTAGACCCTGCCTTGGTTCTACATTACCTTGTGGTTAATCTTGATGCCAAATCATGAAAATAAAATTTACTTAATATGTTTCCTCTCATTATTGTATTGGTAAAGAAGGAATTGGAAAAACTCTTAGAAGCCAGATGTATCTGATCCATTGACTACTCATAATGGATCTCTAATGTGGTACCTATTAGTAAAAATTCTAAAGGGATTAGAATTTGTACTAATTTTTGAGACATCAACAAATCTTTTCCTAAATATGATTTTTCCTTGCCTAATATTGACATGATCATCGACTCCATGGCCGGTTATGAAATGCTTTCACTCATGGATGGCTTTTCAAGATACAACTAGATCAAAATAACACTAGAAGACCAACATAAAATAACATTCACCACTCCATGGGGAACATTTTATTATTAGGTAATACCATTTTGGCTTAATAATGTTGGATATACATATCAAAGTTCCATGACTACCATATTCCATGATATGATACATGATATTGTTGAAGACTATCTCGATGACACATTAAGAAAATTGAAAACCAGGGCTAACCATCCAATAGTGCTACATAAGATATTTGAAAGATTACAGAGTACAAGGTTAGACTCAATCTAAATAAATATGTGTTTGGTGTAACTTTAGGCAAATTACTTGGCTTCATTGTGTCTCGTAGAGGTATTGAAGTCAATTCAGCTAAAGTCCATGCTATAACTAAGATGCTACCACCAACCAATTTAGAACACCTATGTAGTTTGTAAGGTAAGATCCAATCAATTTGACACTTCATTTCTTAGTTAGAAGACAAGTGCCATCCATTTAAACACCTTTTAAAGAAGGGAGTTGTATTTAAATATGATGATCACTGCTAGATATCTTTTAAATAACTCAAAGACTATCTTGTTAATTCACTTATTTTATTACCTCCTATGCCAGGAAAGCCATTTTTTTATACCTATCAGCTACCAACCATGATCTGGGGGCATTCTTGGCTCAACATGATGAAAATGTAAAGGAGCACACCATATACAACCTAAGTTATACCTAGTTACATACTAATATAACAATGCACTTATTGAAAAAGGTTGTTTGGCCATGGTCTTTGTAGCTTAGAAACTATGCCACTACATGTTGAATAATAAGACCGTGGTCATTTCAAAGGTAGATCCACTCAAGTATCTACTATATAAAATAGCTTTTTAAGGTATAATGGCTAAATATATCATGCTTCTTAGTGAATTTGACATAGAGTATGTCAATCAAAAGCTAATCAAGGGACAACTTCTTATAGATCAACTTGCTAAAGCACCTCTCATAGACACACAACCACTCATGTTTCAATTTCCTGATGAGTCCATAATGAGCATCATTTACACACCCCTTGATGAGTATCCCTAGAAACTATATTTTGATGGTTCATTTACTACACAGGTATCATGGGTAGTCCTATTATTTATTATACCATTGGGGGACCTAATCCCTAAATCATTCAGAATCAGCTTTCCTTGTACAAACAACATGGTTGAGTATGAAGCACTTATTATAATACATTGATAAGTAGTGCATTGGAACATATCTCATCTCCAAGTTTATGGTGATTCTTAGTTAATCGTCAATCAAGCCACATATCATTTTCAGACCAAAGATGGCAAGTTGGTTCCATATAAATCTATGGTCGACACTCTTAAGTAAAAAATTACAAATATTCAATTTTAGCACATACCAAAGGCTAGTAACATAACTTTAGATGCCATGATTACTATTAGCTTTCTAATTCAAAAAATAGATAAAGATAGAGAGTATCAGTTCCTTGTCAAGAATTTGTTTGCACCAACTCATGAACCTTTAACCATTGCCATGATTTGTGATATTGTTGGTCCTAATTTTATCTAGTCCTTTGAACTTTACAACTACCTTTATGACCAAGTTCTACCACCTAACCTATCTGAAAAACAAACTAGAGCCTTCATTCATCATTCCACTCATTATACTCTACTTGGATCCAACCTTTACCATCATAGTTTTGATGGAACTCTACTTCGTTATTTAACTTTAGTAGAGTCTACACTAGCATTAAGAGAAGTTCATGAAGGAGTATGTGGAGTCCATTCTAATAGACAAATCCTATCCAAAAAAATCTTGTCTACTAGTTATTATTGGCCCATAATAGATGTAGATGCCACTACATATGTTAAAAAATGTGACAAATGTCAATAACATGCTAATCTAATTCATGCCCTAGTAAAAACTTTGAAATAGATGTTGATACCATGTCCATTTTATATATGGGGACTTGACCTCATTAGGAAGATCAAACCCACTTCATTTGATGGCCATAAACATATCCTTACCACCACTGAATATTTCACTAACTGGGTTGAAGCTATACCCCTCACTTAGGTGATTGGAAAGCAAATTTACAAATTCATTTTCAACCATCTCATTTATTGCTATAGTATCCCCTCTAACATTATATCTGATAATAAAGGATCATTCAAGAACAAGGATGTAGACTAGCTATGTATTGAATACAACATCACATTAAAAAATTCTATTTATATTACCCTTAAGGTAATGACCAAGTTGAGGCATCCAATAAAACCATTGTCAATATTCTCAAAAAGATTATCAATTATGTTGTTTGTGATTGGCACTTACATTTATTCCCTACCCTTTGAACATACCGTACCAATCATCATACCCCCATAGGAGCCACTCCATACTCACTTTTTTATGGTACTAAAGCCATCTTTCCCATTGAGGTTTAATTGCCTTCACTATGCATCTCTTTCATGCATGACCTAGATTATCATGAATATCAAGTAGCTTACCTGCAAGATCTAGACCTACTTAATGAGAAATGCACAACTGAACTCAATAATCTTCAAGCATATCAGAACCAAATCAAATGCCATTATAATCTACATGTTAAGTATTGAACATTTGAACTTGGTGATCTTATTCTTAAAGAAATCCAAAAGAATACCATGGTTGAAAAGAAGCACAAAGGAAAATTTAAACCAAACTAGATAGGGCCTTTCATCATTACTATAGATTATGGAACAAGATCATAAAATCTTGCCACACTAGATGGAGATGAGCTTCCAAAGCCAATGAATATTATTAATGTCAAGTAGTACTATGCTTGAATGCTAAGGTGCATTTTTTGTAAGGATCATTTTAGTTATGCCATTTTATCACTATTTTTCTTTGTATAAATACCATCCTTATCCATCCTTCTTGTCGTATCTAGTTTTTGATTTTGACCTATCAACCTAGTGTGTTCTAAATCCTAGCCTATTTGACTTTGGTTTTTACTATTCATTATGAATTTTTAGAATCAAGGTATTTGATTAGTTTCATTAGTTGGTTCAAGTAGTTCAAACAAAGATCATTTTGGAACAATGTGATAGAATTTTCAACAGTTGTATCCTTCATTTGTTATTCATTTCTTATCATCAATCTTGTTATTAATTATAACTACCTTTTGGCATATTAGTACCATCGATCTATGCCAATGTGTCCTAGTTATAACTACCTATGGATAAACTAGGGGAAACATTAAGCCTTGACATACTGACTCACCACTTATGTCGTACTATGCCTTTTTACCAACTGTGCCTATTTTGTTTGAATTGACTTCTACACTAGTCAAATTCCTCTATTGTAAGGGAAAAACTATAGTGACTTGAGGTCGTACTCTGGGACTATGTAGGTAGTTCTCAATACTTGTTAAGGTCAGCTCAATCACCCTAAGCCATGCTGTCACTATTTTTAAAGAAACTTAAGCCATGCTCTCACCATTTTGTGAGCAACCTAACCCATGTTCTTGCCATTTTATGAGCAACCTAAGCCACGCTCTCATCTTTTTGTGAGCAACCTAAATTTGAACACTCTCACCATTTTGTGAGCTTAGACCATTTAAGTGTCTCATCATTATTGATCAAGTTGAGATAATTCAAAAAAAATCCAAAAACATTTGAAAATTTGTTAGAAAAGAATAAAAATATTGACCATTTCTTTGCCTTAGGATTCTGGGAACCCTTACTAAGTTATAAACAAATTACTTATCATATAGTTTCCCCATCCTTTTTAGTCTTTTATCTCACTCGCTTACCATTTTTAAAGATCATTTATCTTCTTCTATCACATCCATTCTATTTGTTTTCCTCAATTTTTAAATTCTTCTCATTCCTTGGGAGAACTACCTTTGGCCTAAATGTTTTATTTGATACTACATCCATAGAACTATGTAGGTAGTTTCCACTTGCCTAGTGCATATGGAGATAACTCAACCACCCCTTTCCTTTTCTTTTATTCCCCCATTTTGTTCATTTTTTAAGTTATCACCTATTTTCTAAAGACAATGTTCATATAGCTTTTATTGCTTTGTTTGTTTGTTTGTTTTTTACTTATTTTATTTGTTTGTCTATTTATTTGTTTACTTTCATCTTGGTTGCCTTGATTCAGTTTACATGGTCATCATGGTTTCTATCATTGGTGCATTATTTTATATTGAGTATTGAATTATAGGAATCAGTCCTCATTCATATTTTGGCCATGTCCTCATGATCTTATATAGTAATTCCTACTGACACATGATATAATAAACATCAACTTTAAGAAGTCTATTTAGCAATGGCAACATCTCTTTAGTAACAACATCTCGATTCAATCCCAATCATATCCCAAATAGAATAATTAACCATGAAAGAATTTTAACCTTTATTAGTTTGGTTGAGCGTCTCCCTACTAGTAGGTTGTTCTAATTCATAATTACTCTCTATGTAAATTTATCACCATCCTTATCCAAGTTTATCATGTTTACCATATTTGTGGTCTAATGATTAGAACTGCCTATGGGAAATTATTGTACACTATCCCACCTGCATTTCTCAATGATTATAATTGCCTTTGGGTAAATAATTATATTGTCACCACTTTACTTTTTCTACCTATACAGAGGAATGTTATTATCTTGTTTGTTTGTCCTAACTAGTGTAGCTCTTTCTTCTTAATGATTATAACTACCTTTGAGCAAATCATTGTGTTATCATACAACATTACCACTATTGGGGTAAAATGCTTATAAATGCCTCTAGGAAAACCAGTGTACACCATCCCACATGCATTATTAATGATTTTGACTACTTTTTTAGTATCATTGTGTTTTCACCCCATTATCTTCCCTTTCTTTGGTCCCCTCATTTTGTTTCTTTCTTTTTGAGGGACCGTTTGTTGACTTACTTGTCCAACCATTCCCTCATGGGGGCATCATACAGTTAGTTTATCATCATTGCAATTGTATGAGTACAATACCTTTTTTTTTTTTGAGAAGAGGTTACTATGCTTATAGCTTGTAATGCTTTCCCAAATAGGGGCAAATTGTAGACACCTAAAACTAGCCATCAATGACCTCCAATCAAGCTTTTGACCAATTTCCACCTAAAATGCATGATTTGGCCTAAAAACACTCAAACATGTTAAATGATGTGGAAATAACATATTAAAGTGTTGGTTATGGCTAGGGTATCCTTAAATAGGGTAATGTAACTTATGGGCTAGCTAACTTTGGTCACATCATTTTGAGTCAAACTGCCAATTTTGCACCTAAGTACTATGGATTGATCTTTCCTATAAAATATATTACATGAGATATATGACTTTGTTATTTATTATCATCAAAATCCTAAATGGGTTAATAGATATAACACATCTAACATTTCCTTCCAATTCTAATCCAATCAAGTTTTAGACTAATAACAAGACATTCTGATCAATTTGAGTAATATGTGCACAAAGTGCTTAAACATGTTTAAGAGCTAATTAAACCAAATCAAGGCCTAATCAAGAATTCCATGGAAACTTGTTTAATAATTTGTTTTGGAAATTAATATGGAATATTTCCATCATTAGGTGACCTCATTTCTTTGGAAGACATCCCTAGGCCATAAATGCCACAAATATCACGATTCATGCTCTCTACGCCTCATTAATGCCTCCCATGATGCCCTCCATGCCTCTTAATTTCCCCTTCTTCCAATGTCATGATGAGGATAATTATAAACTTAATTACAAAAATTAATTAACCCTCAACCACACATCTCAATCTCAGGATGGATCGTTCAGGTTGATTCTAGACATTCTCAAAAATCTATAGATAGAAGGCCTCACCACATCAGTTTTAGGACTTGAGAATGCAAAGTTATCATGCCAAATTGGTTCCAAAAGCTTCAATAAACTAGTTTTATCATGCCAAATTGATTCCAATCCAAGCCAAGCCATAAGCCAAAGGTGCCAAGGAGAGATGGAGGTAGCCAAGCTTCCATTGCCAAGGACTTCATGAGCACAAAACCAAACAAGCCACTACTACAAAGGCATTTGGAGCATCCAAGGAAGTTGAAGGAATTATTGTGTTTTATTCCTTACTTTTTAGTTGAGTTTGACATGTTTTTTCATTAACTAAGCTCTCCCTAGTTGTTAGGCCTAGAGATGTTATGCTAGTTAGTGTGTTTCTTTCATTTTATTTTCATTTTGAAACTAGCACAATACTAACCATCCTCTCTTCAGTCAAATTCCTAGATCACAGGGGGGACTTCTTATGGCATTTGGGGACTCCTTATTTAGGCATCCTAAATACATATTATATCTTCTATAGGTCTCCACTACTCTTTTCCTTGAAATATTCTTAGATGTAAATACTACAGGGCTTCTACTTATTCTTACTCTCTAGTGTATTGTGAGAGTGGCCCATGGAAATTTTGAGGTTATTGATGAGGCTATGGAGTCTAAAATTCATAATATTTAGATGCATATTGAGGCCTTAGATTCCAACAAAAACTAGATCACAACTACTCCAAACTATTTAAGTTGACCATGATGGTATATACATAGTTTCACCTACTCACCATCCATGTGAGCCATTGAGAAGTTAATTTTTAAACCTCTAACTACCCATCACCATTATTTTCACCAATCTATGGTCATAAAAATTCTTTGATCTAACAACTTAGGCTTGACTGCATTAAAATGGTCTGGGCATGAAGCACTCTTTTTATAGCTTGCTCAACAACCTAATATAGTATGGCAACCTAACAAATAAATCCAATCAACAGGAGAGGTAGATGAGTAAAGGCATAGGAATTGAGTACTTTCTAAGACAAAGAATCACTTTCTCCTTGGGTGTTCTAGCTTCACACACTTTCAACACTTTCTACAGCCTTCTATAATAAGTGTAAACCTGATACAACTTTCCCAATAATTGATTCAAACCCATTTTTATTTTTTATAGACATGTGTCCTCTCATGACCTTATTTGAGCTTCTAGCTATCTAAACAGCCTTGATCTAAGCTTGGGTGACCTATAAATGGCATTTTGGGCCTCATCTAGTGAGCTTTATCCTCTATGGTAGTGCCTTAATTGATTCTTCTCATTCATAATGTCTAAAAACCTAATTATGCCCTATAAATATTAAAAAATTAAAGTCTATTTTAATTTTATTTAAAATATATTTGTGTATTTTTTATTAAACACCTTCAAATAAGCCTTTTCATGTAAGAATCACATAGGGGTGTATGGGGGAGGTATTAATTTGACTTGTGTTGACTTAATGAGTTTTTATAATTTTGTGTTGGTTCTATAAGTAGCTAGAAGGCTACATTTGCCTAAATTTGGATGATGTTTTTAATGTTTTGCTACAAGTTTTATTAAATAGGGTTTATTTATGAGAAATTAATATTATAATAACTTATGATCAGTAGCTCAAAATTGAGCACCATCTTTTTAAAAACTTTATTTTCATTTACCATGCATTGGTCCTATTTTAATTGTAAAACACATTAATCAAATAACATTCCATATTCAAGGGGGTTGCTTGTGTTATGGGCCCTACTACTTTCTATATTTTTATCTTTGTGTACTAATTACTCTCATCTATGTGGACTTATTTTTTATCCAGACTGAATTCAATATCTAGAGAGTGCACCAGTGTTACCCACTCTATTACTAATTTCTCACTTAGACATATTTTTGATTGTGCCTGACATCCCATTAATGATAATTCTTTAGAGGTTCATTATAGTTTGTATCTTGTAGTTTCACACTTATATAGTATCTTATCTCAATCATGTCAAACCCATTTGAGAGACTCCATATAGCATATTTGTTTTGTCTCCAGTAATCCTTCTTAAGAAGTAAAAATATGCTTTATGTTGTGCTTACATGGAACACTTACTCATACACAAGAATCATATTCTATTCCTATATGGATAAATTCATGCACCCACTGATCCCATTGAGTATGATAAGTTGTCTAATACTTGGGACAATGATTTTGCCAATCTATTACTACATGTTTCCAATGATATTCATTGACATGTGAAATATAAAAAGTGTTCCTCCACTATTTGGATCACTCTTTAGAGCCTTTTTGGGGATACTACTCTGACCTACATCACACCTCCTTCTCCACTTCCTATTATCTCTTCTAAGACTATTGTACACTCTCGTCTTGCTTCTATTTCTTGTGATGATATATCTATGGTGGACAATGCTCTTCTATTTATCGATCCCCCACTACAGGATGAAATTCTATCAAAATTTAATTATCTCATTATAGATTTTACATCCATTCTTATGCAAATTATTGCTCTTTTAGATCCTTTACATATATGCATTAAATAGGACTTTATTGATTCTAGTGAGAGTACAAATATTGAGATTATTAATGACTCATATGTTCCTCTAGACATTCATCTTATAGATCTAAGTTCTTCATTTATAGACCAGTCTTTAGTTTTGATATTTGTTGAGATTTACTCTCCTCTTTCCATGGGCATTATTTTAGTGAATGTTTCATCTCTATCTTGTTATCTAGATGTTGTCTCCCCTTCATTATATGCTTCTTCATTTCCATCTTTATACAATTATTCTTATGATACCTGATCAGACTTTGGCACATTTGAGCATTAATAGGGAGACATTTAAGCATTTTATAGAGATATACATCTTCATTTTTACGTGTATTCCACTTGAGAGGTAATTCAATAGTTTGATAACTTGAGGTTTCTTTATTATAAAAGTAATAGATGTCATTGGTTGTAGAGATACCCACTATAGTATTTATCATGTGATATTTTATGCTTACCTTCTCTCTTTTTATGGAGGCATATATCCTTCATTTTTTGTAGGATATTGGGATCATCACTATGTACTTGGTTACCTCATTAGGCATTATTTTTAGGACCCAATTCTCTATCCCATCTAAGTTATGCATAAATTGGGGTGTTGGTGAATACTTTTATTCTACGTGTTTTGGCTACATGATTCATTATGCTTGCTTAGGGTCTTAGAGGACATTTGGGTCATTTGGGAAGATTAGTCCCACATTCACTAGAATGTGGGGTTTCACTCTCTCTCCCACCTATATATGTATCTCTCTCACTTTGTATTCATAATCCAAAGTTAATGAATGTTTTGGATTTCTCCATTTTAATTTTTTTCCTACAATTCTCTTTTGTGATTTCAATTTGTTACATCTCTTTAGTGGTGTTCACTTAATTTTAATCTCATTTTCCCATTCAACCTTCAAATTCACCTTATCTAAACTAGTATCAAACTCTAATATCAAAAATATACAAAAGGTTAGAGAGTCAAACCAAGTCATTACATATGTTTTAATAATACATTTCTCACATCGGGTCTCTGTTAGCATTTTTGGAGAGTTTAGAGTGGCTTATGTTCTTAACAATTATTCATAAACCCTAGGACCTTAATCCCTAAACCAATGGAATTTTTTTTACTAGCCCTCTCAACTATCTCCAAGATATTTTGTCACCATGAATCTTGAGTGTATAGTTATGAGTGTGAATATTTGATTCTTAGTCTACAAACTAACCATCAGAGAGGGGTCTAAGTTCTTAAACATTGTTCATGCATACTAGAGGCTCTATCTAGAAATTGATGCCATAATAATTAAGTTTGGAGACCTAATTATCATATATAAAATCCAATTTTATCCATGTACAATATCATGGCCTCACCAATTAAGACAAACTCTAATTTCAAGTCTAGTCACCCATGGAAGGAGTTCAGGATGGTATTGAGAGCCTTAATAACACTTTTCTTAATTTGATTTACCTTGGGATGGTCTTTTATGACTTTTAAAACATTTAAAACTTATAAATTTCTTTATATTCTCATTTCACCTTTATTAGATCACCTTTCTGATAACTATAATATGGTTTGGTTGTGTAGGAATTAGGACATATAGACCTAAATAGAGTTTCTATTAATTCTATCTTCCTATAATAGGTTTGAGAGTTATATGAAATCATACCATTAATTTTAAACATTCTTAATTATTTTTTATTCTCTCATACTTTCTCTTTTCATGATATATAAGTGACCTTCACTCAACTAGGCAAGCAAGCATGTGTGTGGGTTAGGCTATGTAGGCCTAGATAGGATTTCTATGTTTGTTTCACTTTTATGACCATGGGTATGAGGGTCTAAATGAGGTCCTCTTTCAATATTAAACCATATTCAAATGGTTTTAATTTACTCATACCTTTCATAGAATCTTACCCCTCTCTAAACAAGTAATAACTCTAATAAAAAATATGTATGCCTATATATGATCTTGGATTATGTATGTAGGTATTTGAAGCTTTGTTTAATTATCTTCCTTAATACCTTATTTAGGTCTCACTATTATAAAAAAAAATCATCTATCCATTCTCCTAGATTAGAAACCAATGTTCTTCATGTAATCTTCCCCTTCCTTAGGCTTGAAACTAGCCTACCTTACTTATGTTAGCCTATAGGTAGTCTTTAGGATAATATAAGTACATTCAAGAGTCTTAAGATTTTGATTTCACAAATTTGAAATCTCAATGAATTTTTTGTATTATTTAGAATCTAGAATCCTTTCAATTTGCATTCTCAAGTCACCATGACTTCACAACCTATAATACCCTTCTCACTTCTTTCTAAGTCTAGCTATAAGTGCCAATTCTTGAGGTCTTCACTATGTCTTAGGGGTTTATAACCTTGTTTCTAGTTATTAGACATAATGTACTCATATAAAATGTGAAAATTGGTAGCTTGAGTGTGACTTATGAGATCCATCTTATAGGTCCCTCCTACTTTCTTTCATAACCCTAATAGACATATTTTCATTGATTCATAATCATCCATAGCCTTTTAGACCTGATCCCAACTGATCTAGACTCCTCTTTTCATAATAGTTCCATCCCCCCAGGTCTCATCAGCTTATAACTATAACACCCAACTTAGACTATAGTACCAAACCCTATGGTGTCCTATTTTTGGTGCTCTTATCCAATCACATTTTTGGACCAAACAATCATTTCCTTATGATTCATATCCTCCTTTTTATTAGACTAACATGGATAAATTCAATCCATGACCAATATATCCCTACAAAAACCCAAAAATATCATAAAGTAAACAAGACTACTCAAGAATATTTCCCTATTCTCTACATAAATCCATCTAATACCATTTCTAGTTTATTCAAATCATTAAAAAAATCCCTAGTCACCTCAAGCATATCTAATTTATCATTTTTCATCTTCATACACTTAATTTCACAAATCACATTAAGTGGGAGAACTAAATATGACTTGATCCCTCTTTAGAGTATTGGTATGTAGGCAATGTGCCCATATAATGGGTGTGGATGTAGACTATGAATTTGACTTAAGAGAGGTGTTAGTATCTTGTTAGTGACAAAATAAAATCAAATTGAAAAACCAACAAACTAGCCAACATACATCTCTAGGCCTAGTTATTAGGAAGAGCTTAGTGAGGGAAAGCCATTTGATAACACAAAGAAATAATAAATATGAACACAAAACATCAATTTATTACCAAATCATTGATTTCTCTAAAAGGCTCATTCTTTGGCTTGCTTGGCTTGTGCTTTAGGAGATCTTCTTCAATGGGTGTGGCTACCTTCATCTCCTCTTGCCACCTTTGGCTTTGGCTTGGTGTGTCTTGGCTCAAATATTTGGAAATATAAAACTAAGATGCAATGATTTTTTAATGAATTTGGGCATTATAAGTTTGGCATAAAATATCTTAAAATTCAATAGGAAAGGCCTCAAATTTATAGATTTTTATAATGCTTTGAAGATGAACCATGACCATCCATCTCAAGATTGAGATGTGTGGCCATGAATAAATCCAAATATGAAATTCATTATAAAAATATCCTCATTACTATTTGGGATATATGGGTATTGAATAGGCATGGATGTTATTAATGAGGCATGGGAGACACATAATCTTGATATTTTATGTATTTATGGCTTATGGTTGCCACCTCATATGATGATGTCCCCTGATGATGTAGTTAATAGAAATTAATTTCCAATAAATATCTATTAAATAAGTTCTATAGAAAATTAAATTTGGGACCTAATTTATTTTAATTAGCTTAAAATGTGATTAGTTAACTTTAGTGCAAATTTTGGCTCTTAGTACACAAATTAATCAATTGGTCAAAATGTCTTGTTATTAGTCCAAAATTTAAATGGATTAGAATTGGAAGTCGATGTAAGATGTGTTGGATATTTTATCCCATTTATGATGTCACAAACACTAAATAACATGGGTACATGTCTTATGCAAGAGATTTGATATAAAAGAGAAATATAAACTACCCAAATGCCAAATTGGTATTTTGACTCAAAATGATTTGATCAAAGTTACGTAGCCCATAAATTATATTGCCTCATTTAATGATACTCTAGACAAAGTAGAACTTAAATATATCAATTTCAAATCATTTAATGCATTTTATTTTTTTAAAGCTAAATTATGCACTTTGGTAGAAATTGATCAAAAGCCTAGTTGGAGGTTATTGGTGACCAATTTTAGGTGTCTATAGTTTGCCCCTATTTGGGAAGATGTTGTAATCTATAGGAAAAACAATATATTCTCAAATAATAAGAAAATGCTTGTATGCCAAAAAGAAGATGATGGTTGAAGAACAAAGCTCCAAATGGTGTTTGGGAAGCCTAGGATGATGCCCCCTCAAGGGAGTGGCCATCACATTTGTTGATGGATGGTCCCTCAAAAAGAAACAAGAAAGGTGGAATTAACCTATGGTTGAGATTAATTCAAGTGATAAAATACTTGCATGCATTGATGTAAAAAGGATACTAATTTTTCCAAAGGTGGTTATAATCAAAATTAAAAGTCAAAATAATGATTTTCCTATAGGCGGTTATAATAATTAAGAAGACCTAGATTGGATAAAGATGATTATGCCCTAGTTAGAGTTGAATAGTAAGCATAACTCAAGGACATAACCTAGAATATAGATTAAAGATGAAATAGATGAATATAGGAATATGATTGATCAATGTGAATGATTTAGTTATAGCTAGCAATGAGGAGATACTCATCTTGATTAGCCATGATACAACTAGAATGTTTAATGGGTTGACTTGATCAAGGGTGGGATGGGAAGATTTTCCAAGGTGATAAGGAGAAAATTCTATCGATCCATTGATTGTAGACCTTTTTGAAGCTAATTTTTGTTGTAGTATGTGATGGTAGGCTTCATGATAGGACACCATGAAGACTTGGACAAAATATACATAAGGACTAACTCCTGATCCAATAAACACTCAAAAAAATAAAATTATGTTAAAGACCATGATGAAAATGTTGATTTATGAATATGGATGGACTCAAAAATAATGTGCTCAAGGAATCACCTAATAAACACATATAGACTGAGTTGAGGCAATAGCGCTAAAAGTAAAAAAATAGGAAAGAAGACAAACAAATAAATAAAACACATAAAAATCACACAAATAGATAAACAACTTGAAATAAATAAACAGATAAAAATACTAAAAATAAAATCAAAAGAAAGCATCCTAATAATGACTTTTCCCCAATAGGGCGGATTGAGGATAATTGACTAGATTTAGACAACAAAAATGTTTTTGGATTTTTGAAATGTTAAGAATGTTTTTAGAATTTTGAGGTATCTTAACTCATTAGAGATTGAAAAGATACCTACTCGTAAAATGGTGAGAGCATTTGGCTTAGGTTTCTCACAAAATAAAGAAAGCGTACGAAAAGGGAAACTAAGGTGACCTCAACATGAATTGAGAATGACCTACTTAGTCCTAAAATGACCTCAACTCATAGTAATTTTATCCACATTAAAGGTGAGGAAAAACCAACTAGGTCTTAACAAGTTTTTAAATCAAAAAAATGGTCAGTCAAAGGAAAATAGTGATGGCAAGGTGATGTAGCAATGCATGGTCAACAAGTGTTTCCCCTAATTTTCCCATAGGTAGTTATAACTAGGATATGGATGGAATAGGTAAATGATACTAATTTTCCCATATGTGGTTATAATTAGGCTCACATTAACAAACTTGATAGGATGAAAGATATTTTTCCAGATCAACTGTCACACTACTTTCATATACTGTCATTGTAAACACAAATTTGATAAGAGTTGAAACCTAATTGAAATCCCCTCACAAAAAGTGTAGGAAGAATCAAAATAGCTAAGATCAAAATAGGATTGGGTAGGATGACTAAAAATAGGCTTTAGTCTAGATAGGAATGGAATGGTTAGATGGCATGATCTTGCTAAGAATAATGATGGTTTGATAAATTGGATAAAATTGTAAGAGGGTTACCCCCAAGTGAGAAGGTGATTACCTGGGATATATGATAATGGAAAAAGGATATGTAACAATGGCAATGACATGCAAATGAAATGGTATGTTACACTTTTTTGTCTTGGGTGTAGTTTTTAATTCTATTATTCTTGTTGATGGGGAGATGCACGTCCTAATCAACAAATGACACAAACAAAATATTTGATCATGTTAATTTCTAGTCTACACCTCATCTAAATAATTACTCCATCAATAACTACCTATAGATTTGGATGCTAAGAATACTTTTGTGATCTCATTGGTCATTGATTTTGATTCTTTCAAGCATTGAGACAACGTATCTTTGTAGCCTTTATAAAGGAAAGCGCAACCATGGATGGTCAAAAAGGATAAAAAAATGGATGGTAGGTTTGACTGTGAAATAAAATGGTAGATGATAATGGAATGTGGAATGGTTAAGAAACAAATGAAGATCAGGATGTTTAGTCACATGTAATGTTTTTAATGTCAGATTCAACATAATTTTGGTTGTGGTGGGGCCAAAGACTTGTTCTCTCGATAGGACCATCATATTTTTCTATTGTTTATACCTAAGAGTAGCTACCATTTGATTAGGCTATAGATAAGAAGATATTTTGATTTGATGTTTGATTTTATCTTCATCAAGTAGTGAATAAATTTTGTTCTTAGTTATTGGTGCCTCAATAAGGTTTTCACCAATGAAGTTGTCTTTATTTTCCCATAGCACCTTCGAGAAAGTTTTACTAATGAACATTAGCTTTTGACTTTGATTTTCTTTAAGCACTTATAAAAAAGTTTCACTAGAAGATGCTGAGTTGGAACTTTGATTATATCCTTACACCTTTAAAAAGGTTTCACTAGGAGAGTATTCTTCTACTAAATGAATGTGATCTTGGCCTCCTTTCTTTTCTTCAACTGCTATGTTGCCATGGATGTAGTTTAACAAAGTGTGATTTTATCGATCCCAATCGACACTTATGGGAGATAGAATGTTAATAATATGGTTATCCTGATTGATGGTAATGGCATGTGGAATGGGTATTGACATCACAATCCTTATAGAAGATACTAGGATAACTTGTGTCAATACTAAATTACTCATCCTCAAAAGCTATAGAAGGATCACAAATGTATTAAAATTGACTTGTGAGGTATGCATATCCAATGTTGTAATAGCCAAAAACATATTTTTCTTATGAATCTAATTCTAAATCAAGGGACTTTGAATCTGATGTTAAGACTAATGTTGATTATGATTTTGATGTTAAATCTAATATTGATCTAAGAATAGAACTTGAATCTAACTCTAATTATTTATCTAATGGGTACTATATTACAATGATGTCTTATTGAAAGTTTGGTATTACAAAAGTAATGACCTGTGATGGCATAATAGGCTCCACAAAGACTAGTTTGTCAAAGTGAGACTCCTCCATAATGGGAAATAGGTTAAAATCCTGAAGGACTAGATTATCAAGGGGAGACTCTTGAAAAATAGGCATATAGTCAAGGCAATGATTTTTTAAAAGGTCACTATAATCATCAATAAGTGACTCAACAAAGACTATCTCATCAAAGTGAGACTCCTTGACAACTGGTATAGGATCAATAGGAAATTTATCATAGGTTGACTTATCACAAATAGTTGATTCAATAGAAACATCTTGGATTGGTTGGTTCTCTTGGCCTTGGTTTCTAATGAGTTGGAAGATACTAGTTTTGAACACAGATTGATCTTTGAATGATTAGATTGGTTGAGGTTTGGATGGGATTGGTAATGGAGGAGGAATGGCCTATGGTTGGATAATGTTAGGTCATTGGGGAACATAATTTATTGCATGATCCAAAAGACAAAGTCATAATATGGTAACAATAAGGTGGTTTAGATATTTATTGCTCATACAAGTCAAAGGACTAGGTCCTGTAATGATGAAAGGGTGTTGTAGAGCCTAGTTTTCTTGCATAAGCTAAAGGACTAGGTCTAGGAATGGTAATGGTATTCCTTGGATATTGTAGAGCTTGATAGCTTGTATAATCCAAAGGAGGATTAGGGGTAACCGATGATCAGATAAAAAAATGATGTCATGAAACTTGATTACTTACATAAACCAAAGCATCCAAGTCTTCCTCATAAACCATATCATCCCAGTCATGAGTTGGCTCATAAGATGGCTCTTGATTGTGTTCCATGTACTGATTATTGTAAAGAGGGTGTAGATCTATATCCCAAACAACATTATCTATAATTGAGTCTTAAATGTCCTCCTCATAAACCTCTTCATTCCAATCAAGGTCTCAATTTGTATTTTGTGGATTTTGACTATATTCCCCATATGGAGTATTGTAAGAAGAATAATAGAACTCCTTAGAAAATCTTTCTCTATAGGGGTTCCTAGTGGGATTTTGTGCAAAAATTATATCATAAGTTGTATTTTACATGACTCCACCATAAGTGTAGATAGACATATCTACATAAAATGATGAAAGATCTAAAATAAAAAGACTTAGAGTTATATAAACTCTAAAAAACTATCCAAAGGACAAATGGCTCAAACTTGGTCTAACTTGGTTGAAGGGGTGGAACTATATCTCCAATATGGTTTGAAAGTGGAGTTGTATCTCCAAAATTATTTATGTTAAGACTTGGCATAAAATAGTCTAATGTCAAATGCCATATGCATAAAAGGTCAAGCATGTGAACAAAATCCATCATGTTAAAAGTCTAGGTCAAAGTGTTCCAAATAAAGTCTAAACTAGGAAAGGGTAAAAGAGTTGCTAGGTCTTTTGTCCAAATGAAGATTCAAAAGCTATCCTCAAATAAGGTATGTGCCAGGAATTTTGGCCAAATGACATCAAAATATAGACTTAAAATAAAGGATTGATGTGAATTTGATCTAACAATTTTGGAGACAACTTTGGCATAGACCCAACAAATAGAATCAGACATAAACATGATGAAATGGCATAAGACATGAGGTAAAAGGCTCTTGAAGAAAGACCATGTTATCCCAAATAAAGGCACAGACATTGATGAGGATAGGAATTAAACAAATAAACCATCAATAGTTTTTAAATTTGGTGAATCAATTGACCAAAGTTATGCAACCCAAAATAAAAATATATATGTATCAGACCCATAAATTAAGGCCTAAATGGAAATCAATCAATGTTTGAATCCAAACTTAACAAGGTTAATTGAAAATTCAACATTGAAAACAAGTATTTGACCAAAAAATCTAGATAATATTAGACATCATGATGACACATAAATGAGGTCAAAATAGATGACGTGACATGGTTTGAAATAAATGGTTTTTATCATAATGATAAATAAGTTTTGAAATAAAGTGATTAGTCTAACGATGTAAGCATGCTTGAAAGATGTGATCAATATTATGTTTCAAAGACTCAACGTCAAAATTTTTGATAGGATTTTGGAAGCATAACACTACCCTCTATAACTCGAATGACACACACATAAACAAGTTTAGCAAAAATTCCAAGGCACAAGTGTGGTGTAAAACAACCAGCATAGCCACAATAACTTATGACAAAAGAGTGACATATAAACAAATTGATTTTGACATGGATTATGAACAAAAAAACAAGTTTTAGTCAAAAAACATACCAAGAAAAAATGACATAAATACACTAAGTACAATCATCCAAATCCTAGAAAGGGTTATGGAAATGTGGGGTTGACTAAACTATCAAGCTTTTAAAATTTTCTAGTAGAATCAATTGCACAATAACTTTCACATCAAATGATGTAAAACAAAATCATAAAAATTGGGTCCATGGCACTTGGCTTATTGAAAAAAGGTCTAGTCCTTTTTATAGCCACTATATCCTATTTTTCACTCAACGTAGTGCAATGTCCAAAGGTAGATACATCCCATGTGTAACTTAGGAGTGGATGAAGTCAATGCCAGGAGATGAAACCCTAGGTCAAATCTTCCCTAAATAACTCAAGGGAGGTAATGAAGTCCCCCTCGCAAGCCAAGTTTACATGAAATAGATGACTAATAGAAAGACTTTGATGAGTTTTTAGGGAGTGCTTTATATGACATTATTTCTAATCCTTGGACTAGGCTTTTTTCAATAAAGATGGTGCTTGTAATTCTAAAGGTTCCCTAAAGGGGACAAATGGAAGAGCATACATGCACAAACCTTTTCTTTTCTAAACAAGTTTTAATTAAAAAACTATTGAAAATAGGAATTGAAAAGTGTGTTTAATTTTATAACCCAAATGAAATATGTGGTGGTGTTCTTTTGACCCATTGGTCTTAAGTTGTAACTTTGAAAGCATAGTTATCAAAGCATTCACTTAAGCATCAAAAATTTTCACTAAACCCCAAAAGAAAGTTCCTAGTTCATTTTAAAACACTCAAATGAAGTTTGAAATTAACTAATTTAATTTTATTAGATGAATTTCCATGTATATCCTGCAATAAAAATGTTAGCACTTTTTTTAGCCTTGAAGCACATTTATCAAATGAGGTAACCTTGAAGGGCAACATCTATCAATCCAAAGGCAAAATCTCAAGAAAGAAAACATGTTAGATTATACAATGTTAACACACATATAAATAAAATATTAAAAACAATACTATTAAATATATGAATACCTACAAACAACAAATTAGAAGGCTAAAAATATAACATAACACATAACACATAAAACCCTGCACATAAAACATAAAAACATGCAGTCAATATTATTAACATAAATTTTAAAATAAATATAAATTTACAACAAAATTTTAAGATTTTGTTAGGAAATCTAGGGCCCACATTTATAAAAAAATTTAGGTGCAAAAAGTCAATAAATTTTTTATCAACTCTATTCTTAACCATTTTTACTAGAAAAATACAAAACAGAAAGTGATAGTAAAATAGATATAAATTCTAAAATATAATGTATGTTTTTGTGAAATTTATAGATAATATTAGTGAAATATTTATTTATATGAATAAAAAAAATATGAAGTAAATAAAAATTTATGACTTATTTATTGGTTGTTTTTACTCAAAGTAAAAACAACAAAAAAAAGAATCAAAACTATGAAATACAAAAAAGTTTGTGGATTTTGCTCTCATGAAGATAATCCCATCAGGAATGTAATTATGTAGACTAATAATATAACTCAATAGAGGTTTTAGTATCTGGTTAGTGATAAAATAAAATCAAATTGAAAAACCAACACACTAGCTAACATACATCTCTAGGCCTAGTAACTATGGAGAGCTTAGTGAGGGAAAGCCATTTGAGAACACAAATAAAAATGGAAAGAAATAATAAATATGAAAAAATAAACAAAAATTTAGTACAAAATCCTTGACTGATCCAAAAGTCTCCTTATTTGGCTTGCTCAGCTTGTGCTTCAAGATATCTTCTTTAACGGAGTGTGCCTACCTTCATCTCCTCTTGACACCTTTGGGTTTGGCTTGTCTTGACTTGGATAAAAAATTTGTAATTATAACACTAATATTCAATGATTTTTTAATTATTTTGGGAATTATAAGTTTGGCATAAAAGAGCTTAAAATTCAATAGGCAAGGCCTATTATTTATATATTTTTTGAATGGTTTGAGGATCAACCATAATTGTCCATCTCAAGATTGAGATGTGTGGCCATGAATAAATCCAAATATGAAATTCATTATAAACATATTCTAATTAATATTTTTGATATATGGGTATTTAATAGGCATGGAAGGTCTTAATGACGCATGGGAGACCCATAATCTTGATATTTTATGCATTTATGGCTTATGGATGCCACCCCATATGACGGTGTCACTTGATGATGAAATTAATAGAAATCAATTTCCAATAAAGATGTATTAAAAATTTTTGATGGAAAATTAACTTAAGGCACTAATTTGGTTTAATTATAATAAAACATGATTAGTCAACTTTAGTGCAAATTTTGGCTCTTGGTGCACAGATTTATTAAATTTGTCAAAATGTCTTGTTATTGGTCCAAAATTTGACTAAATTAGAATTTTAATTCAATAAAAAATACGTTGGATAAATTATTCCATTGATGATTTTACCAACACCAAATAACAAAGGCACATGTTTTGTGCAAAATATTTGACAGAAAAGAGTAATCTAGATCACCCAAGTACAAAATTGACATTTTGACTCAAAATGATCTGATCAAAGTTAGATGGACCATAAATAGCATTGCCACATTTAATAATACTCTAGCCAAAATTGGAAGTTGAATATATCAATTTCAACTCATTTAATGCATTTTAGTGTTTTTAAGCCAAATTATGCACTTTGGTGGAAATTGGTCAAAAGCCTAGTTGGAGGTTATTAGTGGCCAATTTTAGGTGTCAATAGTGGATACATGTTTAATAAATTTGACACATACTAACACCCCTTATTTCTCAAAAGTAGTCAAATAATTTTATTTTCTAGTGTTTGAATACAAAAGTAGCTCTACAAGTAATTTTGTAGACATCCAACAGTCAAAATTTCACAGGCAAGGTCTCACAGACATAATGACCAAAACCCAAAAAGCTCAAGTCTCTTGGACAATAGTGGTAAAAGCAGACTATATCAGAGTGTCATGTTTTTGGTGCTCCTATCTAGTCATAAAATGAAGGATAGATCCTAATTTGTGATAGTGTCTCAGTCCTACATAGTAAATTCTAGCCTATGTCTTAGTCATATCAATTAGTTTATAGCTAATTCTTGGTTTCTTTACCTTATTACTATTTTTTTAAAAGTTTAAATTTCAAAAAAATTATAAAAATTAGTCAGTTAATGATTGTATATTTATTTATTGATTTTATTATTAAGACCCTTTAACTAAATTAGTAATAATACACTAATATTCCTAAGAAGGTTAAATCATTTGGTGAACCCGACTTACTTTATTTGCACATAAAAACCCTAGAAATCGTAGGTTAAATTTCCTACTTATTTTTAAATTTTTTGTGATTTTTAAATTTCATAATAAAATAAAAAATTATCATTAAATTTTAAAATTTCATAGTAATTTTAAAATAATTTTCTTTCAAACCCTAGTTGCCCATACTAGCTCCTAGTATT
Organism: Torreya grandis; assembly: GCA_037957365.1. NCBI lineage: Eukaryota > Viridiplantae > Streptophyta > Pinopsida > Cupressales > Taxaceae > Torreya > Torreya grandis. The sequence goes on from JARHVA010005403.1 coordinate 785,578, forward strand.
TTCCCAATAATTTTTGAATAATTTTTTGATTTTTTTACTAGATTATTTAATCATAAATACAATTCAAATTTCAAAATTCAATAGTAATTTTCAAAAATAATTATTTTTCAAAACCCTAGTTTCATCTATTAGATCTCTTTAAATCATAAAATTTTCAATAAATTTTTGATTTTTTACTAGCATATGAAAATCAGAAATTCACCTTAAAAGTTAAAATTCAATAGTAATTTTTAAAAATATTTATTTTTCAAAACCCTAGTTGCATCTTCTAGGTCTCTTTAAATCACCAATTTGCTAATAAATTTTTAATTTTTTACTTGAATACCTAACTAAAAAATTCACTTTAAATTTCAAAATTTTATTGTAATTTTCAAAATAATCATCTTTCAAACCCTATTTTCATATACTGGGTCACATTGCTTCTTGAGGTATCACCTTACACCTAAATCATATTTCAAAAATGAATCTCACTTATTTTCAAATATTTCTTGCTTTTTTAGCAAATAATAAGGAGACCATACTTGGTCCTATCATGTACATGAATGATGAAGTCTACCATATGTTAATACAAATCTTCATTCTTTTCTTTTCATGCTTACTTTTCATAATATGGGATGATATTAAGAGAGTCATTGTTAAACATATTAAGATACCTCTCCTTCAGAGCAATTTTTACTTTTCTCTAATTCAAGGTTTAATCTCTTACTTTCTATCTCTCACATGGAAAAAATTACAAGTTTATCATTCCAAACATATTATAAATATCATATCACATATCAAAGTTTTTATGCATTCATGCACAATTTCATGCTCTCTATCCCTTGATTTCTATCTCTCACGTGGAATAATTTTCAATCCTATCTTGCTAAACATATTAGAAATGTCATATCACAAGTCAATGTTTTTTATGCATCAGTACACAATTTCATTACTTATTTAACATGATATCTCTCTATTATGTATAATTCAATCAAGAATACAATCCTTACATACTTAGAGGATCCACTACATATTATAACAACCACCTGTCAAGTTTCAATGCCATATCTTATGCACAAGAAAGAATTTCCTTCTCCTCTCCCCCAGGAGGGTGATAGTTACTTTCCCTCGAATGAGGTCCATGCTATCACCCCTCCAAAAGGTGAGGTAACCTATACTATTGTTCTTAATTCATACATTAATCCTATAGCTTTTTCAAATCCTCTTCAACATATGTGTTTACATGTTCAATTAAAAGCAATTAGGGCCACTTGTGATAGTCTAAGGGATCAAATCACCAGTATGAGCAAGTTAATTTCATATTTACAAATGTATAATAAGATATTACTTTAAAATATCAAAACATTAGAAAATCATATTATAATATAAAAGCCTCGAAGTCACACTAGTGTCAATCATGTATATGCACCTTCACCTAGTCAATTGGTTGCAAGCAATGTTACATATCAAAACAAGAAATCACAACAAAGTAACTCTACAACATTCAAAATTCTTTAAAAAATAAAACAAGAGTTCAAATGAGGTACTAAGGGAACTAATTAAAACTAACTTGACCAAACTACCTCCTCTACATCTAGTGCAAAGATCCAAATATCATTTTTCATATCATAGAATCATTGGGCATCACATAGATTCATGTTTGGCATTAAAAAAATATATACAACAGATAATTTCTAATGAAGATCCTATACAAGGTAAATCGATCAAGCAATTTACAATGACATAAGAACACATTCATAAATGGTTAAATTCAAAAATAGTATAAAAGTGGTTACCAAAGCATAACTCAAAACAATAAAAGGATCAAAAAGCAAAATCAAAGTAAGAAATAGTAATAAAAGCACAAGTAAATCATGAATAAGATGAAAATCTACCTCTCCAAAATGAGCCTCAACTTTCAAAGAACTATGAGTTTCATGAAAAATATCTACAACAATTTGATTATCAAGGTCAAGGGTTGGGAAAGCATGCTCAAGGCATCACAACTCCTATTCTAGCAGTTGATGATGTTTGTCACCAAGGTTTAAGATTTATTGAACATCCTAAGGAAAATCATTTAAAAACATAATCTATCAAAGGGAAAGAGCTAGATACAACAAAAGCCAACATTAGCATTCCATTAGTTCAAAATCAAGATGATAATGATGATTGGAACAATATAGGTTTTTATGATTTTCAAGATACTGAGAATGAATTTGAATATTCAAAGTCATATTTTCAACCATTCCCTCATGCTTCACAATAACACATGATTCCTTTATTTGATAGAGGACACCATGATAGGGAGTCTCCCATGAGACTCATCGGTTATTTTCATTTTTTACGCAATTTTACTTGTACATAATTTTTCAAAATTGCTTCTACAAAGCTTCTTTTCAATTTTTTGTACATTGTCTCGTTACGATTAATTGTCCATAGATTATATAAAAAAATCCAAAAACATTTAAATATTTCAAAAAAATATAAAACACTAAAATAAATCAAAATATAAAAATAATAAAAAATTTCAAAATACAAAAACATTCAAATATTCAAAAATATAAAAATATTTCAATTTTATGCATTATCCATGATTTACATTTATACTCTTATACCAAACTTACATTTATTATTCTATTCTATTGTTTGTTAATTTATCTACATTACCATGCTTCACTTGATCTCCTTTGAGTGTGTGTAGTGACATCCAAATCTTTGATTGCTTCACTCTACTCATTGAAGGGGCATCCTACCTATACCTTAGAGACATCGATACATATACCCACTGGAGGCATCTGATACATGAGTACACCATCTAAGTTATGTCATTCCTACATCACACACTCTATCTATCATGTTGGTGTACATTATATACTAGCTTACACAGATTACTCTATCAACATTTCACTAGTATATAACACTTGTGTTTTATCATATACCTAGTCTTGTATTACCATGTCTTACATACTTTCACATTATTACTTTCATTTAGTTAGATGTGATTGTATATCCAATTTTTACATTCATGTATTTCTTGCTTTGTGTAGCTAGATTGATTACATTCATCAATTATTTTTTTGTCTCTTATATGTGCCTTAGGACATTTTCCAATGTCATTTTATTCTATTCATGTGTGTGCCTTAGAACATTTGTCAATGTCCTTTTCATGTAATATTCTATGTGATTGTGACTTTCATGCCATCCTTGCTTGTTTTTAAACATATGTGTATGTGGAATTTCAACATGCCTTATATGCTTGCTTTCTGGTTTAAGTGACACATTACCATGTCCCTTATTTACATGGCCCCTTGCCCAATATTTTGCTCTTCTTACTTCTTTCCTTGTGTACTTGTTTCTTATTTTCTTCTCATTATTTACAATGCCATTATCCACATCATGCATTATTTTGCTATCCTGGATGCCATGATGGACATCATGCTCCATCCCTCCTTGTCAACTAACAACTAATAACTAACCAGACTTCCAATTCTAGTTTCAAATTAGTATATTTCATATACTTTTACATAGGTATATCTATCTAGGCATACCCCTGTTGATCTAACAATATCCTTTACAAACTATACTATATCTTGAGATATCTTGCCATTTATCATTGCTATATCCTATATTTCACATCATAACACACTTTCATGCCTCTTTATTCTGAGGGAAATAATTATAGGGTCTTCATTCCTACCCTCAAAATATGGGGCAACAAATAGGGGTTTTTTCATAGAGATCAGAGCTCCTACCAATTGAAAAACCAATTTTAGAACACTCAGAATAACAATCAAAGGTCAAACCAAGCAAAACAAACAAAAAATAGTGATGTTTCCATAACAATTTTTAGTTTTAGCAAAATAAAATAGTTTAAAACATGGAAAACATCATCTAACACTAGGGTGTCTTATTTTTGGTGCTCCTATCCAAATAGTAAAAAAACTAGATTTTTTAGAAGTAGATAGAAAAGTAGGTTTAGCTGAACTTTTGCACTACCAGGCTAGTTCAGAATCAACAGTTTTTAGTACACTTTTTATCAAAGACTATAGATATAAAGGGAATAATGCATGGCATGATGACTCTCACTTCCAATTTTAGATATATTAATTAGTATAACTTATATATTAGAATCTATATTATGGTCACTATTGTTTAGGGGTAATGTGCCCAAAATATTTATTTTCTTTTCGTTTTGAGTTCAACATATTACCCAAGTATTATAAATAGTTTCATGCCTTAATCCATCTATGGGTGGTTGGCATCACTTTGGAGTGGATTTCATACAAGCCTAACTTCCATATTTTAGAATCGATTTCATATAGGCTTAGTTCCCAATTTTAGAGAGGCTTTCATACAAAACTAATCTCCATCTTTTGGAATGGCCAAGAGTGGAATTTGTTTAAGCATACATTCAAATATCCACACTAATATTGTTATATCATATAGAATATATGGGATTTAGGAACCATCTCATATGACATGCATTTCATATCGGTACAATTTTATAGCTTCACTTCATGGGGCAATGATGGATCGAAAGGACTAGCTAACCTTTTTATTATTGATCCACCTATTTAGAAGGATTGGACACACATTCCAAAAATTTATTAGCACATACATGATCACAAAGTGTCATTTAGTGGGAAATGATGGAGCTAAAGGGCCAGCCTTTACACTCTTGATCCACTCTCAAGAAATTGAGCACTCGACTCTATTCATGATATTACTCTGGGTACAACATCATCTAACATTACTCAACATCATCCAAAATTACTCAACATCATCTAACATTGCTCAACATCATAACAGGTTCTATATTGGTTCGCATACCCAATGAGGTGTATTCATTCCTTTCTATTCCTCTCTCTTACCCAGCTTTGTACATTCTTATTTTAGATATAGTGTATCTAGTAAGAACTGATCTACTCTTTGTTTTCTCTTGAAGATTCACACTTTACAATGTGATCTCTATATACACACCTAACATCATAATAGATTCATGAGATTCAACCTTATAGGTAAGTTTAGGTGTGGTTTTTATTTTTATTTTATCCTAGTATTTGAATTTTTTGCATCACTATAATAAAGGGGGGCAAATGTAGTCATCTATGAAATGTGAAAATTGGTAACTTGAGTGTAACTTATGACATTCATCCCATAGGTCCCTCCTACTTGCTTTCATGACCCTTATAGGTATCTTTTCACTGATTCACAATCATTTATAGCCTTTTAAACCTGATCCTAGCTGAGCTAGACTCTTTTTTTCATGACAGATCCATTCCCCCAGGTCTTGTCATCTCAAGACTATAGTGCCTAACTTAGGCTATAGTGATAGAACCTAGGGTGTCCTATTTTTGGTTCTCATATCCACTCACATTTCAGTCCCAAATAATCATTTCCTTCTATTTCCTATCTTCATTTTTATCATCCTAACATGAATACAATCAACCTATGACCAACAAATCCCTATAAAATCCCATTTAATGTTTATTTAGGAGGGGTTAGAAAATATCACAAAGTAAGTAAGAATACAAGAAATAATACTCAAGCATATTTCCCTATTCTCTGCATACAACCATCCAATACAATTTTCATCTTATTTAAATCCTTACACCAATCCATAGTCACTTCAAGCACATCTAGTTTAGTATTTTTCTATCTTCATACACATAATTGCACAAAGCACATCAAGTGAGAGAACTAAATATGACTTGATCCCTCTTCAAAGTATTAGTATGTAGGTAGTATGCCCACACAAGGGGTGTAGATACATGTTCATTTAATCTTACAATACTAACCCCCCCCCTCTTTCTCAAAATTGGTCAAAGCACAATGGAGTCTAGGGTTTGAAGACAAATTAAGCTCTACTAAGAACTTTGTAGAATGAAATAGTCAAAATTTCATAGTCAAGGTATCATAGATATAATTAAAAAACCCAAAAAGCTCAAGTCTCCTAAAAAACAATAGTAGAAGTGGAATATAGTGACAGCGCATACGGTGTCCTACTTTTGGTACTTTTATCCAATCATAAAATGAAGGCTAGATCTTAATTTATGATAGTGTCTCAATCTTGAACAGTGAATTTTAGCCTCTAATTTAATCATATCAACCAATTTCTAGCTAATTCATGTTTTCTTTCCCTTATTACTATTTTCAGAAAAGTTCAAATGTAATCAAATTATACAAGTCAATAGCTTAATTATTGAATATTTATTTACTAATTTTATTACTCAAAACCTTTCACTAAATTAGGAATAATACACTAATATTCCCAAAAAGGTTAAATCACATAACAATCACCCTACTTAGGGTTCCTAACTCTTCACTGACCCTATACAACTTGGTCAAGGCATTATATATTTAATATATGCACCTATTAGTTTATACCTCCTAAGACATGGCTATAGTTGACTATTGGAGAGACTTTGATTATGAGGCTATAAAGTTAATCTGTTTAGATATACAATGGAAATTTGAGAATATAAAATTCATAGGAGTTTATTTCACTATCTTTTAAAGTTCATTAGCTTTATATGACATTTTGAGACCTTTGTTCTCTTGATTTCACATGCATACCTATGTAGAAGCATTAGGCTTGTATAATATATATTCTAACTCTCCTTTAGTATTTAAATGGTTTAGGTACCTTAATTTATTTGTGAATTTCATCATACCTTTATACTAAATCATGGTCCCACATCAACTCTTCTTTAACAATTGGTTTTATTCAAAAATGAGGACCTACAGGTCTAGGACTTGTAGGTCTTAATTTTGCTTATATAGATTTCAAAGACAACTTATTGAGACTTTAAACACTTTGGTGTTATATAAACTTTTGTAATATTGTGTAACACCTCCCAAAAATTTATATACCTTATGACTAAGTATTATTTCATCTTAATTTTTTTCCATTCACCTGTATAAACTTATATATATTTAATTTGTAAGTTTTGTGTATGGAATGAATTGTACCATAAGGTTCATATTCCTATTGATATAATGGTGTCTATTAGGGTCACATGGTTATTTATAAGTTTATATTACACTTAAAACTTATTAATCATACTCCTCATATAATTTAGGTCCCATGGATGTCCACCTACACATCTACAGACCTAGAATTGGCTAGAACACACTTCAACATTCTTTGAGAGTACAATTTGAACTCACCTCTCAAAAAATTATAATTATTAAATTATCCATAGTATTATCTCATGATAAATTAGTATATTATTTCCACTTAGGGACAAAATTGATGTTCAAACCTATATAAGACCATTTATGCACAAACCATGCTTTTGAAGGAGCAAGACATGGTGCCTCTTGAAGGACTATTTGAAAACATATACTTTTCAAGAGATAAAAAATCAATCCTATGAGATTAATAATATTTTACATGAATTATAAAGTACTTTATACCTATGAAAATGATAAACATTTTAGACAAACCTAAACAAACTTACAATAGGATGATATGCCCACACATGTAAGACACTTTTTCTCTTGTTAAAGAAACTTCATGGAGTTAAATTGGTTGATGAAATTTCCATTTAAAATTTATATTTTACCTATGAAAACATACCTCTAAACCATTCTTCTCCATTAAATTATGGAGTGGAAAAACATGAGAAAAATCAGACACTACTTGGATGAACAAGGCATGGTGACTTGCTAACACTCTTAGTAATTGTTATTAAAGGAGGGGAAATGAATATAAAAATAATTCCATTAATTTCAATCATATTAGAACCAATAATAATTTACAAAGTTTCATCTCCAAACTCTCTCTCCCTTGGGTGTACCATGGATCTAATATTTACCTGTTTGATCTTGTGAAGGCATCAATGGAGGATATAGAGTGTTTGATGCATCTATATGATCTCAAACTTGATTAAAATCCTAAAACTAATCTAAGGAATCCCAATATGCACTCTAAAACTATTTTCAACTAAAACATGATCTTCCATGGTGGTAAAAGTGCCCAAAAATGCTTGTAAAGTGGTATTTTGCTTATTTTAGGTATTGATCCTACATGTTTGTCATTTTTTAACCATTCCTAGACACTATATGACATCAGGTATGTTGTGTAACCTTTTTAAATTTTTTCCTTTTAAGGTGAAACATATAACTCCTCAAACATAGGCCAAAAGGTGACCAAAAATGACATTATAGCACATAAGAACATAATAAAAGTTTAACACATGATAATATGACCTTAAATGCACATTAATAACCCTTTATAATGAGTCTAAACCATTTAAAAAATTTCACTACACTTGACAACACCAAGACCTCAAAAATCACCCCTAGGACTAGACAAGTAAACATGATATCAAACTTTGGACAAGGATAGAGAATGACTAATGTGACCATATGGAGACCATTTAGGACCACTTAAGACCATAATAATAAAATATAAATTTTTTGATAAAACCATGAATATTTTCAATCTAGAGGGGTTGACCCATTTTGACAAGGGGTCAAAATTTGGTCAACACAACCTATGACACTTCTTGACCAACTCTCATCACTCCATGACAGGAATACCACATTGTAAAACAAAGAGAAAGATCTAAATTAATTTCTCCAAATTTAAGTTAAACAAGATAATAAGGTTTTATGTATACTCTCTAAAGTCTCTTAAGGCATGATAAAGCTATGAACAAGGGTTAACAAAACATGACACTCAATTTTTCACTTATAGGGGTTGACATTTTAACCTTGGAGGTCAAAATTGGTCAACATTTAAATGGGAAAAACACTTGTCCATAATATCTTGTTACATTGGAACATATTTATTTCCCATTTTTTAGGACCTCTTTTGAGATATAGTTGATAGATTTTGAGTTGAATTTGAGGGAATAATTTATACAACCAACAAATAAATCATGCAACTAGTAAATTTTACTAGAGATTTAATTATAGGGATATGGACACTTCGTGTGGAGGTTAATGTTCCATTGAACACACATATGAAGTTGATGGATATGCTTCTATAATTATTCAAAATGTCTTTGTTATATTTATTAACTATTAATATTAACATTTAGGCTAGTCACACCTTATATTTACAAATATAGGTGCTAAATGAGTAAACTTCAGTAGCAAGGGTACTATAAAAACCTCCTCAATGATATTAATCTCATTCTCCAAGTATATACTAGTGCAAACACAAACATGGCCTACATATGTCCCACTTCCCACATTCATTGTTATAACTAAATTTATGGAAACATTTTTCATTACTCTAGTTTGCATATCTATAGAAATAGTTCCCACTATAGTTGTAACTCAAGTTATAATTGCACTCTTATCCACATCAACAAGAATGTAAGTTCCATCTTCTGGTAATGTCATGTCATAGATAGGTTTTTATAAAAGTGCATGTTATAGTTGTAATATAATTTTATTTTTTGACCCTATTATTTTTATAATTCATTTTGGAAAAAGATTATTTATAATAATAGTGTAAACTTGCATGTCATGCATGATTTTTTGACACCTAATTCTATTTTTGGAGATGTAAATTTATATTTTTATTGAGAGATGAGGCATCCCCATCCCAAGTTTATATATACTTGTATCCTCATAATCCTAAAGGGAGGATAATTTTGGCTATTAAAATTAATAATAAATTCTATGGATTTTTATATAATTGGTCTTGATATGTGATTCTTGTTCTTCTCCACACCTTTTAATCTTAACAAAAGATCCATTGAACAAGTATCTTAGTCTTCTAGTTATGGATAAATATTTTTCTAATATAGTTATTTGGATTGTGTTATTGCTAATTTGAATGCCTTTTATGTAATAATCATATTTTTCCTTTGTATATGTACTATTACGATCTCACAACTATAAAAACCTTGGATTATATATCTTGAAGTCTATTTTATTCTTGTTACCTAATTATATTTTATTTTTGGTATGCTTGTAGTATCTTTCAACAAACATTGGTTCTTGATTTCTTGTTTAACCCTTAGTTCAAGAGCTAGTTTAGAAAGGTTTCATCTTGTTGGATCTACATACTTTATTTCTTTCCCTATATTTTAATTTTTTTGAGTTTATTTTGATTAAGATAAACTTAGGTTAGACCCATCATCATTCTTCCCATCTCAAGTAAATCTATATTCATACCATATATGAACCATACAAGGTAAACACCATCCCTACTGACATTATTCTACTAACATATTGTTTGTAAAACCCAATACCCCATAACGCTTGCCTTGGAGTGAATATCTCTTCACTAATCCTAAAATGTTAGAGGTTACCTCATAAGATTACCTAGTGTGCATAAAACCTACATCAATAAGAATTTATCTAGCACTAGAAGGAGTGATTTTTTGTTTCTTTGAAAGATATTATTTGAGTTGCACTGTATATACCAATAATATTAACAAGGTCTACCTTATATGCTCACTCACTATACCCACCTTTGGAAATACATAGAAAATTTAAATAAGATAAAGGTGTCACATGAAGACCCTATGTTCAATCATATTCCCCAAACATTTGACCCTATCTTAATCTATACCCAATGGCCAAAGGTTGGCTAATTGTTTATGTTATTCACATCCCTAAATACATGCATGATATACCTATAAACTCTAAGAATCTTCATCCTTCCTTCTCTCCTTTAGGAGGTTGGACTACTGAATAACACATAAATTATTTTAAGACTAATTTAGGAATACTAAATGTAACCCAAAAAGACATAGAATATAGGATATTTCAATTTACATTATAAGGTGTTGTAGATGATTATTTCCTTAATGTCATAGAAGGTTCAATTACGTCTTGGGATCAATATCAAAATACATTTTTTCCACAATTTGGACAAGTCACTAGTATAAGTGTCATATACCAACAATTTTCAAGCATGAGGAGATCCAAATGAACCAATTTGATCCTTTAATCCTAGATTTAAAAAAATGTAAAACTAACTTGACGCTACCTAAAAACCTACAAAGGCATTATCCCTTGAAATTAACAAGAATGCCTTAGACCCTATGATGGTTAACTTAATTCATAGATAACTTAATGTTGATATAGTACCTTTAGCTTCTATTTAATTAAAATTTATAAGTAACTAAATCTTTAGTCATAGGCTCTAGCCCCACTTCATATTCGTCCTAATTTTCCATCCCTCAACCCAATTACAAATTCTAATAAAAAAATTGGCTCAAAATAAGAACTAGATGTACACCTAAGTTTCTTTGGCCCATGATCCACCTAACCAAATCCTTATCTTCTTGAATAATCATCTATCTACATCTAACTAGTAAAATCTGAACCAACATTTGATACCATTCAAGACAACTACTACGTATGGTATTACTACTAATTTTATAAAAATATAATTGGATGTCATCTAGTGAATAGTAAAAAAATTGAGCAATAAATTCTTGAATATGAATAAATGAATGTAAAACACCATGGTGTAGAATTCCAATAAAAAAATTGCATTTTATAAGTACAACGGGCCTTTCAACAAACCTTGAAACAATAAATAGTAACAACCTCCCAATAAGATTCCATAGATAAATATCATGGAAGTAGCCCTTCCATACTAGTGTCAAGACCATAACACTATACAAAATGGCGAGATATAATTGATAGCACTATTCACTACCTTTTAGATATTTCAAAAGGAAATGGATAGACAAGAAGGTTTTTTAAATCATATAGAGCCATCATCTTCTACCACTCTAGGTCATTCTAGCATAGCCATGGTCTTTTTGACATATGACTTCCCATTCCTAGTGGAGGATGACATTTAATTAGAATAAAATACAATGAGATTCATGATTTCTATCACTTCTAGAGGAATAATTAAAATTTAAGGAAAAAAATCCTAATACTACCTCCATGCCTTGAACAATAGTTGTACTACTCCTCTAGATCCTAAGGGAAATAAAAATCCAACCCCTTCAAAAGGGAATGAATAGTTGCATAATATAGAACCATCAAGTAGAGGAAGGTATAATATTGTTGAAGACATGAGGAATATCAAGGTTAATATTAGTCTTCATGTGCTAACCTAGATCACCAAACAAAAAGAGTTATTACTTAAATCTATGAGTGGGAGATCAAATACTATTAAATCAAAAAAAAAAATGCAAATGTTCTATTTTATAAGGATAATATTGAGGTAACACCGTTTCTATTAACTTTTATAAATTTTGTAAAAACATGCTTAATTATTTGGTTGATTTAGGTGCCTTAGCCAACAATGCCTATAGTTGTATATAAGAAACTAGGTTTGACCCTAGCTAAGTCAAAAAGAGTGGTCCTAAAATTTGACAAGTCATTCATCCCATGTGCTGAAGAGTTGAAAAATGTACACATCTAACTTGCATCTGAGCCACGTGTGCAATAATACATAGATATTGTCATTGTCAGCATTTTATAAGCTTATGGCTTGTTGTTGAGTCATGATTAGTCAAAGACACTTAATGGGTACATTTCCACAAATATTTCACACTTTTGGGTGCCTTAAAAAGGAGTGGCCAACCAAATTTGAGTATACATAGAACTAAATATGAAGTTCATAATCATAGCTTATAATGCTAAGATAAAAAATGTTGACTTTATAGACTAACATGTAAGTGTGTACATTTTCATTACAAATCAAGAACCTCATGAATAATTATTTGAATGTCATTATCGGTTATGGACTCTCTATTGTGATAAATCCTAATCAAATTAATGTTTAGCTATTGGCATAGCCATGATCAATCTAAATGAGAAGTAATATCTAGCTTCCTATAGAATAAAAATTTCTTTCATTAATAACTAGGTTGAGTATGAAGCCCTAATCTTAGGCATATAGTTGGCAATGAAACATAATTTCAAGTGGTTACAAATCTTTAGTGATCCTTAATTGGTTTTTAACAATATTAGAAATAAATTCTAATGTAAACTAACATACTCGAAGAATTAAAAACATCACTCACGGGACCTGATCGAATCTTTTAAAGCATTCAAGATCATATCCATCCCAAGGGAAATAAAATATATGATGGTTTCAAAAGCAAATTCATCTACCAATTTTTCATTACTCAAAGAATTCAAAATGTATAAATTATCTATGGAATTTTTTTTACTTTCCCCTTTATTATAGACAATGTGGATAACTTCTAAGTATTTGAGAATGAATAATAAATTATACAATTTATTAATAGTTTTGGATCCTTTCAATACCAGGTAATAAATGAGAAGTATATTAAACCTATGAGAATAGAATATATTAGATAAGGTGGTGTTTTACATCAAAAAGAGAACTAGTCCCCATTAGGATGTTTTCACTAGAGCAATCATTTAATGTAGACCCACAAACATGAAATCAAAAATAGCCTAAAGTGATTGAGTCTAATTTTGTCAAGGAGAATCTAGGCACTTGATAACATCCCTAGTATGTAAACATTGTCTTGATTTGCACTTAAAATGAAAAAAAAATGGAGGTGTCTATTGATAAAATACAAATATGTGATCGCTTAGACATATGAGATTATGAAGGCCTTTGTACCCAAGGTCATTACACATATCATCTCACTAAAACTAGAACAAAAACCCTTCAAGTAAAGATATATGATAGTAAATCCAATTCTACAACCTCTCATTTAGATATAAGTATAAAATCTATTAGATGGCAATATTATTTTTCCAATCATATACTCTACCTAGGTATCCAACCTAGTACCAATTAGGAATAAGAATGGAGAGATCATGCTCTTTATTAACTTTAGAAATATGAATCAATAATTAGAAAATAATAACTATCTTTTACCCTCTATGGATGAAATAATTCAAATATTTAGTGGATATTAGATGATGTCCTTCTTGAATGGATTCTCAGTATATAATAAAGTGTTATTAGAAGAATAATAAAGAATGAGTTCTACCTTTACCATTAAGTGGTGATCTTTCACATACAAAAATATACCTTTTGTCCTAGTAAATGAAAGATAAACCTTCCAATGAGGTATTGACTTTTCTTTTCAAGATTTCATTAGTAAATTTATCATCATTTATATGGATGATTTAGAAGTGATTTTAAAAGATAGATTTGATCATGCAGGGCATCTACATAGAATGTTTAACATGTGTAGAAGATATGGAGTCATTGAATGGAAACCATTAGGCCATGTCATTACTAAGGATGGATATCCATTGACTAAAAATGAATTCAGGCCATTTTTAAACTGACACCTCCTAATAATAAGGAGTTAAAGTATTTATTTGGTAAGATAAACTTTTTTAGAAAACTCATTTCAATATTTATAGAGATTGTCAAGCCGTTAAATGCTATGTTGAATCAAAATGCTATATTATAATAGACACAAAAAGATAAGAAAACTTTCTCAAACATCAAAAGTGTTGTTGCTAAATCTCCAATTTTGATTATCCCAAATTTCACTAAGGATTTCTAACTTGATTCATTTTCCTCTGATCACACTACAACAACTATACTTACATAAAAGGTAGATGATAATGAACATTCATTGCATTCATGAGTAACAACCTAAAAGATGCATAGTTTAAATATTTTATGATAGATGAACAAATATATGAATTGATTAAAGATATGAATAAATTCAAGGATTACATTATAATAAACAAGATGTATGCAATTATTCCTAACCTAGATATCATGCTTACACTTAGCTAAAATAAATTGGTTAAGATCAATGGTAAGTGGATGGAAAAATTACAAGGGTTTGATCCTAAATCAAACCAGATAAAGATGGTGAAAGGCCAAAGAATCATAAAACACATGACTAAGACTGATCCATGTATTTATATTGAATAAATCAATTAAACTCAGGTATTTAGTGGTGAATGGTATGCTCAAATCATCCATTATTTATTGACAAGTACATGTCCCCCCAAGAAAAATAAAGAGTAGAGATGATACCTTAGGCTCACATCTCCCCACTATATGATAAAGAAAGGATTCCTATACCCTCATAACTATGAACACATATATTTGAAGTGTTTTTCAAAATAAGAAGTTATGGACATCATGAATAATCTACATCAGAATATAAGTAGTGGATCCCTCTAGAAATGCAACAACATAAAAAATATTGAGAATGGGATGTTACTAGCCTATGATATTCAAAGATGCACATACCCATGTCATAACATACAATGAATGCTAGGTGTTTGAAATAAAATAAGTGAATTTTATCATGTTCTACAACTAGTCATTGAAGGACGCCATTTTACTTAATGGGGTCTTAACTTCATTAGGTTAATAAACTCAAATTCTTTAATAAGCCAAACATTTGTCCTAATAGTCATTTAACATTGACCTATATCAATAGAATATATTACCACTAAGAATTATAGAGCACTATATGTTATTAGTTTGTGATAATTTTATAACCTTCCAATCTACTAAATTTACTGAGTGAGCCTATAAGAACCATATCACAATTAAGTTCTCATAGAAATACTATCCATAATGGAATGGAGTGGTTGAATATATAAATAAGAATTTGATGTGTGTCATAAAAAACTCAACACAAGATAAACTAAGAGGATGGTGTCTACTATTAAAGTATGCATGATGGGTAGACAAATCAAGACACAAGCATGCCCTCAAGGTTTCACATTTTATGCTATTGTATAGACAATAACCAAAATTACCAATCACCGTTAAAATCTTAACGTACTAATTTATGTAAGCATAAATGGGTGAAGATGAAATAAACTAGTATTGATTACTTGTTATAGTTTGGATAGAAGATGCAAGATCTAAAGCACTGCATAGCTTTAATAAACACCAAGACATTTGAAAGCATGGCTTGATAAAAGGTTTAAGATCAAGGACTTTAGGATTTTAGGCCTAGCACTTTTATGGGAAAAATCATGTGAGAAGAAATGATAACGTAATAATTTCACTCCTTTATCGATTATACCTAATCAAATATATGAAATTATAGTTAATAATTCCTTCCACTTGAAGGACCTTCAAGTTAATGACCTATCTTTTATAGTCAATGGATATTTTTTGAAACATTATTTCATGGATGCTCCAACTAATGATGTATTTGAATAAATTTAAGTGGAAATTTAGATGGAGTAGAATAGATTCCCTACTTTCTAGGATAAATTTGTGACTAGGTTAATATTTCCTATTTTCTTAGATTAGTGTTTCTTTCTTTCTACATTTATTTTGGGTAGATTAGTTTTTATCATTTCTAGAGTAGTTTCCTAAAATTACAGAAAAACCAAACTAATTTCCTATCTTGTAATTATAAAATACTTGCCAAAAAGAAGGGAAGAGTAGAAAAATAAGCACAAATGGTATTCACAAGGATTTGTTTTGGCAGTGCCTAAGTTTTTGGGGTTGAGGTATGTGTTATAACTAAATGAAATTCTACTTAGAATGAGTGAGTTTTCTAGACCCTTTATATATACTATGATATACTCATGCATAATTTATAAATAATTCTTAGTTACAAAATATAAACTACAGTATTTCATGATAAAACCTACACGTGATATAACAAACATATAAATAAATGCACACTAATAAGGAAATATTGATTAAAATATGTTTTCTTGTATATACACCTAAACGAATGATGATTCCCAACCCCTCTTCTATCCATGTTCTAAAAAAATTAATCTTGAAAACCTATAAAAAATGGATGGATCACGTAATATCTATTAGGGATATGGATGTCAGGCTAGCAATAGTGTAAGGCTTAGAATGGAATCAAATATATCTCTATTAGGACTATGGATGTTTAGCTAGTAACATAACAATACCTAGGCTTCCCTTACTATTTAGTTAAAAAATCTAAAGTCAAAATGAAACCTATAATTTTTATCCAATACTTTATATAACTATCATAAAAAGGGAAAATATATTTCACAAAATCACACATAGATCCAAGGAGTGAAATTGGTTAGAATGTTGCATGGGAA
>JARHVA010005403.1:807500-860000 GCA_037957365.1 Torreya grandis
TGGATTATCAACATATGATCTTATGTCATTATTTTTAATTGTATATTGATTAAGCATATATGCTTAAAGTCTTCAAAAGAGGTCTGCAGGCCAATGAGGTGATAGAGAATGTTTTGAGGGTGACTTAAACGTTTTGGTGAGACTATCATGGTTTTTTTATGATTCATTAGATTAAATAAAATGTTCTATTATTACTAAGAGAATCTAGATAGTTATTTGAAGTCATGGAGTTATGACCAGGAAATAACCATTGGAATTAAAAAATTTAAACAAGCTATGTTATTACTTAGAGAACTTGGAAGGACTAAAGTGGATTTTGAACTTAATTTGATGATTATAATAATTTGATGATGTTATCACTTCGTTTATTTATTTTTACATGCTTTAAGGAAGTTATAAAAGTATTCATTTGGGAAATAAAAGCTCCATGGAAGTTGACTATGTCTCAAGGTTTTCTGAATGGTAGACGAGTGTGAGTTGCTAAGTTGAATAGTGACCTTAAACTCTCAAGGTGACTAAATTTTTTTTTGAATATTTTATTGATGTCATGAAATTTTTTTATATGCTATAAGGATGGTTATTTGGCCCTAGATGTGAATAATGATCCCAAGACATGAAATTTACTGACATGAGATTTTCAATTCATTCTATATTTGCAAACCTAAGGTGTGTAAACTTAAAACAAATGATTATGTTATGATCTCTAAAATATTATTGAACATTAGGTGAATTATATGAAATTATTACCTCATTTTTTATGATTCTGTTAATGCATGTTTGAATTCTTAAGTGTTGTCTAAAGAAGCTAGATCAGAACATGACTGTGAAAGAGTTGATGATTGGTCCTCAAGACCAATGTCTTCTTGGTAAAGTTGTTGTCCTTGATTATTAAGGATTATATATGTTCCAATATTGAGGTTATAATTATATATGTGCCTTGAAATTAATCATCAACATTCTATAGGTGATGTTTTCATGTATCATGTCAAGATGCTAACGATTTGAATGATGAAAGTTGTTATAATGTTCTTCAAGGCTGTATCATGAGTTGAAATTTTCTAAAGATATCATGATGACCTCATAAGGTCATAAGAGGAAAATTTTACTTGTAATTTCCATGAATATATACAATGGTCTAAAGGTTATTGAAGTTCTATTTTCTTCAAAACAGGGTATTGACTATGTGTGGATAGTGTTTAAAGAGTTTTTCTTTGAAGAGTTCCATGAGAAGCTTTGGTGTTATTTGAGCATAGAGATGACCTTTAGGTCATATATGATCAAGTTATATATATATATATATATATATATATATATATATATACACACACATACATATTTTAATTTATTTAAGGAGTCAACAATTTATCAAAAGACTATCAAAGTAAACTAGGTCTCATAGACCTATTCTGATTTTATGATAACCGAGAAGGTGTCTTGTAATGGTTTGAGTTATGATGGCTTGTGATGATTTAAGGGAATTTGTATGTTGGTATGAGGAAAGTTTGTGGGTTTATTTATCATATTTTAAAGGTGATATTTTTTTCTAAAAATGTTTGAGAATAATTTGTTAAGTGAGAGAGAGAAATTCCTATTTGTATTAGGTCTCCATGAGACCTAATGAGGGTATGATAGATAACGGAGAATTTTAATTAAAATAAAATGGTTTGTGGATACATATGCATGAATTAACTTAAAAAATGAAAAGTCTTGAAGTTTGACACTAAAATTTAGTGTGACTTGACAAGAACTCTCATAGGTCTAAGAAAGGCATACAAGACTGAGTTTATAAACCATAAGAAACCTATAATCATGAAAAAAGAGGAAGCTTGATCTAAAGAGCTTGTTTGAAGGTAATAAAATAAGTTTTGTGTTTGTTGTAACAATTTGGTATGTAGTTTTATAATACATCATAGATATGGATCATGGAGTTAGGGGGATCTAACTCAGTTTATTTAAGAAGCTTGATGAGAAGTATTCATGAACAAAGGGGAACATGAGTATAAGGTGAGATAAGCTTCAGTTTGGACTGATCAAAAGGATATTATTTTGAAATATATCATAAATTTCAGGTCAAAGGATTAGTGGTACTATTATACATTAAATTTTTCATTGATGTCAAAGGGGGAGAAATCCTTGAAGAGGAAAACCAAATTGAAGAGATATGAGAATGGTTTACTATGTTAGAAGGTTTGCCATCAATGACAAAAGGGGAGATTGTTGAGGTGTGTTCCTATTTGTGAGTTTTTGGCATCAATGGTGTCATGGATGCCAAATATATTCAAATTTCATTGATGCCCCAGACCATTTTTTTAGAAGAGACATGGCTTGTAAGAAGATGAGAAGTAGTAGCTAAGCATGGTATACTTGAGGTTTAGCATGAGAATGTGTTCTTGGTATGCATATACACTAGATATATTAAATTATAAAATCATGAGCAATACTATGTTATAAAATGTGAAAGAAATGTGTATAAGATGAATAAAATTTGAAGGTCAGGATTGATGTCTAGTCCTTGTATAAGAGATCTAATGTGAAGACACAAGCTTGATATCTTGTTGAGATGAGTAGTGTATGACTTGTATGAAAAAGGTTTCTATATTTTTATCATGGTATGGAGGTGTATGAAATCTAGATTAGGTTTTGATATCAATACAATAATTTTCCAAGAGCATTTAATATCCAAGTGAGACTAACAATCCTAGGCCTAACATGCATAATGGCTTAGTGTAGTCCTAATGAGGAATCAAGGTGAGTTTTAAGGTTTTGAAGCTTATGTGAGCATGGATTAAGGTTATAATAGTTTATTTAATGGTATTTTACCAAGTTAAAAGTCTTAAGGAGAAATAAAAATCAAGAAAACATGCTTTTAGGACTTGTGCATGTAAAATGAAGAAATGAGAGCTCGAGAAGAAAGTTTTAATGTTCATTGGCATGTGTAGACTTTACATGGTTACCTTAGCCTTTTCAGAGAGATGAAATATGGTCCTAAGAAGTTTTTACAAGAATTTATAATTGGTTTAAAGGAAATATCTTTATCAACATTTGTTAATAATGTAAACTAGTCCAAAACCCTCTTAAAACCCTTGTAGTGACCTGATTGGAGAGAACTTGCTAGAAAGTGTATACACATAAAATTTTCAATTTTTTTCAAATACTGACACTTTAAATATTCTAAGAACCCATTTAATGGTTTTACTAAGAAAGTCGTGGGTAGACCATTAGTGCTTCAGAGGATTGTTGTCCCTTATTGCCACATATTATCAATCTAACTAGCTCCTAAAACCATTCCCTAAGCTATTACTCCTCCTTTGCACACTCCTCTAGTATTTTCCAATTTCCATACCTATTTTATTCACCTTAATTCCCATTTTTTACTTAGTTTTACTAGGTTGACTAGGATGAACCTATATAGTTTTGGGTGATTTTCACTTAGGAACTAGTTGGACCTTTGGCCAAACTAGCTCATGACCTACTGAATAATTGTCCAAAATTGTGCTAGGTTAACTAGGTAGACCCTATAGCTTAGTAATTTTTTAAGGGTTTAGGGTCAAACATTCCTATATATATATATATATATATATATATATATATATATATATATATAATTTCATCATTATTTCATTATGCAATCAAGAGTTATTATTCGCTTGCACTTCTTTACAATTTGCTCTTCCACTATTCTACTTGAGGAGTCTTAGATAAGGGTTTTTATTTGGAGAATCTAGTCTTGTGGATAAGTATTGGATGCTTTAGCCTTCCTTATTAATCCTTAAAAACCACCAACCTATTTTGAAGCCCTTTTTGCCAAGGGAGAGATTTCATCAGGATGGGTTCATATTCATGTAAGTATTCTCTAACTTTGCTCCTCTCTTTAGTAGATAAAAGTAGCAAAGTATTGGCTTTGAATAATATTACTCTTCATATTCCATGTATTAGGGTCATACTCATAATTATTTTAATTTATATTATATTATACATGTTTTGATTGTTTATTAACCTCCCACTTTGTGCCACAAGCTTTAGTGAGCACTACATTAGATTTACTTGTTATTAGTTTAGGTGAAATATTAAAACTCAAGACCCCCTTAGGGTTATTGCATGATTGTGTTATATAGGAGGGTTTGGAACCATCCATAACATAATGTATTATGGTAATAGATCCCCTAATTGGGTCTAGAGAATCCATGTATTGGTCATTCTCCCATTTATAAAATGTGTCCCCAATTGGAAGTATACAGTATGATCTATCTTCTCCAAGTTAGTATTGATTTATAGACATGATTCATTTATAATTACATATATTATAGTGAACCTAATGTGAATATATGCCTTACAAGATTTGTCTCACTTGTTTCATTATTTTATAATTTTTATTATCATATATTCACAATACTGGTTCGATTGTATTAGCACAATTCTAACTTATATGCATAGGTTTAACACATAGTTGCATCCATATGACTTTGTTTTATCTATGTAGGTTCTTTTCTAGATTTAGGCTACTAAGTCAACTTAGTTGACATAGTATAATATTTTAGACTTTTAGACATCTAGTCTAGACTACTAGGTTGACCCTATACACTTTTAGTCATGATATTCATAATACTAGGTTGACCTAATTGACCCTATACATTTTTAGGCTGTCAATAATAGGCTTCTACAAAACTAGGTTGACCTAGTTAACATAGCAATATTTTAAAGCATTTATCAAGGTTCTTCAATAAACATATTATTTTTATTTATATCCTCCAACTTACTAAGGTTCCTTTCTATCCTTCTCAATCATTTATATCATTTGTTACAGTTCTATTTTTTTATAATTTATAGTCTTTCAAACTTCCCATGTATAGTCAAATAGGTCGACACTATCGACATAGTTCTGTATTATGTATACAGTCTAGAAATCTAGATCAACTTTGTCAATGTAGTTCACTTTTTAAATTTTTTACTTTCATATTATAGAGGTGACCCTATAAACCATGTTCTATATTATTTGAATATACTATTGATTAAATCAATAGTCTAATATATTTAAAAGTTCATATTAACTCTTATATGATAATAATAAGATCACACTTTCATTTTTTATTGTTTGCATACTTATAATAGATTACATAGTCTAATTAGGTGGTTTTAAATATAACATCAATTTTCACTATTTTATCTTTTATGTACACATGACTAAATCACAAAATCTTAACAAGAATTTTAAAATTTATCTACCTCAGGCCAACCTACTTGGACTTCATCACCAAGGGGGAAGCCAACTTGGTTTTATGTCCAAGTATAAACACGTGGTTAATAGTATATTTTGGATAAATACCTAAAACTATTATCATTTTTATGTGTGAAGTGAGGGGGTAGTTTCCACTACCAAGCTTATCCCATGTCTTATACAAATACCTTTCAACCCAAATATCCTAAAACTATCCTTAGATTGCTTTCTAGTTCTTTCCTTATAGCCAACTTCCTATCACATCTAAAATTATATTCTAATAATATAAACAACATTTAGGTTAAACAATATTTTACTTTCCAAGTTGATTTTTTTCTCTTTGATCAATTGTAGGTTGTATTGTAAAAACTTGCATTAGCCAATGTTCGTGTAGTGTTTTGTACTGTGTGTCTCAGTTAGATCAACCTCATTGATCCCGTTGATTGTGTGTTTCCTTTAATTTATTTATTTCCTAAGTACTTACAAAATTGTCCTTATCTCAATACATAGTCATTTCTATCCACACAATCTCTTGCAGACTTTCTATTTTCCCTGTCTCCTATGATAGGTTAACCTACTTAACTTTGTACAATTTTCAAACCTTGTTCTTTATAATAGGTCAACCCAATCAACTCTATATATTTTTCTTCCTTTCTTTTTTATCCTTCTTATAATGTAGTTTTTTTAATCTATAATCATAATGAAGTCTCTTATTAGAATCTTCTTGTATAGCCTGAATCCATTTAGATAATATATGGGATGTTTATTTCTCCCTCTCTTTTACTCATAAAAGCACCATCACTCTTGGGGTACCTCTTCCCCTTCTTCATCAATCACTTGTAACATGGTGCAAATCACACCTCAAGATTAATTTTTTAAGTTTGATCCTTTCTATACCAGCCAAGACACTTCTCATCTTCAAAACCGTCAAAATAATATGGGAGAAAATGACACAAGTTTAATCAATAATCCCACTAATAATCCATCTTATAATAACCTTAACCTAACACCAATTCAGGGAATGCTCCTACCAACACCAACCCACCTCTTGATACAACTCAAATTTTTTCCCAAGTTATCCAACAAATGAACATAATGCAAAACTCTAACACCAATCAAATGATACAACTTCAACATCATTTGATTAATATGGATAATAAATATATGGATATCCATCCTCAAGATAATCCTAATTACATTCCTCTATCTCTTAGAGATGCCTCAGACAATTTTATTCCTCAACCCATAGTGAATAACAAGATGCTTGAAAATATTCAAAATGAGCCTTTAACTCCATTCATTGTGTCCATTGATATTGGTAACATATATCTAAGAATCAAGTATGATGGGACTAAAGAACCTACCTCATTTATAAAAGACTTTGATTACCTTTACAAAGAGTGGATCCAAACTAATACATTCACCACAACTAAACTCTGAGTCAAAACATTTATTGATGATGTATTATAATGGTACAACCAATTACCCCAAAATTATATTTGACAACTTGAAGATTTGGTTAATCCCTTAAATAATCTCAACACAATGATCTTCCTAAAATTATCTTACCCATTTCATCAATGCTAAGTAATTTCCAACTGAATGAACTCATGACTTTATCAAAAGATGGAATCATTGGCTCATAAAGCCAACCATAACATGAGTTATGATAACTTGTTCAAACTCTTCATCACTGTATTAAATCCTCTCTAATATAAGGTTTGAACCTTTGCTCCTCAAACACTTAAGGAAGCTTTTTATCAAGCTAAATGTCATTATTTTCTAATTAAGGAATTCAAACCTAATCCTAAACTTTTAAAATAATCTTTTCAAACATATACAAATGCTATCACTTATAATACTCTACAAACCAAACCAGGAGTTGATAAAGCTGACATACTTTCATCTTCTCACACACCACTTTTTGTGTAACAAATGGAACAACACTTACCATCCTTTTGACCTTTTACCTATCTTAATAATCCTCCTAAATGGTTTAACCCTGATATATATTTTTGGTTCTATGCCAACATTAGTCATTCATATGAATCTTATAGAGGGATCACTAAATTTTGTATCTCTTATATAATTGGTGACTCATTTGATCATGAATCCATGACCAATATTTGTCATCAAGAATACACTGCTACTTCTCAAAAATGACAAAATTCTAAATTTTATACCTCAAATAACCAAAAATGTTTTTCAAAAAATCAACTAAAAACCAAGGATGTTTGGGCCATTGATGTTGATTATGACCAATATTATAAACATTATCAATATGATAACACTACTAAGGTCTACTATCATCATAAATCGACTCATAAAGATCCTGTTACCAAAGCTAATAAGCCATCTTTAGAAGAACTATTCATCAAGGATACTACAACTACTAATCTAGCTTTGAAATCACATGAGGTAACACTTCCTCCTTTTAAACCTCCAACCACATATTTACCTTCAAAACCCACTCTACCTCCTAAACCTTATGCTATTTCTTCTTCTAAATCTCATTAGAACTTTATTGAATAACTTAACTCTATGCCTTGCAAGATTCCACTTATGGAATTGGTTCCTACTTCACCCTATCATTGTAAGTTCCTTATGCATCAACTCTAAGAAATTAAAGATCCATCTTATATAGATAAATTACTACCTTATATTGAATCTCAACGTACCAACGTAAATACTATTGAAACTATGTGTCTTTATTCCAAGCCTTACATTAAATTTCTTGAAGAGGACATGATCAATGATGAAATTATTTTTCATGTTCATCATCCACCATTCTTTATTAAAATAGATAGTAATACTACCCTCATTCCTAAAGTTCTAGTTAATGAAGACTCTAGTATTAATGTGACATATTTGTGGATTATCCAACAACTTGGTTATAACAAGGATCATCTCAAGAAAACCCATCTTACTTGTCATGGTTTTGATTAAAAAATAAAAAACAACTTGGTTGTATTTGGATTATATTAACCACTAGAACTAAGACCATTCAAAATATGTTTATGGTCCTTGATTTACCCCTATCTTACAATATACTCCTTAGTCACCCCTAGACTCATCGAATGAGTGATATTGCTTCTTCTAGTAGCCAATGCATTAAATTATTACATAATGACAAACTATGCAAGCATGAATCTAATCCCAACCCATGTAGTACTCAAATTCCTAATCCTAAATCTTAGTATCACATTCCTACTATTCTTAATATCAATAGTGTTCCTTTACCATAATTCATCAAAATTAATCCTAATTTACAAGTTACTCTTGTGGATTATGATGATGGTGGAACCTAGTGATTTTAAACATACCTTTAATACCACCAAGATACCTCCATATATTTTGTAGTGGCTTCCTCCTTCCTTATTACCTAGGTACCATATTATCCCTTTTATTAATGAGATTATTGACTCTCCCCCTCCATGCATTATTTAGGAGGCTTCTTTACCTAAATATGCCTTCACTTGAAATGATTTTAGAGTGGCCAAAATATTTCACTATCCTCTTCTCATGTCTCCTTGTACATTCAGTAATATGTGGATTGCACTTTCTAAAACTCCCGTTGACTCTCAAGCATGTACAATTTATCCAACATATGATTATAATTACGTAATGGTCCAAGTTCAATATCAAGACTTTGATGTATAAAATTATAATAAAAACTTATCTCAAATTCATTCTTTTAATTAGGATGTCCATACCATTTATATGGATCATGACTTAGATCCTGAAGTTTATGTGCCTCCTACCAAATATCCACTTCTTGATACCCCTTGGGTGGTAAAGCAAATTATACCTTCTAAATATTCAAAAATACCTACATCTCTTTTACCACCTTTGTATCCAATCATTACCTCTAATCCTTCTCCCATCACCAAACCCACCAACACTCCAATCTTTTTAAATCCATCTACCACTCCTACTCTTGAGATTACACTTGATGTGAAGGCAATTAATGTTTGTCAAATACATTCTAAACATGATCGCCATGGTAATCAAATTATAGATCTCAAAGCAAATGTTGATTATTATGGTCCTCTTCCCACCTTTCCTAGTGATGAAACTATTCTTGAAATGCTTCATGATTGAGAACCTCAACTTCCTCAGCAACATCATAAACTTGGGAATTTCAAAACCAAAACCCCTTGTTTCAACAACTTTTTTGTCGTCATTAATCCTAAAACTAATCCTATTTTTACCTTACCTAATGCACCATATGACTTTCAAAATGGAAATGCCGTGTTTATCAAAGAAACTACTCACATTGAATATGGTACTCCATCTTGTCTTCGACCAATAATAATTTCTCATGAACTCTCACCTATTGAACAAGATACTTTTAGCTTATTATTTGATAAGTATCATGAGGTTTTCACCTATTCCTAAAAGGAAATGCATAGTATTGACCCTAGAATTGTGGTGCATAACATCATTACTTATGCTAATGCCAAACCTATGCATCAAAACCAAAGGAGCTGGGGCAAGTTGCATTCTTACAAATATTCTTGGCAAAATCAATCTTTTAGCTTTTCACCACACCTTTTATGTCACCAACAATATGGATGAATACAAAGCTCTAATCTTGGGCATGAGAGTTTCTCTTGATCTATACATTTAATACCTACATGCTTTAGGTTATTCTTAGCTTATTTTCCACCAAGTCAATGGTGATTTCGAATGTAAAAGTGAAAATCTAATTACCTATCATCAAATTACAACCACTTTTGCTAAGGATTTCATCTCTTTTACTATTTAGTCTATCCTTCAAGATCAAAATTCCATTTCTAACTCCCTCATTTCTTTCATCCCAACTAAGTTCTTTCTCATCCTACTTTTATTATCCAAATAAGAAAATATCCATCCTCAACTCAACCACCAAACTTGCTTATTTTCCAAATCAAGGTTGTTACCATTAGACAAATATCATGTTATAAAGACATTATTTCAATCTTGGAACATCAAACTTATCCTCCTAAATTGACTCTAAAGAAAAAATATGCATTTATAAACAATCTTTCAAATATCTATTTTGACATAACATCCTTTATTATCACAATGCTGAAGGTACCTTGCTCTATTGTGTTATGTAAGATGAGGTCTCTCCTCTTTTTGAGAAAGAACACAGGGGAATTTGTGATGTTCATTATAGTGGACATGATCCAACCTAAAAATGCCTACGTATGGGTTACTTTTGGCCTACTCTTGAAAAGGATATAATCAAATTCAGTAAAAATGTACTCCTTGCCAACTTTATGATGATCTAATTCATTCACCTCTAATTAAAATTCAAACTGTCAAATCTCCTTGTCCATTCTCCATGTGGGGACTATATCTCATTGGTAAATTACATCACTCCTAATATGGGCATGTATTTATCTCACTGCTACTAAATATTTTACCAAATGGGTTGAATCGATGTTCTTTGTTAATGTCATTGGTAACACCATTGCCAAATTTATCCTTAATAAAATCATTTTCCACTTTGGTGTTCCCCATACTATCATTTCAAATAATGGTGGTAACTTCAAAAACAAATATTTCAAATAACTTTGTCCTGATTTCAAGATCAATCACAAATTTTATACACCTTGTAATTCACAATTGAATGGCCAAGATAAGGCCACTAACAAAATTCTCAACAAAATTATGCAAAAGATAATTCATAAAACCTGTATGGATTTACACATTCATCTCTACCTTTCTCTTTGGACCTATCAGACTAGCATATGTACTACCACTAGGGAAACACCATTCTCTCTAGTTTATGGTTCTCAATCAGTTCTTCCTTTAGAAGTTGAGATTCCTTCTCTTCATATATATATTCATGGTATAATTCCTAATGAATAATTATGTAATGCATTATTTCATGGTCTTGAACTCCTTAATGAGCCACCATATTTTTGCCTTGCAACATAACTGCTAATACAAAGCTCATATTACCAAACTACATAATAAATGTGTCAAAATTCACACATTAAACATTAGTGATATTGTCCTTAAATTATAATAAACTCATGATAAATAAGGAAAATATGTCCAAAAATGGTGTGGCCCTTATTTAATCAAAAATATTCTTGGTCCAAGTACCTATCACCTTCAAACCAATGAAGGCCATTTTTTCAAAGAGCCCACCAATTGAAAATTCCTTATAAATTACTTTGCCTAAACATTTCCTTCTTTTCATGCTTTCTATCTACATCTATCTAACACTTTTTGTTTGTTAATTACATGGATCTCTCCCTCTACAATATTTCTCTCTTTTCACAAACCTCAGTCCTTCCTCTATGGTCTTTTGGTTTTCCCTTTTCTCTCATGAGTTACATTGTAAAACCATGAATAGAACTCAATATTCCTCATGATGTACCATATTATTTTTTATTTCATACTCTTTTTACACATCTTTTTGCATCCCTTGGATTTATCTTTTGTGAGTTACATTATAAAACCATGGATAGGGCCTGGTCTTCCTCACATAATACCATCTTTTTACTTACCTCATTTATTTTTCACATGTTTTTTGGTACCCTCATGGTTTATATTTTATGAGTGAAGTGTAAGACCATGGATAGGACCTGGACTTCCTCCTAAAATTTCCATCTTGTCATTCTTTTTGTATAATGTATTTCTAATCCTTATTCCAAACTTCAACTTTTATGTCTTTTGATTGATGTAATTTTCACAACAATATATGTTAATATGTTTTCCTCCATTTCCCTTATTATTATGATAAGCAATCACACTTTACTATCATTGTATCCATTTTTTCCCATTTTCACATTTTTTAATGATTTGAAGTAATTCAAATTGTTTCATGTGTCATTCTTCCTGATTTCATTTCGTTTCACTCCACATTGGATTAAAAAAAAGGTCAAAGTCGAGATAAAACTTTTATTTTAACTAGATTTATGAGACTCTTAGACCCCATGCTCTTTTAAGTTCTCTCTGTTAGAAACCAAGTCCTAAGTATTCAAATGAAATTCATCTTTTACACCCATGTTTGGTTTCCTAAATCCATATAGAGGAGGAATAGAAAAAGCCATCAATAAAGTTAAAATACAAATCATTTGAAACAAACGAAAATGATATCCAAAAGGAAAAATACAAATCTCAAAAGTCAAAATCACACCAAAAGACATGATTAACAAGCACATATCCTATCTCTAATTGAAGCTCAAACTCCATATTTGGCCTCATTATAGAATCAAGGTCCATTGGGGTATGACAAGATAGTAGATTGGAATAAGAGAATTCAAAAAAATCTATGGTTCTACCTACTTTATCATGTAAGTACCCAATCTTCATAGTAGAC
This sequence comes from Torreya grandis, assembly GCA_037957365.1. NCBI lineage: Eukaryota > Viridiplantae > Streptophyta > Pinopsida > Cupressales > Taxaceae > Torreya > Torreya grandis. Next base: position 820,037 of record JARHVA010005403.1, read on the forward strand.
CAATGACTCTGTAAGGGGTCTTGAGGAATGGGGAACATGTTATGGGAAGGTAGGTCCAATTTACTTTTCATGCATATAGATTTTATGGGATGATATATATACTACATTTATTGACCTTAGACTTGTGTGGCTAAGAGATGTTCTTCAGGGTCCTTAAGGTTGATAGTACTCTTGTTTTGACAAACCTAATTTGAGTGTCCTGACTTCAATAAAGAGTTCCTCTACCTTGGTTTTTCCTTCATTCTCCCATCCACCCATTTCACTTCCCCCCATGATAGGAAAATTATGATTCTATATCTGTTTTCTCTCTTATCTATATTCCTTTCTTGTTCACATTTTAAAAACATGATACCACTACTTTGTTTTAGTTTTATCCATCCTTAGAGCTAACTAATATGTTTGAGTAACTTCATATTACTTTTTTTATACCAAAGATTTACATTCCTAGACTTGTTTTTCTTTACTTTTACTATTTATCCTTTTTTGTACTAACCTTCTATTATGGACACTTGAGTCTGTACCTTTTCCATTATTGCATTAGTTTGTCTTGTTACTTCTCACTCAAAAATGTTGTTTTCCCTTTTATGCACCTTTTTTCATTATTGAGTGAGATAAGGATTATTAATACTCACTCATCAATGTTGTTTTACCATTTTATTTTTTGCTTGTCCATATTTTTTTAAGGATTGTTATTTCTCTTACATTGACACTTGATTACCATCTTTTTGACACATATCCTTGGTTTTATTTCATGAGTTTTACATTCTTACTTGAATTTTACTTGTTTGAGTTTTTTGGTCTTTAGTACCCTTAGATTTTTGAGTACCTGATTTACTCTTATTTTTTACTTGGTCATTTTGTCTAACATAACACTTATCATCCCAACTTGCCAAATTTACATGTAAATCTTGTCCTCATAGCACTAGTTATCTTGGATTTCCTATGTTTGTTTGTTTTTTCTCTTTAGTTTTGTATTATTGGGTTTGTCAAAAGCAATCTTTGTGCCCTGAACAATCAAAACTAATAACATAGTAAACAATCATCCAGTGATAAAGATAAGTCAAGGTACGCATCACATTTAATTTTTAGTTATTTTCCTTTCAATTACTTACTTTCATTTATTTTATGCTTTAAAATACAAAAACTTTTTTTAGCATCAACATTATGTTTTCTTATGTTCTTTCTCAAAGTATCATTTCCTATGCAACATATTAACATGTGATGAACTTCAAGTAGGGCATATGTATACACATTATATTTTCAACTTATACCAAATACTAATGATTTACATCTTGCAAGAACCTATCAAGACTCAATTTCTCTAAGTTCACATCTTAAAGGGTGCCCTGAGAAATGGGTGGGTAGACTATTGGTGTTTCATAGGATTTTTGTCTTTTATTGCCACATATTATCATTCCAACTAACTCTTAAAACCATTCCCTAAGTTATTACTCCTCCATTTCACATTCCTCCAATATTGTACACTTTACATCCTTTTTTTCCTCACCTTAAGTCCATATTTTAGTCATCTATACTAGGTCAATGAGGTTGACCATATACAATTATAGGTGATTTTCACATAGGAACTAGTTTAGCCTTTGGTTGACCAAAATCATGACCCAGTGAATAATTATCTAAAATTATGCTAAGTGAACTGGGTTGAACCTATTAACCATGAACTTTGGAAGGGTTTAGGGTAAAATATACCTATATATACAAGATGATTTCATCATTATTTCAATATGCAATCAAGAGTTATTATTCACTCGTGCTTCTTTATAATCTTCTCTTCCACCATTTTACTTGAGGAGTCTTAGCTTAGGGTTTTTAATTGGAGAATTTAGTCTTGTGAATAAATATTGGGTGATTTAGCCTTTCTTAGTGATTCTTACAAACCACATCAGCCTCTTTTGAAGCCCCTTTGGCCAAGGGAGAGATTGGGTCTTAATGGGTTCACATTCAATTAAGTATTCTCTAACTTTCTTCCTCTCTTTAATAGATATAAGTAGCATAAGTATTGGATTTGATTAATATTACTCTTCATATTACATGTATTGGGGTCTTACTCATACTTAGCTTAATTGATATTCTCTTATACATGTTTTGATTGTTTACTAACCTCCCATTTTGTGCTACAAGATTTGGTGAGCACTAGATTATATTTACTTTACTTTTTATTAGTTTAGGTGAAATATCAAAACTTAAGACCCCCTTAGGGATATTTCATGATTGTGTTAGACTAGAGGATTTGGAACCATCCCTAACATGGTTTATTGTTATAAGACATCCACTAATTGGGTCTATCAAACTCCCATATTGGTCATGATCCCATTTAAAAAATGTGTCCCCAATCAAAAGTGTATGGTATGATCTATCTTTTCCAAGTTAAGATTGATTTATAGACATGACGCAGTTTTGATTACATATAAAAAGTGACTAGAATGGATTGTAAAAACTTTTTTGATGATTTTATGTTGTAGAGTACTCCTTGAAGTATCTCCAAGTGGTTTTAACTTATCAAGGCAGTAAGCAACAGGTATAAAAAAGTTCTTGTTTTTAAAGAATTTGATGTTATAGGAAGGGTTAGTTGAGTCAATGCATGTAATTTATTGGATGTTTAATTTAAATATTTATTATTGATATCCATGGAGTTGGTTTTTAAAATAAACATATATATGTCAATAATTTTGGTTTTAGAAGATGACCTATCACTAAACTACCAAACATTGAAAATAGTGAGAAAAAGCAAGCTAGAGTGAAAAAGTTTTTAGGATGAGTTACAAATGAATAATAATGAATCTAATGGTTTGGGGTTATTTTTAAAGACTTATTATTCATATCCATATTTATTAGATTATTTTTAATTCATTGTGTTAGGAATTATAAACTTTTAAATAAGATTTAATATAACCATAAATCAGATCTTATTTATGAAATAGCATGCATCACAAAAAAATTCCTCAAATCATAGATATAATGAAAGCATTAAAATGGATAGAACACAAAACAATAAATATAAACTATAATCAAAACACAAGAATATAATTAACCTTCACAGATATAGAAAAATTTGCTATAGAAAATGTTACACAAAATGTTGCACTTTCACCTAAAATTGCACAATGTTGTATCTCACAAGCTGTTATACCAAACCTTGTAATAAACACTTTTAGTTTTCTAAAACACCTACACTTTTAATCTAATCCTCAAAGCCACACCCTATATATATAGAAAATGAAGTAAAATCCATAAAAGGAGGATAAATGTGCAATGTTTATCCAAGATAAGCATTATCCAACATGTGACAACCTTCCTCCACCTAAGAAAGCTCATCCATGAAGGAACACACCAAGATTGGGTCTCTACCTTTAAATGGCACATTTAACAAGACCATATGATCAAAAACAACACCTTGCAGTAAGGAAGGTAATACATTTTCTAAGGAACAACCAACACCCTTAGAATAGGAAGTCAACATGGAAAATAGACATCTAACAACCAGTTCCATAAAACATGGAAACATATAAATTATATAAAATAAGGAATATTCCACTCATATGTGGAGAAAGGTTACATAAAATGTGGAGTGAAGAAAAATGTGTTCCCCACAACCTTGGAGCTCTCTATGCTCCCAAAACATGCCACCATGGTCATGTGATAACCCCAAATGGATCCACACTCAACAATCTCCCACTTGGAGATCATTTCTCCTTAATAGAATCTATCATTGATTCATGACCACTAAGGCTAACTAAATCTCAACATAGTCTCAACTTGTCCAAACTAACCACCTTGGTCATCATATCCATAATATTTTTGCTAGTATGAATCTTCTCTAGCTTCACCAAGTTCTCCTCTAAAGCTATCTTGATGAAGTGTTAATGTAAATGAATGTGTTTCATCCTCAAGTGGAAAGTAGAGTTCTTTGTTGAATTAATAAAACTCTAACTATCATTGTGTAGTCTCCTAACTTCTTACTCATGATCCAACTCTCAAAAAAACTCCTTTAACTAGCTAGTTTCCTTGCTAGCATATGTGGTAGCAACATACTATGCCTCTATGGTTGACAAATCCATAACCTTATGTATCTTAAAAATCCAAATAATAATTGTATCTCCAATAATAATTATATAACATGTCATACTTCTCTTACTATCAATATCCCCTACCATATCTGAGTCCACATAACCATGTAAAGTGGTATTTGATCCACCATAGCATAATACAAATTCCATGGTTCCTCTCAAATACCAAAGAATCCATTTTAATACCTACCAATGCTCATAACATGGATCACTCATATACCTTCTCATAACTCCCATTTCTTGGGAAATATCTAGCCTAGTAAAAACTATGGCATACATCAAGCTACTAGCTATTATTGAGTAAGGTAGCTTGGACAACATAATCTTTTTATCTTCGAGCTTGGGACACTACTCCTTTGATAATCTAAAGTGGCCTACCAAATGAGTACCAATATCTTTAGTACCCAAAAATATAAACCTTTCCAACACTTTCTTCACATACTCTGATTGGGATAAGATGAGCTTCCTCTCCTTCCTATCATGAGAAATCCTCACCAAATATTTTCTTTGCATCACCAAAATCCTTCATAGAAAAGGAGTCACTAAGTTATTTCTTGAGCATATGAATATGTTGTATGTTATTTCCTACAACTAACATGTCATTGACATACAAAAATAATATAATAATGGAACCATCATCAAAAAATTTGATGTACATGCAATGGTTAGAATGAAACCTTTTATATTCTTGTTCTAACATAAAATAATCAAATTTATTATACCATTACCATCTAACTTATTTCAGGCCATACAAGCTCTTATTTAGTCTACACACATAGTTATTATTCCCTTTAACCTCATATCTCTATGGCTTATTGATATATAACTCTTGATCCAAATCACCATGAAGAAAAGAATTTTTCACATCTAATTGTTCTAAGTGCAAATCCTCAACTGCAACTAAACCAAGAACAGTCCTAATAGAAGTCATTTTTACAATAAGAGACAAAATATAATCAAAATAAATACCTAATTTTTGTACAAACCCCTTTTCATGGCCTTATACTTTTTTCTCCCTTCATCCTCTTCTTTTATTTTGAAGATCCACTTGTTTGGCAATGTACTCTTGCCCTTGGGTAGCCTTACCAAATCCCACATTTGGTTATCCATGATAGATCTATGATCCTCATCCATGGATTTCTCCCACTTCAAATTGGAATCTACCTACATTAGTTCCTCATAACACTCTAGTTCTCCATTTTTCATGAGTAGTAAATAATTCAAAGGATAAAAATCTTCAGGTGCTCTTCTTATCTTAAAAGATCTTCTTACCATAGGAGTTTAGGGTTCTTGTGTAGAAGGTTCTTAAATTGAATCATTGGATACTTCTCCAAACACAATATCATGCAATAATTTATACTCTTTCTATTCCTATTCATGTTTCGATGACTGATCTTTATACATGACTTTTTAATTAAATACTGCACCTCTAGATTGAAATATTTTCTTATCTTTAATGTTCCATAAATGGAAACCAAAGTCAACCTTAGCATGACCCACAAATGTACATTTATCTGATTTAGCCTCTAACTTGGTCCTATACTCTTTCTTAATGAGAGCAAAAGCCTCACATCTAAAGAATCTAAGAAAAGAATAATAAACATTATTACTAGACCAAGCTTGTTCAAGAATGCCTCCATCCAAAGGCATAGAAGGTCATCTGTTAATTAGATATACTACCACACTAACTACTTCTACCCAAAACTATAAACGCAACCTTGCATGTAGCCTCATGATCCTATCACATTCCATTATTGTTTTGTTCATCCTTTCAAATACACCATTTTGTTGTGGTGTTATTGGAACCATTCTTTCCCTATAAATTCCATTGTTAGAATAATAATCAAAGAAAGCATTACTACAATACTCACCTCAATTATCTAATCTGAGACATTTAAACTTGAGACCTATTTCATTCTCAACCAAGGATTTCCACTTATTAAAAGTGTCAAATACATTATATTTCCTTTTAATGTAATAAAACTAAACTTTTCTAGTTGCATAATCAATAAAAGTAACATAATAATTGGATCCACTAATTGAAGATACCTGAGCTAGTCCCCATACATTTGTGTGTACCAGATATAACTTTTACTCTTTCTTTGTGGGTTTAACCTTTAGTAACTTAACTTGATTTTGTTTCCCATACACATAATTCTCACAAAAGTCTAGATCTAGATCTCTCAATCCAAGTAACTTATCTATTATGAACTACATGCCTATATGGCTCATATAACTAAGCTTGTAGTGCCACATAGTGCATCTCCATCTAAAATAACTAAATAAATAAAATAAGTACTACTAGTTAGATATAAAGTACCAAATTTATTAACTCTTAAAATAACAAAAGCACCTTTCGTAAATTTCCATGAATCTATAGTAAACAATACTGAACATCCCTCATTGCCTAATTGTCCCACTAAAACCAAATTATATCTCAACATAGGTAAATGCCTAACATCTTTAAGGATACATGTGTTCCGATTCTAAATTTTAACCTAAACACAACCTTTCCTTACTATATCACTTGGTTCATCATCACCAAGATAAAGATGTCCTAGATTTTCTTGAACATAATCAGTAAAACAATGCCTATATATGGGGTTGTGTGAAAAGAATCCCCTAAATCTAAAACCCAAGACTCAAGAGAACTATCCATAAAAATAATTAAGTCATCCTGACATGATTTACCTAATGTCACATTTACCTCATTCATTTCCTCCTTATTGGCATTCTTATCCTAAAGTGACCAACAGTCATTCTTTGAGTGTCCACTCTTCCCATAATGCCAAAATATCATCTTAGATCTAGATCTAGACTTAGATCTACCTTTTGAATTTTCTTAGTTGCCTTTGATCTTATACTTTTGCATCTGTATAGTATCAATAGATAAATAATTAATTAAAGATGATTCACCAGTGTTTCTCTTTTACATCTCCCCACTAAGAATCACACCTACAACATCCTCAAAATTTAAGCTTCCCTTAGTAGGGACTGCATTACTCACAACCATAACCAATCTATCCCAACTATCAGGGAAATAACATAAGATGAGAAAAGCTCTAAATTCATTATAAAATTTTATTCCAATATAAGTGAGTATAATTATGATCATATTAAAATCATTTAGATGATTAGCTATTGAACCATTCAAAAACATTTTCATGTTAAACAATATTTTCATAAGAAAATTTTTGTTAGAAACAGAGGGTTTCTCATATAAATTTCCAAATTTCTCCATGAGATCTTTTGTGGTTTTCTCATTAAAAATATTAAATGCAATAAAAGATGAAAGGCATTATCGAATGGCTCCTAATAGCTTCCTATAAAGTAATGATCAATCCACATCACTCATAGGTTTTTCTACTTTCCCCTCCAAGGTGAGATGTAGCTCTTTCTGATATAGGTAATCTTTGATATACATTTTATAGAAACTAAAATGATTACCATTAAACTTCTCAACCTTGAATCTGATCTCTTCTCCCATATCTCCCACTCAAGCTAGTAACCTTTCCTATGATTTACCACTTTAGCAAACCACATAACCATTGGCTCTGATACTAGTTTATGTGAATTAAAAACAATTAAATACAATTTAATATAACAATAAATCAAATCTAACTTATGAAATATCATGAATCACAAAAATATTCGTCAAATCATAGATATAATGAAAACATTAAAATTGACAAAACAAGAATTAATCACACAAAATAGATCTAACGTGGTTCATCCAGTGTGGGCTACATACACCAAAAAAATTATCAATATAAACTATAATCAAAACATAAGACTACAATGAACTCTCTCTAAGCTAGAAAAATCTCCTATGGAAAATGCTGCACAAAATGCTACACTTTCGCCTATACCTACACAATGTTTTATCTCACAAGCTGCTATACCACACCTTGAAATAAACACTTGTACATTGACTCTAATACTTAAAGCCACACCTTAAAAATAAACCATCAACCTCTAAAGGCCACACCATGCCTTGTATATATATAAAATGAAGGAAAATCCAAAAAAAGAGGAGAAATGTACAATGTTTATCCAAGATAAGCATTATCCAACATGTGATAACCCTCCTCCACTTAAGCAAGCTCATCCATGAAGGAACATGCCAAGATTAAGTCTCCACCTTTTAAGGGAACATTTAACAACACCATGTGATCATAACCAACTCATTGCAGCAAAGAAGACAACACATTTTACAAGGAACAACCAATTCCCTCAAAACAAGGAAGTCAACATGGAAAATGGGCATCTAACAACCAATTTCATAAAATATAGAAATGTAGAAATTAGATAAAATAAGGAATATTCCACTCACATGTGGAGAAAGGTTCCAAAAAATTTGGAGTGGGGAAAATTATATTCCCCACACCCTTGGAGTTATCTAATCCCACAAAATGTGATGACCCTAAAGGGCTCTACTCTCAACACATTTCAAATGGTGTCAACAATGCCCTCAATATGGCTTATTTAGGTTGAAATGAATAGTGAAAGGTTGAGTTCAAATATTGGAATCTAAATTATTTATTTGCTATTATAAATTTATGTCTATATGTTTGAATATGAGATAAGTATGTTTAAGGACCTTTTTAATTCTTTGGAAGTTCAATAAAGCATATGTATAGGTGTTAGGAGTCATGTTTACTATGACTATGTTTTGAGCCAAGATGACTACTCCATGTATGCTAAGAGAAAATAAGGGTTTGAGACTATAAGAAAAGATTAATATCATATAATGAACATATTATTGTGGTTTGAGATTTATTTTACCTATTCAATTTTTTTGGAGGTTGGAGTGATAGGTTAAGTGGTTGAATCATGAAAGTCAAAAAGCCTTATCATACCATGTTACGTCTGGGAGAGAATGGCCTAAGAGATTGGTCTGAAAGACCAATGATTATATCTAAAGGTTGATATATATGAACTTATTAGTGATATATAAGACTCATGTAAACTATTCATATTAAATATAAATTATATAACTTCTATTTCAAGTGATAAATATGAGCTTGTTCATGACTTTATTTTTGAAGGCTACATGTAGTTTGAGTGATCACATTATAGAGGAGGGTTTTAGGTGTTGTGACATGATTTAAAGGATATAATGACCATTTAGTTTTTATATAAGTATTATAGGCACATTTAAATGTTTTTGGCTTAATAGTAATTCCGTATGTAGGTGTTGGTAGTCAAAATTACTTTACTATATTTTGACTATGTTTGAACAGTTTAAGTGGTCCTATTACAAAGGTGGTTTTGGGTGCTTAAAGCTTAATTAGTGATGTAAAATGGAAATCTTAGGTTTTTTGATTTCATGAATGATCTATTTATGTGTTTTTTTAGTGGTTTTTTTGTGAAAATCAGATTTATGCTTCAGTTTCATGAGATAGAATTTTATGTTTTTAAGGCCTAATGATGAGTACGCTGAATGACTTGGTTCAAAAGGTGGGTTAGAGTTTTAGATGGTGTCTACATATGTTTGAGTGATAAATTTTATATTTTAAATGTATTATAATTTTTTTAAGCATCCGTAAAAGTTAAATATGTTCCAAATAGTTCAATTGTAATGTGTGCCTTAAAGAAGACCTAATTGCTTTAGGTCTTAACTATGCCAAATTGAGGATTTGGGTCTTAAGGGAAATTTCTGATCAAATTGATGGTTGTTTACATTTTTTTAACATGTTATATTACCTATTAAAATTATAATCAAAGTGTTATAAGGATCTTGGTCAATCAATATGGGTGAAAGGAAGAGTGTAGTATAAAGGCAAGGCCTAATTAGCCTATTCAAAGCGAGCAAGAAAAGAGAGGATACAAGCGAATGAGAGAGCCTTTGAAAAATAAGGAGATGGTAATTAAGGACCATAAGAATTATTATTATAAATAATTCATAACTTACCATGTTTATGTAGGTGGATACATAGGTTAAAAGACCTAATGAGCCTAGAAGAGGCTAATTGAGTGAGAAGGCCTAAAAGCCTAGTTGAGTGAGAGTGAAGGGGAAAAAGTGAAAAAGAGGACATCATCATTAGTTGAATATTATAAAAAAGTGTTATAATATGATCATATTTAAATTTATATAATTTGGTGCTTTGTTTCCTAGGGGGTTGGATCCTTCTTTCAAGTTGGAGCTTGTAGAAGACTAGTTGGGTGGGTGCTCAATTAAGTAAGCATTAGAGTTCCTTTTATTGTTGGTGATTCACTAAAAATTGGATATTAAAATTATATTAATATAGTCCATATTCATACTTGAGTGATTTTTATCCCTCAAGAGGGTTTCTCACATATCCCTTTTGTTATCTTATGATATGCTTGTGTAGTTATTTGCTTATGCATTGATCTTTTATGTGAATGTATGCTCCATGGAATGATGAATGGAATTAACTAGTTATTTTTATGTAATTGATTCCCCCCCACCCCCACTCCCCCCCCCCACTTCTTAGTTGATACTAACAACATAAAGTATATAGTATGTTTAAGAATTAATATAAGAATAATCAAAGTTATGAATAAGCCATGTTATATGGAAACCTTTTTCCTTCAATTTTCCTTTAACTCAAAGGTTATGTACATGTCATATTTTTAATTTAAAATTTAATTGGACTTATGTGTTATGTTATAGATTATTCTTCAGGTATGTTATGTCTTAAACATGATATATCATGATTAGGTATTTCTAGGGACATCCTGACACTCATCTAATCTTTCTATCTGGCAGCATTCTACTTACCTAGAATTTAACATTAAATTTGGAGATGGACTAGTACTTCATTAAATAGGGTCAATAATATAGAAATGACAATGCACAAGGGTGATAATAATATCTATGGTAGGACAATTAGAGGATCAACTTAGATATAACATATATTGAATTCATTAAACTAAGATAGGAAAAAAGTGGAAAGTACATCTATGCTAGATATGTAAATGAAAGATACATAATGTAATTATCTATTTCTAATGCTAACACATTTCTAGATTTGGAATAGTCATGAAGAAGATTGGAAAATGATGATGGAAAAATCATTAAATTCTAGATTGAGTGCCTTTTCAAATATGGGCATTAGCATCAGCATGGGATGGTTTAATTTATTTTATTATTTAAACCTAATGCATATGTCTTGTATGAAATGCCTACTAAAAATAGATGCAACCACCTAGGTTTGTCTTCACCTTTACTCTAGTCTATTCATATTTAGGTCATGGACAATTGCTCTGAATGAAATTGTAAAACATTAATTCTTTATCATCATAGTGACCTTGGGTAAATATGTGTTAGTGGGTACATGATGTTGATGTGACATAAAATACCCCTCTATCAATGAGAACTACATATATAGACAATAATATGAAGAGGTCCTAAGACTGATGTAGTTCTCCCTTACTTGATGGATTTTGTGTGAATAATGTAATATGTGGAAAGCAAGTACAACAATGGCATGCCTTGTAACATGAAAAATATAGATTTTGGGTTTCTCCTTTAGTACTTAAAACCTATATATGTGTTTTTCCAATGATTTATATGTAAATATGAGAAAATAAGAAAGCTTTGCTTTATCGAGTGCTTTATTGAATGCTTTAATAAGTTACCTTAGGTATTTTTTAGGTGTTTGCTAGGTGAATAATGAATAAGGGTTGATCTTATATTTATATGAATCCCTTTCGATAAATTATTTATAATAAATCACTTAGGATGACCATTAGGATATGTTTTATTTGTAAATTAGATGAATTTAGTGTACTGAACACTTATGTCATAGTAGGACACCTATGTCGATGTATGTGTCTATTTAGGATGCTAGTGTTTAGGAAATAGGAAAGTAGGTCCAAACATAGAACTTAAAAAGCTAGAGTATAAGTAGGTTTTAAGAATTTTTCGCAAGATAGAAGGTATGGGTCATCAATATAAGATTATTCAGACTAAAATATATACTTAGGTGCATATGATAGAGTATATGCAAGATTTATAAAAGTAGGAAAGGTCTAGAAGTGAGATGAACAACCAAGGCCTAAGTTTATCAAGTGCAAAATACGAAGGTGATATATAATCCATAAATATCATATAAATGTATCCCTCCTTTAATCTAATAATGTAATTACTAGTTTAAAGAGAACAAATATGTACCTAGGTGTGTATAACACTTCTTGTCTTTATTTGGATCCAACATGGGTACTTTGTTGGTGAGTGCCCTACAACCAAGAATATGTTATAGTATATAATATAAATTTAAAAGTATTGAAAATATATAAAATTAAAGTGAAAGGCTTAAGTGTACATTTGTGTAATGATGTAACCACCTTGACTATTAGCAAGTTGATTTTGAAAAGATATATAATTTTAAGGCTATAAAACTAATATTAGGAAAAATATATATAAATCTGTAAGTGCATATATCAAAGGAGATATAAATAGATATATTGGAAGGCACATGCCCCCAACCTTGGAGAAAAGGTGAGTTTCCACTTGGAAGTTAATATTAGCTTTACCATGAAACCCAATGATATAATAACCTAGTGAGGCTGGATGATACAATCAAGTCCAAGCTAAAAACTTGGGAAGATTGAGCAATGTAATCAACTCAACCATACCAAAATTTAACCAACTACTATGGTAGATTGGATCAATATAGTCCATAATATTTTTTCCTTGGTATCATTGCATAAAAGTACATGATATCATGATAATATATAAAAGAGTTTTGAAATCTAAAACTATTTTGGTTTTTTTATAATTAGGCACACATTGCATAATATATTCACCTTAACTATGTATCATGTTGAAACTATGTATCTTAATGGTACAAATGTATAGAATTATAAACCGAATCTGAATATTGATTGTATAATCACATGCCTTGGGCAATTTATTAACTATGTAAGTGTGGAGAACATGCTTCTAAATCATGCCCCTAATGTAATTTGGAGATGTTGGATACTGAATAAGTGTGGATAATGTGCTTCCAAATCATGTCCCCAATGAGTTTAAAAATTGTTTCAAATGTTGAGAACATGTTTTCAAAACATTTCCCCACTGTAATATTACTAAAGATGTTGAATACTAAATAAATGTGGAGAACATGATTCTAAATCATTCCGCCACTAATGTGCCCCCACTTTAAGGTGAGATCATATTAGAAATTGATAGTTACATCACCTCAAAATGATAAGATAAATATATAATCTTTTAATGTAACCATATAAAATATAGAAGTATCATGTCTAGGTAAATGTAGAATTGAATTACATAGAATAATGTGATCAAATGAAAGCTTCAAATGCATAATAAATATCATGACAACATATAGGTATAAATTAGGACACGATCAAAAAATAAACAAGCACAAACACAAGAGCACTAAAAATAAAGTTAGATGACAATGGTACCAAGGAGACTTCAAATAAGGGGAATGTTTAAATGCTAGACAATTGAAGGGACATGACTTAGTCAAATGTACACAAAAGTAACAGTGACATATTAAAATTTCCATACAAAAAACTATGATATATGCAAATGCCAAATAAAGCACATAGGCAGAAGGGCCACAAATAAAGGAGTGTATTCAGATGCTCAATTAAACATGAAATAGAAATTAAACACACCTAAGCAAGTTCATAAGGGAAGACATTAAAAACCAACATAAACATGTCCTAGTGGCCCATGGATCCAATGTATTACAAAAAAATGTCAAGTACATATCATATGAACTACCATATATAAGATATAATCATGGATAAAGGCATGTGTAAGTACATAAGAGATCAAACATGATAATTAATGGTGATCATCAAATGATATAGCATATAAGTATCAAGGTCAAATAAACAATTGTCTCCAATATCCACATGACATGAGTAGAGTGAAGGACCAACATATAAAATAGGAATAGATCATGTATATGTGTATGCTTGTCACACTAAAATGGAAGTGTCACACACATGTGTATATATATAAGTAATGTTTATGATATCCATTAACATGGAACTAACACATATATTCAAAGGAGCCAATAGAGCATGTTTATGCTAAAAATATTTTTATATTCTTTAATTTTTTTGATTTTTTTTTTTGGAATATGAAAGGAAACTATTATCCTATGATCCCATCCAAAGGATGGTCATTAATGTCTCCCCATTATGAACCTAGTGTAATAATTAGGAGACCTTGTCGATGAATATGTATAGGTTTAATGTTTATCACTATAGTATTTATGATGTTATACTTATGTAAAATAAAACTTTATGGCCTTAGAGATATATTAGGAATAATAAGAGTAGGGGCTCTTAGAGCCATTATTGAGTGCTCTAAGGTTTATTTAGAATAAAATGTTGGAATAATGTTGTCATTGATGTCAATATGATGTCATTAATTTCAAAGTGTGTTTTAATTAATGTCTGTATGAGCAAGGCCAATTGGTAGTATATGTTGTGACAAGATTATGAGAATTGAATGTATGTAGTGATTGACATAAGAGAGAAAGGTATAGGTTCAAGTGTCTAATATCTACTTGGTTGATATTATGTTAAGGTCATGACATGGAAGGCATCAAAGTATCTTGAAAATAATTGTATAGACGTTGTGAGAAGGTATGCATAGGTAGAATGGTGAAATGAGTGAGCCTAGGTATATGAGAAGTTGTTTGGCATGCAATGGGCTTGTTTTTTTGGTGAGATGAGTTGTCTCAGGCATGTGGGAAGATGTATGGAAATGGTTTAACATGATAATATTCTCTATGGAATGAGAGTGATATGTTGAGCATCATAATGAGGTGTTGGGAGCATGAAAATAGGTATGAAGGTCAATTACTTGAGTAACCTAACACCAATAATGGCATGTAAAGTCCTAGTGAGGAGGTTTGAGCATAGTGGCTTGGTGAAATGTAAGCACAAATGAATAAGAGGTTGTATGAGTTTACTTGCATAGGTATATTATGTATTGTAACACTCTTGATAATCTCTAAGTGATACTATAAAGGTAGGACCTATAGATCTAGTCTACAACTATATCATTTCTAAACTTTTCCTAGTCTAATAAGACATCATGAGATATTATGAAGACATATTAAGTATGATTAACATTGATTGATCATGTTATATGTTTTGTGAGCATGTGAGTGAAGTATTTAAATCTGAAAAAGAGGTTTGAAGGTCAACTCAAGACTTAATAAGGTGTGAATTCTCATGTATAAAATGTAAGATGGTGAGAGCATGGCCTGATGAGGTATGAGGATCAATTCCCAAAGAATGTGTGAGTATTTAAGCATTGAAAAATGTGAGTAAATTATTTTTAAGCATGTAAATGAAGTTTCAAGACAAAATTTGAAGGTTAAGGGATGAAAATGTGTTTTAAGGTCTCTCGAGTGCACATAATGAAGAGTTATCTATCCATGAAGGTTTTTCAAGTGTACATTAGCACATGTATCATATAAATGGGGACATAATATGTTCATGGTAGATAGGTAAGGGTCATATATCAAATTTTCAATCACTATTTTCTATAATAAGGTTCTAAGCTTTATGAATGATCATTAAGATTGGAAAATGGTTTAAACCCTTAAAGAACCCTAATAATGACCCAATATGAAAGAAGTTATTCTAAAGTGATCATAATGGTTTGGTATGGAAATTTAATTTATTTGATGTTGAATTTAACTCTCACAAGAACCTCCATATGTGATTTTTTTTAGGTGAGTCAGTGTATCCTATAATAAAGGTCTTGTTTCTCACAGATTTATTGTAGTAGTTAGAGTTGACAAAGTCAAAGTTGATAAATGGATGGAGCATAAATATTGAGATTTTTTTTTATTTACATGGTTTTTTTTGAGAAGGTTATATCCCATAGGAGTCCTAAATCGGTCATCTAAGACAACCTATCACTAACAGGCCTAAAGATGTAAATAGTGAGAAACCTAGACAAAAGTGAAAAGGTGATTAGGAATGTGTTATCATGCATTAGGAATGAATAAAAATGAATGGAGAAATTTTTTAATAATTATAATAAATTTTAATTTTGGATATAATTTTTGGAGGTGAGTGGATATGATGAAAATTTTGCTCATAAGTTGACTTGTCTAGTGCGGATAAGACAATGAAGCTGAAAGATTATGAGATTGGTCTACAAGACCAATATTGTCATTTGACCATGTTATATGTAAATATAATAATGGTATAATTATATCATAATATCATCCACATACATCATGTGTCTATTAAAATTTTCATACATGGGATTGAAGGTCATTTTCAACATGACTAATCTTTAAGGGAAACTGATATTTCTGGGTAAACAAGTTACAAAGATGAGTTTGAGACTCTATGCCATTATTTAATGTATATAATCCACATGATGTTGTTTTTTTTGGAATTTTATGTCCTATCCATTATTTTCATAACCTTGGAAATTAGTATAAGAGGTTTAAACATTGAAGCCAAAATGTCTCGTATGGCTGAGTGATGTTTGATAGAGAGAATGTCAACAAATTAGTCTATAATACCAATAATTGACATTATAGATTATGTTATTTTTTTGTAATATTTTATAAGGATTTTATAAGATCATATTAATTCATTTTAATTAATTCATTATATTCTTTTAGATGGCAAAAGTTCACGTTTCCATGACTGTGTTTTGAGGCTAGTTGGCAGTTCAAAGTAAACATCTTATAGAGAAGAGTTTGAGCCTGTATACCTTGATTTTAAGCATGTAAATTTTTTTGTGATGATCATAAGGTCATAAGTTTTCTAGATATGTGATTTTTTAAATTATTTTCATCAAAATTGTGTTTATTCTTTAGTTGTTCAAGATAGATTTTCTATGTATGCATAGGCCTATTGTGAATAATGTTCTCAGAAGGGGTTCAAGTGGTGGTTGGACCTAAAAGGTGTTGTGTACTTAATGTTAATTTTATTAATGTATAATTTAGTAATAAATGAATTTATCCTTATATGTGTGTATTTTTTAAGCATTCCAAGAAAGATAAAGTGTAACATGTTTTAATGAAGACCTAATTAAATTAGGTCTCCTTAAGGCCTAAAAGAGAATTTGGAATATTAAGTTGTGACATACCTAATTTATTGGTTGATTTTTGTTTTTAACATGTTATAAAACCTATTATAATCATAATCAAGGTTTTAAAGTGTGTATGGCTGACCAAGGTATGTGAGACCAAGAGACTAGTATATGAATAAGGCTAATTAGGCCTATTGGTGTGTGAATGAAGTCGGTGTGAAAGTGAATGAAAGAGCACATAAAAAAGTATAATTAAGTAATTTATACCATTAGAAGTGTGTATATATAGCCATTAATATCTAATATAATGTCTTATTATGAATATCAAGGTTATGTGACCTAATCAATCCTGAAGGGACCTAGTAGACTAAAGAAGCCTAGAGGTAGTTTTGAGAGGGATAAAAGTGTGTGAAGAGCTAAAGATAGTGATAATCATATATTATATTAGATAAAATATGTTATGAATGTTATGAAGTGTTTTTGGTGGCTGATTGGTGTTGAGTCACTAAGGGAGTTGGTGCTTCCTTTCAAGTAGGTGTTTGTTAAAAGACTCTATCAAGTTGGTGTTTGATAGACTAGAGTTGGTGCTCCAAGTTGAGTTGGTTACTAAACTAAATTTAATTAAATAATTTATATGACTATTTATCCAAGCTATGACCAGTGGGTTTTTATCCCCTATGAGGGTTTCCAACTTATATGATGTGTATATTCTCATTACTATATTGCTAGGCTAGTTGATATTGCTCATATGATGATGTTGTTTAATGAGTGATTAGAATATATGTTGAAGAAAAAGTAAAAGATGATAAGGACACTAATTCAACAACCCCACCTCTTAGTTATTTTATATCCTAAAATCGGTGTTATAGCATGGTCCTTTGAGATAGGCTTAACAACCTAAAGGTGATCCTAAGAAGCACAAGCATGGATTGTGATGATGATAGTGTCTATCATAATAGTAGTGATGGTCTACCAAAGAATGATGGTATTGGAAAAATAATATTGAGAATAAGAAGGATGACAATACGAGTCATGATAAACTCATAAACCAAGGTGGGCTATTTTATACTATAGAGCATAAGTTAGTTTCGGAAGAGTGTCAAGAGTATTCTTTGCCATCTCAGAAGGATGATGAAGAATCCAAGTCAATGGTCAAGCCTAAGTTGATATTAAAGCCTAGAAGGATGTTGAAGAATATTCAATCCTATGAGAGTATGGAGATTTAGGAATCTCTTGTATTTTTATTATTTTAGTGCCCTATGGAAGGCATGACTCCATTAGGCTTCATGGAGACACTCATAAGTAAGAGGTAGTATGTTGGATGCTTGTTGAGATTTGATAGGTGTTGTACATGAAGAAGCTATGAATACATGTTGATAGGTAGATTTTTGGTATTTGGTTATGGGTGTGCTTGATTTTTGTTACATATGGTTTATGTTTACTATTTTTTCATATAGCGAACAAGTTATGAAGACAAAGGGGGAAAATTATTTATAAGATGTTTCATGCTTATTTTTGTTGATCTAGTAATGAGAGAGAGTGTAATCATGGTGAACTAGTTGATGTCAAATAGTTGTTTTTGAGACTGGTGTCTAAGTGAAGAGTAAGGTTAGTTTAGCTGGAGGTAACTTATGTCAATTCACATAAAAATTTTGTATTGATAAGAATTGTCATAAGTGGTATGATCATATAAGGCACAGGTCAAGGTGTTAAAGGTGTTCAAGTGAATTAGGGATTTGAGTCTTCTAGTGGCATTATAGAAGTATGAGAGCAATGATATAAGTGATATCTTCAAAGTTAGATTGTTGTGAATTTTCTCCTTTATTTATTAGTAATCAATAATTAATATCAAGGAGCATCTTGTGAAGATGCATCTTGCATAAGATGGATATCAGAGGTGAGTAAAGATAATTAATAGAGTATAGTTGGTAATGATTAATTTCATGAAAGAGTTGTCATGATGAGGTTTATGCCATGCTGGCTTGATAAAAATGAAGGAGAAATATTGATGCAAGAATAACGTATGATATTCCATATAGACATGGCATGAGTGATATTTAATCCATCATAAAGAACTAGATTGTTACCTTGGAACAATATCTTTATTTATCGATAGACGTAATAGACATGGTGGAAAAGCAATGATTTTAGAAATGTTTTATGATCATGTGCATTGAGTGTGATTTATATAGGCATTTGAAGATGATATTTGGGTCATGTATCAAAGGTATATATGATTAGTATGCCTTGGTTGTGTGAGGTGAAGGTGATCAAACAAGATATAAATCTGGTAGAAAGTGAACTAGGTGTTTCTTACAAACCTAATACAAGAAAGGTTGTCATGATGGATTAGATATGGATTATGATGCTATGAAGATGATAAAAAAAGTATTTATGGTGTGAATAAAGGTTTAAGTTCTAATCAAGCATGAAGGAGGTTATAAAATATTATTATTCATTATGTGACTCAAAATCTATAAGGATAAAGGGGGAGATAATTAGATAATTCATGAGCTTCAAGAGTAGGTGTGTAGTACATAGAAGCTATGTTGAATCATGAAGACAATTTGGATGTTTATGAAGTTCGAAAATAAAAATAAATTTGGATATCATTCATATTTGTGGCATTAAGGTGCATAAAGAAAGGTAAGTAGTATTTTATACCTAAATCCATTTGAAGTTCCTTGTCAGATAACAACAAACAGGATAGCCTAGTAATTTTGAGTCATAATAGTCATGTTAAGGACAATATGTATGGTCTTGTGATCATAGTTCATTTAAATATTATGATTTATCTAAGGGAGAGCTTGGTAGCTCAAAGTTATTTTTCAATTTTGAGAATATTTTCCAAAGAAGAACAATGAATGGTTCTAAGAATTGTAGTGTGTATGATTATTTTTCATTGAAGTAAAATGGGAAGAAATATTCATTGAGAAAGACCAATTTATGGGAGAAGAGATTGATCAGTCTATAGTGTGTTTTTCCAATAATGACAAAGGGGGAGTTTGTTGGCATAGTGTTGCCATTAATGACAATCTGATGTCATTAATGTTAAAGTGTGTTGTCGTTGATCTCTAGATGATCATGGTGTTTATATGAGTAGGGCTAGTTTATAGTGTAGGTTGTGCCAAGTTTATGATCATTGAAGTTATGTAGTGATTTCCATAAGGTATATAGAAAGGTATAGGTCCAAGTCTCTCATATATGCTTAGTTGATATTATGTTAAGTTCATCATGTGGAAGGAATAGGACAAGGCATAAATTTATCTTACAAAGACTTGTCTATACCTTGTGATAATGTATATACAAGTAGCATGGTGTAATGAGTGAGCTTAATTATATGAGTAGTTTTTTTGTGAGATGAGTGGTCTTAGGTTTGTGAGAATATGTATGGTAGTGGCTGAGCATGGTAAGATGTTTAATGGTATGAGAGTGAGGATCATGACATTAAGGTGTATATCATGAAAAGAGGCATGAAGGTCAAGTACTTGAGTAACCTAACACTAGTCATGGTATGTAAAGTCCTAGTGAGGAGGTTTGAGCATAGTGGTTTGGTGAAATCAATGTGCGTAGGCATAATAGTTTGTATGAGGTTACTTGAGTATGAATATGAGGTGTTGGATCTCTCATGAGAATCTTAAGGTGAGCCTATAGAGGTAGGACATATAGATCTTGTTTGTAACTAGTTCATTTCTAGACTCTACCTAGCCTAATAAGACATCATGAGATATTATCAAGACATATAAAGGATTATTAAAATTGTTTGAGAATGTGATATGTTGTTTGAGAATTCTAGTTAAGTATTGACATCTCGAAAAGAGGTTTGAAGGTCAGCTCAAGACATAATAAGGTGTGAAGTCTCACGTATAGAAAAGAAGATGGTGAGAGCATGGCCTAATGAGGTATCAAGATCAATTTCTAAGACATGTGTGAGTATGTGAGCATTGAAAAAGGTGAATCAAATTTTTTTAATCACGTGCATGAAATTTTAGGTCAAAATTTGAAGGTTAAGGCATGAAAAAGTGTTTTAAGGTCTCTCTAGTGCAAATAATGAAGAGTTATCTACCTGAGAAGGTTTTTCAAGTGTTCATTGGCATGTTTATAATTTTCATGAGGAACTAATATATTAATGGTAGATAGGGAAGGGTCCTAGATCAAAGTTATAATCATTAGTTTCTAAAATTAGTGGCTAAGTTTTATGAATGGTCATTAAGACTGGAAGATGGTTTAAACCCTCAAAGAACCCTAATAGTGACCTGATATGACATAATTTTTTATAAAGTGATATTAATGGCTTTGTATGGATATTTATGTAATTTTAGGTTGAATTAAACTCTCCCAATAAAATCCAAGTGTGATTGGTTTGTCAGGTGACTAAGTGGATCCTACAGGAAAGGCCTTATTTCTCATAGATTTGATGTAGCATTCAAAGTTGACTATGTAAAAGTTACTAGATAGATGGAGGACAAATCTTGAGACTTGTATTTGATGTCCAAATATTTTTATAATTATTTTATATCCCTTAGGAGTCTTAAACTAGTAATCCAAGATAACCTATCATTAACATGCCTAAGGGTGAAAATAGTGAGAAACCCAGACATAAGTGAAAAGGTGATTAGGGATGTGTTATCATGGATTAGGGATGAATATAAATGCATGGAATTTTTTTTAAATACCTGTAAGATATATATTTTGGATGTAATTTTTTGAGGTTAGTGTATATGATGAAATTTTTTCTCATAAGTTGACGTATTCGGTGCAGATGAGACATTGAAGGTGTAAGGTTATGAGATTGGTGTATAAGACACATATTTTCATTTAACTATGTTATATGTCTATATAATAATGGTATAATGATATCATAATATCATTAAAATGAATTATTAGTCTCTTTAAATTCTCATACATATGATTCAAGGTCATTATCACCATGACAGGTCTTCAAGGCAAGCTAGAAGTTCTAGGTAAGCAAGTTGCATAGATGAGTTTGAGACTCTATGCCATGAGTCATTATATATAATTAACATGATGATTTCATTTGGGACTTATGTATAATACAAATTATTTTAATAATCTTATAATTTATCATAATCATTTGAAACATTTAATCTAAAATGGCTTATCTAGCTGAGTGAGGTTTGGGAGAGAAAATGTCAACAAATTGGTCTACAAGACTAATAATTGACATTATAGCTTATGATAGTTTTTATATAGGATGTTATAAGGATTTTTTAAGATCATATTAATTAATTGTAATCAATTTAGTATTTATTTTTTATATTTTAAAATTTCAAGTTTCCATGACTGTGTTTTGAGGCTAGTAGGTAGCTCAGAGTAAACATATTGCAGATAAGAGTTTGAGCCCATATACCTTGAGTTAAAGCATATAATGATTTTTTTTATGACCCTAATGTCATGATTTTTTTATATATTTGATTTTTTTCATTATTTTTGATAAAAAATGAGTTTATGATTCAGTTATTGAAGGTAGATATTTTGTTTATGCACATGCCTATTGTGAATAGTGTTTTGAGAAGGGGTTCAAGTGATGGTTGGACTTAAATTTTTTTTGGACATAAATTAAACTTTTATAGGGTATATTTGAGTAATATATGAATTTATCATACTTTTTTTGTATTTTATAATCATTCCAATAAAGATAAAGTGTCACGTGGTATAATGAAGACCTAATTGAATTAGGTCTCCTTAAGACCTAAAAGAGAATTTAGTCTATTAAATTATGGCTAACATAATGTATTGGTTGATACATATTTTTAACATGATCAAAGACATATTATAAGTTTAATATAAGTGTGAAATATTATATTCATGACCAAGGTATGTGAGATTAAGAAACTAGTATAAGAGCAAGGCTAATTAGGCCTATTGGTGCGTGATTGAAGTGTGTGCGCAAGTGAATGAAATAACACATTAAGGAGTCGAATGAGGTAATTTAGACCATCATATCAATGTATAGATATAGTCATGAATATATAATATCAGGTTTTAGTATGAATATCAAATTCATATGACCTAATCAATCTTGAAGAGATATCATAGAGCAAAGAAGCCTAGAGGTAGTTTTGAGATGGATAAAAGTGTGCAAAGAGATGAATAAGGTGATCATTATCTATTGTATGAGAAAATATATGTTATAAAGGTGATTTAGTATTTCAGGTGGCTAAGTTGGCATTTAATCACTAAGGTATTTTATTCTTCCTTTTAAGTGGGTGCTTGCTAAAAGACTTTATCAAGTTGGTGCTTGATAGATTGGGGTTGTTGTTCCATGTTTAGTGGGTGCTCAACTAAATTTTATTCATTAATTTATAGGACTATTTCTCAAAGTTATGGTTATTGGGTTTTTATTCCCCATGAAAGTTTCCCACTTATATAGTGTGTACATAATTTCTATGTGTATATTCTCATTATTATATTGCTAAGCTAGTTGTTACTTATCATATGATAATGTTACTTGATGAATGATTAGAATATCTATTGAAGTAAAATTAAAAGTTTAGAAGGACAATGACATATCCCTCCTTCAATGATTGCATCTCTAACATAATATTAATATGAACCTATTTAAGAGCTCTATATATTTGAATATGGTGAGTAGTAGATGAGGATTCTATAGAATCTATTATATGTCTCTAATGTAATGGTCTCTCAGGTATTGGTTGACTAGTAAAGGGGATTTCTCATTTCATACCATTTTTTATTGGATTAACCTTAGTAAGATTGATATCTAGATGCCTAGGTATAAATTTCTCTTATTGAAGAAGATGTTCATATGAAATTCTAGAAACTGTAATTACCTAATTGGCATGAATGTATTTAACACACTCATGCACTTTATAAGGTACTGCTTGAAGTGTCTGGATCCAATATCTTCAAAATAACATATGAAATATTCCCATGGAAGGCATATAGGAAAGAGTAGTAACCACATGTGTGGGACCAACCTGTAAAGAAATGTCAGTCTCACTAAGAACTTTATGGGAGGTACCACTAAATGCTCTATCTTATCTAGTATAAGGATGAAAATTATGAATAGTACAGCATAAATATGTAAGTAATGTCATGGTGAAAATATGTTTTCTTGCACCATTATCAATCATAGCATTATGTATAGGTTCATGATCAAATAATGTTTGAATGAATATCACAGTCCTTAATTTTGATCTCTATAACATTGAAATTAGTATAAAGTCTCTAAAATGTAAGAGGTGTATTCAATGCATAAGTAATGATAATCCCATATAATTAGTGACCATAATGTGATGGAGGAGGATTTGAAGTTTATGCCATTTTGACTTTTAGTTCATTATTATAATGGTCTTACAAAGGATTGTTTAATATATTTTTTTTGATGATCACCAAGTTTTGAACTTAATTCCTTGGGAGGATAATCAAATGTAAACATTTGTTCATCAATAAGGTCTTAGATCTCAAGCTTAAATGTAAAATATTTTGTCATAGAATGTCTTGGTCTTGGTGATAATCATAATAATCATTCACATCATATCCTTTGGGTATAGGTATATTCATATCAACCTCAATATTATTAAGGAGAAATATAATATGATAATTTACTAGCCATGGGAGTAGTGAAGCGAGAGACTCAAGTGTGTAAATTGTCTCCTTAGTGCATTAGATAACACAAGTGATTAGGCTATTATGAAACTCCATTAACTAAGGTGGTTATTTCCTTTTTAAGCATAGGAGGTTTTACCTTAAAACTTAGATTGATTGTAAACTTTCTATTGGATGTAGATGGAGTTGGTGTGTTTTTCTACATATTTAATCTTATTTAATATAATAAGGTTCATTTCACAATCCCATACAACATGGAATAATTCATCAAGATATTTAAAATTCTTGATAACAATAGACTCATGTAAAGGAGTGAGAAAACTTTATTTGAATATGTCTTTTAACTCTTTATCTATCATTGGATTGGTCATTTTAGTAAACATTGTCTTGTACCTCAAGACATAGTCATTGATAGGTTCATTTGTTCCTTGTTTGATTTTGGCAATTGGAGCATGGGATA
The DNA here is from genome assembly GCA_037957365.1 of Torreya grandis. Taxonomy (NCBI): domain Eukaryota; kingdom Viridiplantae; phylum Streptophyta; class Pinopsida; order Cupressales; family Taxaceae; genus Torreya; species Torreya grandis. The sequence continues at coordinate 845,196 of JARHVA010005403.1, forward strand.
CCTTTTCATAAACATTAATGGAAAAGTGTGACAAAAACTTATTTGTAAGATGTTTGAATGCTTTCATAGATTCGAGAGGTGAATCATATAACCACCTCAAAGCATTGTCCTTGACACTTCTTGGGAATAATTAGGTCAAAATTTTATCATTGGAACCATTTTTAAGGCATGCCAAATAAAATTATTTAAGATGTTGTTCAGGATCACCCTTTACATCATTAAATGTGAAATTAGTGCATGAAAACAAGTTGACAAAGTGTCTAAAGATATCTTTGGTGAAAGTAGATTATGTAACACATCTTGTGATTCAATACCATGATGATATTTTAAAGCATTTTGTTCAATGTTTGTAACCTTGTTCTCAAAGTTATTTATAACTTGAAGGAGTTTTTAAACTTAGGCCCATTGGGATTTAGATTAGAAAGTTGATAAGTCACTAAAGGGGATGAAAACATGATTTGAATAGGTATAGAAACTGGTATTTGTGTTGAAACAATTTTTAATTCCATAGTACACATAACAATAGTATTATGGTTTTTAGGAAACAAAGGTTTAAACACATAACTCATCCCCCCATTATAATTATTAAGTGGTAATGTGTTCAAGAGGAGGGTTTTTGGTATATGGGGATGACCCATAACTTTAATAAAATGATCAATATATGGACCTACTTGGTCATTTATTCTCTTTACATTTTTAGTTTCTAATATAGTTTTTAGGATTTCATAAAGATCTTCAATGTTTTGATGAATATGTTCATGAAATAATGAAATTGATTACAAATTCTCATGTTATATTTGATAATTTTCATTGGTTTAATTAGACTCATGGTTTTCATTATCAGAATCTTATTCTATGATAAACTCATTAGTATATTTTTCATTCTCAACATTGGTATCACCATGATCCATAAGAATAGGTCCCTCAATATATTTAGACATTTTAGGCAAAAAAAGGAGAAGCTCAATGTGTTAAATAGGCACACCTCCCAATCAAGGGCTATGCCTAGGTTGTATGCAAAATAATATAGGTGGGAAATGAAAAAGTAAAATAATTAGAAACCCTAGCTGACTAAAAACCTTAGGAATCATAAATGTTTGTATTTATATGAATTAGGTTCACAAAATGTTTAACCCTAGATTTAGAGATGGAATCATAATTAGGTAAATAGGGTTAAAAATATAGAATGACAATGCACAAGGGTGATAATAAGATCTACAATATGCCAATTGGATTATAAAATCATATATAACATATGTTCAACTCATTAAAATAAGATATGTTAAAAGTGGAAAGTACATCTATGCTAGATATGGAAATGACAAAGAAACAATGTACTAAGTTAGTTTTGATGGTAACATAGTTATGGACCTAAATAGGTAGGAATCACATTAGAAGATGATTATGGGATAATTACCAAATTAAGCATTGAGTGCCTCTGTAACTATGGATATTAGCATAAACCTAGGATGGTTGCATAGATGCTACTATCTGAACCTAACATAGGTGTCTTGAATGGAATACCTGATAGAAAAGGATGTAACCACCTATACAATTCTAGATTTATCTTCATCTTAGTTCTAGTGCATTCAAATCTAGGCCATGGAATATAGTTCCTAATTAAATTGTAAAATCATAGTTCATCTTCATAGTGACCATGGGGGAAAATGGGTTAGTGGATACATGGTGTAGAGTTAACTCTAAAGACCCATCTATTAATGAGCATTGCCTACATATTCAATACTCTGAAGAGGTTCATAGCTTGATATAGTTCTCCCCTACATGTTGGATTACTTGTTAATATGTAATATGTGTAAATTAAGTACAATAGTGACCTAGCTTGTAACTTGGAAAATATATCTATTTGTATGTATTTAGACATGTGTATGTATTGTTCTTATGACTAATATATAAATAGGATAAAAATAAGAAATCTTTGCTTTACCAAGTGCTTGATTGAATGATTTGATAAGTTGCCTTAGGTATTTTCCATGTGTTTTTTAGGTGAGGAATAAATGAGGGCTGATATTATATTTATACCAATCCATTTTTAGAAGTAAATAAGATTGAAACACTTAGTCAAACCATTAGGATATGTTACATTTTCAAGTTATATGACTTTATGGCACTAGACACTTTCATCTAAATAAGCCACCTATATCAATACAGGTGTCTATCTAGGATGATAGCATCTAGGGAATAAGAAAGTAGGTATAAAATCAAAAAATTTAGAGGAGGAATATAAGTATGTTTAAAGAATTCTAGGTAAGGTATAAGGTTTAGGTCATCAACATAATACTAGTCAAACTAAGAGATAGACCAATGGGGACAATATATACCAAATGTGAGACTTTTAAAAGTGAGAAAGGTATATAACTAAGAGGAATAATAAAGGTCATAGCTTACGAAGTGTAAAAGATGAAGGTGTTATACAATCCATAAATATCATCTACACTTGGATCCGAAGTGAAGAGTGAAAGTCACCTGAGCATGCAGATCATCAGGATCCTTCTAGGTGTTACCATCCTACTAACCCAAAATATATCATATATTTAAATAGTGTATGAAGTCTAACTATCTTATGAAATATAAAGAGTCAACCAAATTTCATCATCCCACCAACCTATAGGTGATGTTATCAATATTCCTTTTACTATCATAATAGGTAAGTAGAATAGCGAGAGTTGTCCACATGTCATAATCTCACTAACCCTAAGGAGGTTCAAATCATGATAACTAATTTACACTCTATGAAAGTGGATGGTTGAGATCTTGTGCATGACATCATCAGCTAACCCTGAGGAGGCTTAGTTCATGATAATGACTTTTATAATTTGGGTAAGGGAATCAATGGGATTCTACCACATGTTATCATCCAGCTAGCCCATGAATAGAAAGTGTTGTGCAATAGGATAGATCTTAGTTACAAGTAGATCATTGATATATAAACATGTGTCCCTCAAATACAAATGTGAGTAATGAAGACATGGATACCATTCCCAAAACTATAAAAAAGGAACATCTATCATATTATGTTGACATCACACCAAAGAATAATTAAAAGAATTAATATGGAAATATTGTATACATAAAATGGCATTAGGAAAATTAAAATTAAAATGAGAAAATTAGACAAAGAATGGATTGAAATCTATTATTTCCATTAATTCACATGAATTTGTGACATAATTCATTTAATTATCAAAATTAATGAATATAAAGAAATATAATTTGATTTTCCATCTTGATTTGATCACATTTCCTCCTAGCTACCAAGTGCAAACTATGAATTCCAATCTCTAATATGACCAAGATATTTTAGATTATTCTTAGATAAGGCATATTCATAACTAATTTTTTGATCCAAAAAATGAAAGTTTTGGTTGAAATATATTTTAAGAACACATAAATAATAATGTTATCTCTGAGAAGAGATGTTTTATTGCTCACAATCTGTAGATACAAATATATACCTATCTCTAGGAAGAGATGTCTGATCTCTTTCTATGGATACATATTTATTTATACCTATTTTTAAGGTAGGGAGAGGATTTGGAAGGCCACCAATCTTGAGTGAGATGAAGTGGTTTGACTTCCATGATTTACAATAACATAGAATTTGAGAAATTACTATTGTTAGATTACACTATTAAAATTAAAATTTTGGGCACTTACATTAGGTTTTTAGGGGTCAAAAAGCACTGAACATATATTATGCCATCTCATCACATTCTCCTCATTCTTATCTTTCTAATGGTTCAAATAGGGAGTTAATCAGAGCTATGGTTACAAAGTTATGGCTCCCAAAATTTCTACCACTAATTAGGGTAGAGAATTTGTCACATAAAGTGTTTCCCAAATTAGTTTCAATGGCCCCATCATTTCTTACCCCTCCTCCTTATTCCTATTAAATATTTGGCCCAATTGAGTATGTAGACACAACATTTTATTTGACAACATTCAACCATGATTTAAAAGACTACTCAACCATTAATGATGAGGCTAATGTTTTGAACGATACAAGGTGGAAGACCAACTTTCAATTTTCACAAAAAGATATAGGGATGACCTTTGGTGATAAAGGTAGTCGGCCTACATAATGTTATAACCAAGCCATAGGTAATGCCCTGCATTGACTCACTTTTTGATTTATTTGTAAATGGGAAAATATCTAGAAAACTACAACATTTTAGAATAAAAAATAATCATGTAACATACATTAAAAATTTACTACAATCTCCCTCTTTCAGAGATGACCTATAGGCAAGACATGGTCAATTCATGTCTTATTGTAAACAACATCCATAGTAAATTATAGGGATGGGTTGGCAACCCAAGAATATTTATGGTTCAAGGTCCTACTTCTTTAGTTCACATATCCACCTTTAGGCTAAGGGTATGGAATGCCATGGCTTTATTAAATAGAATATATGTTTTCCAAAAAAAATTAATATGTCAATGAGGTATGGGTCCCATCATTGGATATCATCTTGACTTTCAACATAATTATTTCCATAGTGGAGATAATCAACACCAATTTTATTTAATTAATCATCAATCCATGGATCTTAAAATATGGTAACTTCTAGTTAAGGTACTATTTGGTATATGTTGTGATTGTAACTACATATTCAAGTTATGAAGTACCATGGAAACCATCTAAAAAATATCCAAATAACATGATTTATGATGAATTAAATGTCCTTGATGTTCATAGGTATAGTAAATAAATAAAAAAGTTGACAAAAACCTTTTATCCTATGGTATATTAGGCTATTTATGGGAATAAAATTACTAGATTATTAGATCCCATAAAGAAATCTATTTGAAAAATATGTGATTGTTGGTTCTATCATGAGTGCAATATAATCAAGATAGAGGTTATGAAGGCACACCCTTCATAATTACCATTAATCATTCCCAAAAAATTGATTGAGTAAGAAATTATTGATGAATTAGATAACAATATTAATGTCGAGCTACATTTGCTAAGCATGTTGTTATTCACCCAACCACACTCAACATTGGGTGAATACAATATATGAGGTGGGAATAATTATAGTCTATGGGGAAAATTATGGTGCATCATTGAATGAAATAGGCAATGTTTATACATTGATAAACTAGGAAGAATGCCAAGGGACATATAAATAAATATTAGAATAAGGTGAGAATCAAATATGATAACCAATCATATAATCATGATTCTAAATTTATGAATGTTGAATATGATATTAAATTGGATGCAAGGATGTGCAATGTAAACATGTCAATGAATGTATCCTAATTGATTAGATATGATCTTACTATTATTGAGAAGTATAGCAAAATTATTGTAATAGAATAATTGGTTTCTATACCAATTCTTGGGCCTCATGCCTTTTGTGTAATAATCATAATCTCCATTTATAGATGTGTAATTACAATCTTACAAACACAATAACATTTGATTATATATGATAAAGTTTACTATATTATTTTTCCCTTAGAATCTTAATTATTTTTAACATTGGTATGCTTACATTAGCTTTCAACAAAAATCAGTTCTTGATTTATTGTCCAACCCTTAGTTCGAGGGCCAACTTAGAATGGTTTCATTTCATTTGATGCATAAACTTTCTTTCTTTCCTTACCTTTCCCTCTTTTTGAGTTTATTTTGATCAGGACCACCTAAGGTTAGATCCATAATCAATTAACCCATCTCAATCATATCTAGATTCATATCATATATAAACAATCCCAAGTAAACAACTACTTTACTCATTGGTATTCCACCAACAAGTTGTTTATGAAACCCAATACCCTACAACTCATACCTTATGATGAATCTCTCTTCATCAATCCTAAAACCTTAGAGGTTACCTCATAAGGTTCCATGGTTTACATAAAATCCAAATCAACAAAACCATTTTAAATTTATCTCAATTTTGAAGGAATTAAAAGTCAATCTCTAAAGATAAGAATCTACAAAATGAAAATAAATGGTTAAAATACTTTGTAAAAATCATGGATCCATGCCTGAGTCATAGAATTTTGTATCAAAACCAAACCAAATGATTAAAATTCTTAATTTGGCTACCAAAATCACACTTAGGATGAAGATCATGTAAATGCATAAGAGCATGTTCCAAGAATAATCCTTGATAAAGTAAATAATAAATATTGAGTAAGATTTGGACAATGAAAAGAGATTCATATATTTTGAAAGATCTTGCTCCAATTTTTATAAATAGAGTGGTGAGACTATATCTCATTGATATTTTGATAATGGGAATATAAGGCAAAATCCATTTATATTATGTTTTAAGAGTATAATTAAGGAAGGGATTTCAATATACCAATTTTAATCCTTCCACCAGTTTTAGATGATATGTATAGCTATTTTATTTAACATTTATTTTATAATAACTTCAATAGCCTCATGAAATTAATCTTAATCATTATGATGAAGATGAATTAAAATTATTACCTCAAGACAAGATAACCAAGATTGAGAAGATTTAGAGTATATATATCTTAATCATTAAGCATGCATTGTCTAAAAATATTGAGATCATGAACCTAAGGAATCTCCACAAAATGGACATATAAAAATTAATAATTAGTGACCACCACCAAAAAATTTGATTGATGAAAAGACCATCAATAAACACATTGTCATTCCTTAAAATCTAATGTTTAATACTATTCTCAAAAACTTTACATATGCTTTTGGAAATGAAAGACACCACAACATTTATAGGGGACCACATGATAATGAGTTTTTTAATTCCTAATAACTTCCAATAAATTAATCATGTGAATAAGCCTCGGAGATATAATTCCTTACAAAGAAATGTCCATGCTTCATTCTAATGTAAATTTTAAAGGTCTTAGTTTTAATTATTCTAATGAAAAAATGAAAATTTATTGTCCTTTACACTAAAGGAATTATAATGTAACTTATTTTTATTAGAATGCTTGTAGTGTTCATGTTTTGGTTAAAAATGATAAAACTTGTGAGAATTGTGGAAAAAATGGGCATCCTATCTCAAAATGTTGAAAATTGCATGCATGTAAATCTTGTGATAAATTCACTCAGGGCATTTTTCATTGTTTGAAAACCACTAAAAACCCTACATCCAAGGTTAAAACTATTTAGATTACTAATAATACTAGATCTTCTAGATACTTTGATATGTCTTCTTATGATAATTCTTCAATTGCTTCATGATGAATATATTTTTTAAGTGACACATCTTCTTTGTCTCCATTTTTATGAATTCAATCTCTTTATGCAATCTTTTTTTCTTGATGCAAAGGAAATTTACTTTGATTATTTTTACAAAGTTATTTTTGTGAATAATTTCACACTTTGTGATGGAAGTTATCTTTATAGATTTGAATTTAGTCAATTATGTATGGAGATCATATTTTTAATGGCATAATTTTTACATAACTTTAAAGAGTTGTGTTAGAATGTTTGTTTTGTAGGATTTAGTGGAGAATTTCTCATTATTTTTAGTTTTTTTTCCATTGATATTTGAGCACCTTATCCAAAGATGCTACCTAGATATTGTTGATGACCACACCTTCATCATTGTAACTTTCAATGACACCTTAACTTCTTATTACTTTCTAAAACTATTATAGTTTCTCTTAAATGAAGTTTATACTAAGGGGGATATTAATGTAAATTCAACTTCCTTTATTGTTTATAAATTTTTTTATCCACTCTATTAACCTAAAATTAAGTTCAACTTCTTGTGTTGGGTATTAACCTTATTTTGGTCATGTTGACCATTTTTGGTCACCATGGGGAAGCACCTCAAAATTAAGCTCAAGGATTTAGATCACTTGATGGTTCTCCAAGTTTAATAAATTTAGGGGAAATAAAATGAATTTAAGGTCAAGACCATATGAGTTTCCACACTTATACATTTTGAAGATGTTTTTGATCTTATGGTAGTCATCCATACCTCCCTTTCAACCTTCTTAGCTAACACAAAGCACTTCCGAAGGATGTAGGGGTTGAGAAACATAAATACTTTGTAGATTTTCAATATGTCTCCCAATGACCAATTCAAGAGGTGATCATATTAAATTTGATGAGACCCCAGCAATGTATTGATGGCTTACTAGTTTATTAATTGTAATGAGGATACAGATGGCCACATTATCTTTAACCACATGACCAATTTATTTCGAATGTTTAGCAATTGCATGTGTCAATCTGATAGTGGTCCTAATCCCTTTAAACATATTTTCAAAACTTAGTAAGTTTTTAAATCTTCCTATCAAATCTCCATGTTACTAACACAAAAAGCAAATGAGTTAGCATGATGCTTCCATGTGTCATAGTCCTAGAGTCTTAGAACCATCTATATAGCTCAAAAATGCTTTAGGCTAGTGGGTTAGTAGGATGATGACACATGGCATAATACCATTACTCTAATATCCTAGATATTTTGATTAAAATAGGTGTTAGGGTTGGAATAGCAGGTTCATAAGATGGCACTGTATGGCACAATTTCACCACCCTATTCTCCCAAAAAAAATTGAGTAGCCAATAGTGTGTTAGAAGAGTGAGTGAGCAATATGACACCACATGGAAAAATATCACTCCATAACAAAATTTAAAGTTAGAATTGAATTTGAGCCTCAGTCAAGCAATGGAAGAATTAAAAGGAGCCATGTGGAGATGGCAAGCCACATGCACATAGTGGTAGGTATGCCTACCAAATATGAGAGCACTAATTGGCACTTGACAGAACCCAACTAAGAGAGCCTTTGGAGGGGGTAGACAATTAAGAGTTTACCACATGACCAAACTAGAAAACCAAAAGTGTAGAGCCTAAATTTATTGAGGAGATGATATGTGGAGACTATAGACTATGGTCGGAGCCCTATGGATTAAAGGGAGTGACATGATCAAGTGATAAAGGAGGAGACAATTAGAATAACACCATACCATCAATGTATGAGATTAAAATTGATAATTCATTTGAATTTCAAAATTATCAAAGGCAAAACTCATCTTTACACCCACATTGATTTAAAAATTATGTTGTAGATCAATTCCCTAAGGAAATGATTGAGTAGGTGGTGTAATTCAAAAAACTATTAAGCACATGACAACCAACAAAAATCATGGTGTATATATTGGGATTAAACACAAAGCATGAAATATCAATTCACCTTAAAGAGGTATGGCTCTAACTGCATAGGTCATGGTTGGCTAGTCATTTCCAACATAATCCAAACTACTTTTTGCTACCAAAATTCAATAGAGACATGGTTCAGTTTTTTCCAATTTCAAGCATGCCTTCAAGATATCATAAATTTTGAGCCACCTTCTTAAATACCCTCTTCTAATCACCTTTAATAATTGTAACCATAACAATTGTGTGTAAGATTAATCAATGACATGTGGGATTTTCATTGCCTATAATTTCCTAAATATGACATTGTAAAATGGTCAACATTTTTAAGCATAGTAATGCTACGTAATTTTTCCCTCCATGAGCCCTTTACTACATGAACCTTTCATTTTAATGAGAATTAAGTTCACCTCTCTCTATTATTTTTAATTCTATGTGTATTTTTAGTTTTTTTATATTTTCTTGTGGTTAATTATCATCCATATCATTTCCATCCATTCTTTCACACCTTTATGCATAAAATTTCCCTCTCTTTTAGGTCATATTTTATGTGCATATAGGTATATATAGACACTATCCATGGATTGTTTGTTGTCCCTCTTAGTGTTGTATTGTGTCCTACACCTCCATGTGATTAATTTATGAAATGAAAGTGTTTATATTAGATCTTATGTGATATTTTACTATCCTCTATAATTTTTAGTATGTTCTATAAATCTTGTATAATTGTTATGTCTAGTCTTCATGCATTACCATTACCCCTTCTCTATTTTCCCTACAATGTATTTTAGATTTAGGATTAGAAGTAGATTTACTTTTAGATATTTTAGTCCTACATGTTGATCCCAAATCAGATGCATTTACATTAGAAGGCAACCAAACTTCTCTAGATGTTCATCCCAATGAGCACCAATTCCCCACACCTTGGGGAATGATCCCATCATCTCACTGAAGCAATTCTTATAATGTAACAAGTGAAAAATTTGAGTGATAATAGTTTATATAATTCCATGTGGGACATAATTTTTTGATCTTCACATCATCCATTAAATAATTTTTCTTTATTCTTCAGTGCATCTTCCCATTCAGATCATTTTATTCAACACCATGGTAACTCTATTTTTGAAATCTACTATGTAAGCATCCCAAGTTCTTAAATATTATCAAGGATCAATATTTAGGTGATATACTTGATCTTTCCTTTATTTTTAAGTTATTTAATCACCTAGAAACTCCACTTCGACTCCAACTCTAGGTTACAGTAGACTGAGCCCATGTGTTGTAATCAAGAGGGAGTTTCACTCCCATATGTGCCATGGCTAACATGTAAAGGATCCACCCATTTACTCCATTCAATAAAGGTAATCCTCTTACACTGATTCAATATGATGATATCTCCACTGAAGCTCTCAAAAGTATTTCATTTTTCATGAGTGAAGATGAAACCACCTCCATTGAGCACATCAAGGACATATCCCATGTGCACACAGTCCACCATGTGGTTAAAGACAATGTGGCCATTTATATCCTTAATTTATCATTTAAATGGATATATCTATTATGGTATAGAATTCTAAAACTATGCTCCATTCATAGATAGGATGAGCTTAAAGAGAAATTTTGTAGATAGTTTAAAGAAAGGGATGACTACTTATCCCTCATTGAGAATATCACCACCATAATAGGGGATCCCCATGGTCCCCTTAATGAATTCAACATGAGGTTCAAGTAAACCTAGGACTGAATCCGAAGCCTAGTGAAGCCTTTGACTCAAGCATCATTCTTATACTCTTTAAGAGGTATTGAGTATGAAATTACAGTCATCATCCAATGACTAAGTGGATTTTCCTTACCCAATGCTTATGATATTTCTATTGCAGCAGAGCAATGTCTCATTCATGATGGTAAAATCATACCCATGCCTCTAATACCCTTATTAATCAAGACTTTACCAAATCATCACATTTCATCCTCTAATCCTCTAATGGCTAGCTAAGCAATCCCAATTTCATGAAGTTAAAATCCTCATCCAAAGCCTTGGAAATGAGTTATCTACCTTTAGGAAGCAAAAAGTAACAAAAAAAGTTCCTATTATCCCTTCCATAGAGATTTTAAATCTCATAGGAATCCTATCTAAGGCATTACACAAGTCCAAGCTTAGGTTTCATATCATAGGCCATCTAATGTGTAAAATTATGTTTCTACAGTCACTCTTAAAGATCTCATGGTTCAAGGTACATCAAAACTTCAGATGAAGTGATTTAGATCAGCCCCACAAGTAGAAAATGAGTAAAAAAAATATAATTTGAGCCTCTTCTCTTAAATTAGGAAGATAATGTTATTTGGAGCATGAATATCAATGATAGAATGGCCTTAGAAGATTAGTACTTTCATGAGGAGGACTCTATTGTGCCAAATATGGGTTCACAAGACACAAAAGAGGATTTTTTTAGTTGTGAGTTTGATTTTATTATTGAGGAGGTTACTGATTCCCCATCTATTTATTAGGCAAAGGGATATTATGAGTTAGATTCAATTGAATATATAAAGGATGGAGGCTTAAACTGTTATGGTATGTGTGAGGAAGACATATTATGGGGTGAGATAGATGATTTATGGTCAATATTTGACATTGATATAGAATCCATTTAATAAAGAACTCATGAGAAGAATTAATAGTAGGTCGAAGTAGATATGTTTCCATGTCAATCACATGTACTTCAAGAATAACATCCTAATTAGAAAGATGATAGAGTAGTTGAACAAATTTATGAGATCGAACCTAATTTATCAACCTTTGTATTGATAAGAGTATTCCCTATCAATTACCTATTCTACTTGGAGGTTCAAAAGGAGAATCCATCACAATTTGCACTCAATCTAGAGAAAAAATTGAGGATCAAGAAGTCCAAAAGCAACCTACCTACCCATCCACTCCAAGATAATTGCATTTTTAGTCATCTTGATTGGGTAAGTGAGTTTGTTTTTATTCTAAAATAGGTATATCACTAGTACATTGAGCATCCATTCCTTCTTTACCTTTTGTTGGCTACTCTCAAACCTGAGAAGCATTCTATGTTGATAATAAAGGGTAGCTATTTTATAGAACCTATCAATGGATTTGTTTAGACAACCTTTTCATTCCTTAGTGTAGGGTAGTTTATTTATTTTTATTTCCTCTAAGTGCTTCTACACATTATTCTATTTATTCCTTTATCCTCTATGTGCTATGGCACTTTCATTGTTTCCATTCATTGTTTTTATTGTATATTTGGAGTTGAATCTTAGTTTTGTTATTTATCATTAGGTCAAGCAGGTTACAACAAGGTTGTGTTCTCAAAATGAATAATTTAAAAAAGGATTTTATGACTTCATGATACATGGATTGATTCAAAGGCTAATGTGTTCCTACTTAGTAGGTAATCAACCTATAGAGGTCATTAGAATGTTGACCATTTTTTGTCACCATATGGAAGCAACACCCAATTTAGTTCAAGGCTTCATATCACTCTTAGTTTTTCAATGTTTAGTTAATTTGGTGATAATAGAATGAGTATGAGGCTAAACCAACACATGTTTAAACACTTAGACATTTTGAAGATGTTCTCAAACACATAGTAGTCTTCCTAGCCTCCGTTCTAGACATCTCAATGAACATGAATAACTTCTAAAACCTGCTTAGGTCAAGTATCAAAAGGACTTAGTCAATTTTCAATAAGTCTCCCAGTGATGGAATAAATAGTTAATGAGATTAAATTTTATGTCCCTCTAACAATGTCTTGATAGCTTCTTGATTTTTTAATCATAGTAGGACTTATTTATTTTAAATATTGCATGGTACCACATGTCAATCTCATAGTGGTTTTAAGCCCTTTCTAATGCTTTTTGACAATTAGTCAATATTCAAAATCTTAAAGTAGATCTCCATGTCATCAAGGTAATAGGTAAATGGGTTAGTAGGATTATTACACATGTCATAATCATAGTGTCTCAACATGTTAGAACCATTCATATAGTTCAAAAGCCCTTTAGTGTAGTCGATTAGGGGATGATGCGACATGGCACAATCTCACTACCCCACTATCCCATATATTTTCATGTAGATAGATGTAAAGGATTGTCTAGTAATAGGATGACAATGTGTAAATTCCACTGACCTAATCTCCCAAAAATTCTCAAGTATCCCATCAATGTATAAGAGAAAAGGGTGAGCAAAAAGATTCCTCATGGAACAATATTTCTTCATCATATAAGGAATATTTAGCATTACATTTGAGCCTCAACCGACTAATGGAAAAGTGAGAAGGAGCTAGGTAGAAATGGTAGGCACTAAGCACATAGTGATAGGAATGTCTAATGAATAAGAAATTATCAACTAGCACTCGATAGAGCTTGGATGAGAGAGCCTAGGGAAGGGGTAGAGAAATAAGAAGCTACCAGGTCATCCAGATGACAAACCCATAGTCAAGAGCTTGGAACAGTTTGGAGATGACATGTAGAGACCATAGCTTATAGTTGGGGATCAATAGATTAAAGGGACTGACATGGTCAAGTAACAAAGTACGTGATGAATGGAATAATGCCATGACATCAATGTACTAGATTAAAATTGATGGCCCACCTAACCATAAATATTGTTAAAGGTTGAAAGAAACTCATTTACGCACCCATGTTGATTTATAGAATCAAGTTATAGATTGATTATCCTAGGAAATGATCAATTAGTTGGTACAATTCAATGCAAGATTAATCACACAACACTGACCAATGGGCATGGTGTGTGTATTGGGATGAGTATAGAGCATGAAAGATTGATTTACCTCAAATAGATATGACTATAACTATGTAGGTCATCAGAACATAGGGAGATCCCAATAGAATTTTGATTCCTTTCTACTACTAGAATTTAATTGAGCCATGGTTCAATTGTACCAATTATGGGCACACCTGAAATTTGTCATATACATTAAGGTACCTTGTCAACCACCATATTACATTCAAATTAAATAATTTTAACTACCCCAATAGTGGGTAATATTAATCAATGACCCATGGGATTTTCATTGCATCTAAAAGTGTGGGTCTCACATTGTAAAATGGTCAAATTTTATAGGCATAGTAATTTTGCCAAAATTTTCCCTCCAAAAATAATTTACCACTTTAACCTTTCATTTTAATGATAATTGAGTTCACGTCTCTCTATTTTATGCATTTTGTGTATATTTTTAGTTTTTTGATCTTTGCTTCTAGGTAATTCTCACCCCTATCATTGCCATCTAGTTCTTCACACCTTTGTGTAGAAAGTGGCACTCTCTTGTAGGTTATATTATGTGTGCATATAGGTATATGAAAACACTATTTATTGGTTATTTATCATCCCCTTAGTGTTGTATTATGTATTGCACCTCCATGTGAATTACTTATGCAATTGAAGTGTTTATATTAGAGTATGTGTGATATTTTATTATCCTCTAGGATCTATAGTGTGTTCTTTAAATCTTGTAGATTATCTTTATCTATTTTTGGTGTATCAACATTATTTCCTTTTCAACAAACCTTTTTATCTTTTCCCCACAATAAATTCTATATTTAGGATTAGTCATAGATTTATTTTTGGCTCTTTTAGGCCTACAAGTCAATCCTAAATTAGATGCATTTAGATTAG
>JARHVA010005403.1:865000-880000 GCA_037957365.1 Torreya grandis
TAGTACAAGGGTCATCTATATCTATGCAAACACTCAATGTTATTAATATGGTTCTCATGGAGTGACATGCTTCAAAAGTAGGTGGACAATCAAAATTCTTGAAAAATTATAATAAAATCAAGTATAAATTCTTTTTGTAAGGGTTCAAAAGAAATTTTGGTAGAATGTTTGTTGTTTTATCAAAATAGGTGATCCAATCAAAACCTTAGGTCTTTTACAACCTATATCCATTCCAAATCAAAGTTTGGAAGATGTTTCCATGGATTTTATCATAGGTTTTCCTAGTCTAATTAGAAAAATAGGATCATGGTTGTTATGGATAAACTCACAAAACATGTCATTTTTGTGTCTTGTTACATATTTTTGTAGAAAGTATTGCAATATCATATTTTACAAATATATTTCAGAAGCTACATGGGACCCCAATGATCATAGTAAGTGATCATAATTCTATATTTACTAGTAGGGTTTTGGATTGAGTTATTCTCATATTGGGTACTCAGCTAGGGCATAGCTCATCATATCACCCTCAATCTGATATAAAAATTTATGTGGTTAACAAGTGCTTGGAAAATTATCTCTGATGTTTTTCTCTAGATAAATATAACTCATGGTTTCAAAGGTTCCTAGTAGAAGAATAATGGTATAACACTTCTTTCCACACTTTATCCAAAATATCTCCTTTTTTGCCTATTATGGGTATTGTCAACCATCCATAACCTCATCCTTGAGAGTTCAATGAAAGGTTTATGAAGTCAAACAATACATCCAACACTAGTAGGATGTACTCTATATTCTCATAGAGAAATTTTTAGTGTCACTTAATTGAATGAAACAACAAGCTAACCAACAACACACTATAATATATTTTGAATTAGTAGGTGATTACATTTTTGTCCAACTAGAAAAATATAATAAAATTAATTTGAAACAATAGAACAAGGATAACAAGATTTCACCTAGGCATTATAGACCCTATTAGATCTTCCAAAAAATAGGCAATGTAGCATAATAACTAGAGATACCTTACTCAACAAAAAATAGTTCTAGTCTTCCAATTTTCCCAATTGAAGAAGGTCAATGGACAAATACATTTAACATGGACAAATTTACAAAACTTGATGAGGAGGACCAAAATATTTTATAACATAAGGATATCCTCTAAACACACACAAAGAGGTTGTGAACAAGGGTGATTAAAGGGTACTTGATCAAGTGAAATAATCTAGCCAAAGAGGATGCAACATGGGAGGATGAAGTGTTCTCACAAAAGTATCCAATGATCCTCAATGTCAAGAATAATATTGGTTTGAAGGGAAGGGGCATGTTATGCCCTTAACTATCAGCATGTATGTGGATGTGTGTGGTTGATTTATGGCTAACACAGCCATTTACTTGTTCATGTGATAACTTACGTATCTTCATATTAGTAATAGTGTTGGCTTATTGAGTATCTATAGCCTAAATAAGATGTGTGTGTGTGTGTCCATATATATATATATATATATATATATATATATATAGAGTGACTAATATTAAATGATCATATTAAAAAAATTATTCTTTATTCAAGGTTGTGAAGATCGCTGCATCGAAACAGCTCAATCATATATTTCTAATATTATAGTATGTTATCAATCAACTATGTGGATATGTTTTATTCCTTTCTTATTATTGTGATTCATTATTTTTACTATACTTTTAATATTTATATTTGAATATTTATTATTATGATTTTACTTTATCTATCTAAATAGTTTTATTTTAAAATGTTATTTTAATGAAATTATTTGTGTGTATTATAATAATTATAAAATAAATGAACCACTTAACACATATATTATAAGTATATTTTTATAATATGAATGATGATTTTAAATTGATAGAAACAATTTCAAGACATGTTGAATAAGCATATCTAATTTCAGGTAATGATATTTGAATAAATATTTCTTTGAATCTAGGAAGCAATAACGGAGAAGAGTGCAAAGCCCAAAACGTATGGAACAACCACTCAACTCTTATTTCATTTATTATTTATAACTTTTCCTAATATAAAATAAATAAACATATATATATAAAAGAAAGATAAACCTGACTCCCATATTCAACATTGTAATACCGACTTTGATCCTGACCAATTGTGGCAGATAGCAATTGCCAATACCGAATGACAGAACCATGAATTGTCTATAGAAAAAAATACTCAATGAGTGATACTATGGCTGTTTAAAGTGAAAGACCATGCTATCAATCATGCCGCCTATATTCGGGTCACCGTTTCCTTTCTATTTTTGGCAATATTTCATATGTTCCATTATTCCTCTCAATTAACATCCACACTCCCTTGTGCCAAAACAAACGATATAAATGAGGATGGCATTTTTCTATATATGCCCATTGCCAGCTTCCCAATAAAAGTATTTTGCCGACACAAAGAACCAAACCTGTTACAGTTGTAAAGGAAATTTTATTTTGTAAATATTTTCATCCACTTGAAAGTGGCCTTCCTGCGCACAAAATTTCAAATGGGACGCATGGGTGGGAAAAGCATTAATGCCTTAATTTTAGCAGTCCCAAATTAATCATGTCAATTTTTTCCCAATCTTACCGACACTCATTGGCCACGTCTCTAATTAAACTTTATTCTTACATCAATTAAGAAACAATCCATGTTCTTATAAGTTCAATATAGATATTTATTATGTGGTGTAATAACTGGGACCGACTTCATCGATACTGATTAAATTACAAATTTTATTAGTTTGATAGTAATATAGATGGAGTCAGTTCAATATAGAGATTTTTATTATTTGACGTAACAATTACTCTTTATTATCATTTTTATTAATTAAATTATAATTTGTAATAATTTGATAGAGATTGATTATAGTTTGATAGAAACTGATTTTTGAAAATATTTTAATTTGTTAATTTTTCTATCTTAATAATAATAATAAGATGACATAATATTATGTTATTAAATTATATTTAAAAATTTTAAGGTATAAAAAATGGGTTTTAAAAATAAATGTATAATAAATTTATATAGAGAAAACTTTTGGATGTATTATGTAGATTAAAAACTCTTTTTATATTGTATTTAAAAATCTTTTTATATATATTATAAGTTGTAAAAATATAAAAATATATATTTTAAAATATTTAGTATTATATAATATATTATTAAAATAAAAATATTATCATGTTAGATTTTATTTTCTTAAATGTGATATTTGAATTTTAAGAATGTGTGTTGATATTCCTTAACATTTATCTTATATATAATTATAATAATTTTTTACCACTTACTAAATTAGTATTTTTTTATCATTTATTTGATATTCTTATATTAATTATAAATTATTTAAAACATTGACATATTTTAGTAATAAGATTTTAAAAATTTTCCTACTTTTTGTGAAAGAGATATAAGATGTTTTATAATATAATTTTCTAACTTTACGTTTATTTTAATATTATTACCAAAAAAAAATCTCTCTTTTTTTTTTGAGAATTTAATTAAAAAATAGAATATTTTTCTAAAAGTATTATTTTGAGCTTAACACATTGGTGTAGTTAAATGGACACAATTTTTTTTTACTATGTGAAAAAATTAAAATAAACACCTTGTGATGTGAAAAATCTAAAATAAAGACTTTGAGATTAAATCTAAAATATAAATTTTTAGATTAATCTCTCTAAAAAAAAAAGAATCAGATAAATATATTAAGAGATCTCTACTAATTTTATAACATTTATTAAGTACCTTTTCCCAACTTATTGGGATGGCATCTCGTTAATAACTTCTTAATTATTACTTATTTGATATTCTTGACATATTATATAACTTGCTTATGTTTTACCATTAAATCAAACATGCATTTGGAAATGTTATTGGAACGTTTTATCTTCTATATATTTTTTATAAATTCGAAAAAATTACTCATTATTATATATGTAATATAAAGATAGTTAAAATGATATGTAAAATATTGATGTTGATAGATTTGTTAGTTTTAATAATTTTAAGCTTAATTATATTAATAAACAAAGAATAGAAAAAATTAATATAATAATGTGAGATATAAATAAAAATGATGTACCATAAATTTGATGTCTCTTTAATAATCATAATATATTTTAAATTTTAAATTTTAAATTCATTTCACTATTACATATAAAAATATTAAAAAATCATAATTTAAATCTTACCTTTATCCCAACCCCCTTCATCAGTTGCCCTTCCACACCCCTTTTTCACCATTTCAAACAAATCACAATAATTAAAATTATAAATCAATAACATTTATTATATTCTTCATTCTTCATCCATATTAGCCATTCTTCATCACTATCACACATTAATAACCAACTAAATAAATATTTAAAAATAAAAAATAAAAAATACCCCTCTGCATTAGAAACCTTAACTTCTAGAGAACGCGTTTTTGACAGTTTGCAATGTACTTGTATTGCGTGTATAATTACTATATTGAAAAAGGTGAAGGAGAAGTTAATAATCTATTATTGTTAAAGTCTGGTAATCAACTTTGAGTGCGCTGGCGTTGATTAAAAAATTGTGGACTTTCAACAAACGAGCACGCTGAGAATGGCAGTCAACTTTGAGTGCGCTGGCCCGCAATGCATTGCATTGCTCCGATCAATATTTGTGTTTTAAAAAGATTTCCACCTATAAATACCCTTGCAACCGATGTGATTTAACAAATAATGCAGTGGGGATTAAGACCAACGACTAATGCAGCGGAGATTAAGAAAAAGAATGCTCATTTCTTTCAGACGCCGCAGTTTGGCACGATCCACTGAGCATATTTATCATTACATGGTATTAATGCAATTGCACCGTGCCAAGCTGCGTGCAGTTGAAAGTGGTATGCAATAAAAAATTTCTGTGTGTAAGGTATGTTTTGTTTTTTTTAATAGTTCTGGCTATTATAATAATTTGTTGATTCTTTTCTAACTTCTTCATCGTATTTTTTTTTGAATAGTTTGTTTCATTTCTTTTTCTTTTTTCCTATCTTTTTAAATAAAGATTCAATATATATGTGTTTGATTGAATAAACTTACCGGCAAACTGGATTTGTCGTCAATTTATGTCATCACACGCAATTTATTTCAGTGGCATCTCCATTTTCTTTTCAGCGTATAAATGCCATTTAATTATAAGCAATAGTAAATCGTCGGTCTTCATTTTGCTACTTACTCCACGTTGAAATTCCCAGCACATTTAAAAGCCTTAGCTTTTTAGGAAAATTTTATTTGATATCTCTTGTTAGATTATTTCTATTTAAAAGGAATTATTTTAATTTTAAAAAAATGAGTTTTAAGATTTTTATATAAAGTTAGATCATCTTAGAAATTGAAGAGGATACGTTCCATTAAATTCTTGTAAAAACTTTTAAATATATTTATTTTTTATTTTTAAAATTTAAAAATATATATAAACTCTACGTCCTCATCCTCCAACTCAGTTGCTCCATTACAGTGGGATCTGGAAATATAAAGACACTATATCCATGGATGGATTTAATATATTATTGTTTTTATTTATGAATGCAATTGTTTTATATAATTAATTTTATAATATATTATTGTAAATAAAATGAATTCGACTTTCAAAACAATGTTTATGATGATTTTCCATGTTTTTTAAAAATGATATGAATAAATATATGTTTTTCTACAGAATATGTGACAAAAATAAATTTATTGTAATAAAGTCTAAAAAGAATGCTCATTCTGCCATAGTCCGTTATCGTGTAGAAATTTTTATATTTAAATTGAAGAGTAACTTTATACAAACCTCCACTTTTTATATATAAATAAAATATCGTTATACTACTTCGCTCTCTCTACCACCCCCGCCCTCCACCGCCCAAAAAAAAAAATAGTGAGATAGGTTTATGTTTCAAAGTTTATTTTAAATTGTGGCTAAAAAAAAGGTTAATAAAGTATTTAAAAGTTTAATATGACTAATTGTAAGATAAAAAATATTATAAAATTATAAAAAATAGGTTAATAACAAGTAGATCATATAAATTATCTATTCTTTTCTACTAACATTTTTAATAGGTTGTTGGTTGTATTTTTTTAAAGAACAAAGAGAATTAGATTTGAAAGTTAAATAATAATTATGAAAATCAAATAAAGGAGTAATCATAAACAACAAGATATTAATATTGAGAACCAAGATGAACAATAACTATAATGGAATCTCTATTAACAAATAATTAAAATGGTCAATTTTATAATAAAAAGGCTAATACATTCTCATTCATATACTTGCTAATTTTATTATTTGTTTTACAATTTTTCTCTTATTTAATTATATAACTTAAAATAAACGCTGTTTGCCTTCCTTTATGTCTATTGACTTCTAGATGGCTTTTCTTTTGTATTCACATGATATATGACTTTTCTCAAATTTCTATAATAAAAAAAAACTTCAATTCAATTAAACTTATGTTTATGCTATCACTCACCAAGACGAATATAAATGTCTCAAGACACGACACATAAATGACATGTTCTATTAACTTAAATGTTGAATTTTATTCCATTGTAATATATTTAAAGCAAACTGCTCCTAACTAATCCCATCGACTTCTCACACCCAAACTCCATTACCTTCTCTTTTAACTATCTATACAACCGCGGATACTTTTGTAATTTTACAAACTTACCAATACTTTTTGTCTGTTCAGACATCCTCTAATTTGCCAAAATGTCAAATGAATTCAATTTTCTCATGCAATTTTTTGGTATTCAGTGACTAAAGTGAAGCTGTCACTCTGACCAACTCCATTCGCAAGAACTATAACTGCCATGATATTAAAAGAAAAAGAAAACCATCCTCTTGACTTAAGAAAACTAAATGTGCTACGAAAATCCCTGGCCACGTATTAAATTCCTCCTCCTCCACGGTAGGTAATGCCTCAGTGCGCTCTCTGTTACATCTACCCGCCTGCTCTCCCATGGCAAGGCATTACACCTTTTCAATTGCAAAAGTTGTATCTCTGATGGCATGTACAACATGACTTTCTGCATCAGCAACATCACAACCTTTCCATTGTAGATGCTAATACATAATCAGTAGAGAACTTAATATTTTCCAGATGTTACAATGTTCTTCAGTTCTTACTCAGCTTGAGTAACTCAAACGGCGCAACCATTTGCTTAGAATACGCATAGAACTCGTTTTCGTCAAAAATATGCTTAGAAGCCCTATTGTGGTGTTTTGCACCGTAAATATCTGTGTAACCAAAAATATATTAACCGTTCCACATCGAAATATCTGTTCTTCACGAGCAGCTTCCGCACGACCTAGAAATAAACCTTGAAAATACCATTGAGCGCCTGTTCGATTGAATTCTTAAGGTAAAACACATATTTAACAAGCCCAGCTGAGTGACGCGTCTCCTCCAATAGTGGAATTTTTTCGGAGCTTTTCAAGTAATGACCAATCGATCTTTGAACGTACCCAAAAGTTTAGTTTCTTTAATCCTGAGAATTCCCTCTGAAATGGGCATATATTCCTATAGAGACGTCTCAACTTTACGAGCTCCAATATGAAGTGGAATCCATCTTGTTAGACGCACCATTACAAGGGTCTGGTTCGCTTCCAGCAGGCACACCATTGTTAGCTGTAGTTTTGTAGTTAGTTTTTTTAGCCATCATAACCATATTTCAAATCTAAACAACAATGATAGAAAAAAAATACAGGAGTATTCATAAACAACAAACTAATAAAGAGACGAAAGATGAACAATAATTAAAATGGAATCTTCATTAACAAATAACTAAGTTGTTTAATTCGATGGCCGAGAGGCCATAGAAGATATTCTTATTCCTATATTTGTTAATTTCTTGCTTGATTTATAATGCTTCTCTTGTTGGATCAAAAAAATTTATTTTTTTTGGTTCTTCTTTCATGTCTATTCGGCTTCTTTTTTTTTAACATGATATATGGCTTTTCTAAATTATAGACAATTAAAAATTATATTGAATTCAAAAAGACTTACGTTTATGCTAACATAGGTCATTGCCCTCAAGTAAGAGCTACTAACTGAGGCTTGCATTCTTTTCTTCATTCATTACCTCTTTTTTTTGAAGCTCTTTTTGCATGCCATCTAGAGAGGTCAATGGAATAGAGACGGTAGGGGTAAACATTAGAACCTATTATGATATGGAGGGGGGCCCAATTACCATGCTATGATAAAGGAAGAAAGTAATTTATAGGCAAACACTGACCCATTTGACTATTAGAGTATGAGTGTAGCTTCATTAGTGATCCCCAAAGATTTTCACCCACCTAAAGTGAAGGGAAAACTACATGATCAACAATGTAGGAATCATTATCCCTACAATCTAGAAAATTATGTAAACGGGCCATCTCTATTGCCATCTTGTTGGCCTACTCTTGAATCTACATAAACACATGAAATCATCATAGCTTTGATATATGCAAATAATTTATTGTTGTTTATAGAGTTAGAATAAATAACAACCATTCTTATCTTCTAGATAGAAATATGATTTTCCACTCAAAAACTATGTCAAATTTGTTTGAATTTTGTAGGGAGCACAAGCAAATCTTGAAAGATAATAATTTACCGAATGAAACAAGATGAAAAAAATGCTTTGTAAAAATCATGGGTCTATGCCCAAGCCACCTAAGTTTGTTTCAGAACCAAAACAAATGCTTAACAATCTCAGTTTGGCTACAAAAAGGACACTTGAGATGGATAACATGTAAATGCACAAGGGGCATGGCCCAATATTAATCATTGATAAAAATTAAAAAAAACACCAAAACAATGAGCAAGATTTAGCTCAAGAATAGAGCTCCATATAGTTTGAAATATCTTTCTCCAAATGTAAGAAAGATAGTGGATAGACTGTCTCTCATTGAGCTTTTCATACAAGGGCAGCTATGGTAAAATCCATTTATATCTCTTTTTAGGAGTACAAATAATAAGGGGTTTCAACATACCACTTTCAATCCCTCCTTTAGTGTCAACAGATATGTTTAGCTACTTTAATTAACATTTATTTTTGAAAAAATATAAATAGCCTCATGAAATTACTCTTGATCATTATGATGAAGACAGAACATAGATTTTACCTCATGCCAAAAGAACCAAGCCTATATATATATATATATATATATATATATATATATATATATCCCATTGAGCATGCATGGTCTAAAAATATTGAGATCATGAACCCAACACATCTCCATAAAATGTACATCATGAAAATTAATAGTTAGTGACCACCATAACAAATGTTTATTTATGAAAATACCATCACTAAACATGCTGCCATTACACACAATCCATGGTTTAATACTAGTTTCCAACACTTTCAATATTATTTCAGAAATGAAACACACCACAAAATTTATAGGGGCCCACATGATAATGAATTTTTTAATGCCTAATACCTTCCAAAATGGGAGAACCTATAGGGATACAATTTCTTACTAAAATAAATAAGATTAAAATAAAAATTAAAATAAAAATTAAAAAAAAAATATCCGTGCTTCATTTTCTTCACTAGCTTGCATTATCCTTTTAGCAAAAATTTAGTGTCTTGATGACAAATTTCAAGTGTAAAAAAACCTCTTTCCCTTTAGAGGGAAAGAATACTCCAAATCCACAAATTGTAAGCCTTTCCCATGATTAAATTTATCTACAAGGTGTTTTTCAATCTTTTTCTATGAAGCTTTAGTGGGATACCAATAAGATTGATAATAAACATGGGCCATAGTGATAACCTTAGATAATATTTAAATTTATCCAACTAAAGATAATGTATAAGTTATTTATTTTTAGACACTTGATTTTGGTAAAATAATTATAATTTCAATGTAAATATCTCTTATTGATAATAAACATGGGTCATAGTGATAACCTTAGATGATATTTAAATTTATCCAACTAAAGATAATGTCTAAGTGATCTAGTTTTAGACACTTGATTTTGGTAAAATAATTATAATTTCAATGTAAATATCACATTTTCATACATGTGGATCATCGCTTCAAAATTGATGTGTCATAACTTCCTTTTCCTTATGTTGTGATTTGTTTAACTTTCCTTTTAATTATTTTTTATTTAACACTTAAAGATCTATCATTTGTCTCCTCAAAGATCCTCATAGATATTATTTTAAGTCATTAAGTCTTTTTTTAAATGGTTTTTCTCATCTTAACTATTATTAGAACATCCTAATAATGATATAGGCATTTAAAAAACATTCCAGTAGTGGTAATGTGAATTTTGGGTCCTTTGGCCCTTCTTCCCCATATTTACCATATTTCATTACAATTAGATTCAATTTCCCTGCTTCTATGTGCTCAACTTCCATGTTAGTATATTCCTAATTTTAAGTCAATAACTCTATTTATACAGAATCACCCTAATACATTTAGACACAAATCAATCACATTTTATGCTCATGTAATTATGAGGAGGATAACTAAATATCACATTTTTAACTTTTTCTCTATTAAATAATTATTGTTTAATACTTACACTATGAAAATACATATATTGCAATAGTGAAATAACATGTAAATATATTCATAATTGCATCTTTAATTTCATATCATATGGGCAAGTGATGTGATTCTACACATTTTTAATTATTAACATGCATGAGAGCTGATTTTTAGCATGTTACAATTATGCAACTTGCATTTCGTATCATATGTGTAAGAGATGTGATTCTACACATTTTTAATTATTAACATGCATGAGAGCTTATTTTTAGCATGTTGCAATTAAGAAGTTAACTAAGGTAGGCCCCTATGAAAAGCCATTTTTTATCTCTTTAAACTCTTCTTAGCATAGGTTAGAGATTGATAAAAGGATAAGTAATTTGGGAAGCCTCATACATTAACTTGAAAATATGAAAGTGTTTTTTGACAAACAAATATTGACCAAGAGGTTTGTAAATTTTCATACTATACAAACATGCACAACCATTATTAAAACAACTTACACACTATCAAGACATTGTCACTATAAGAGAGTTAGATGATTCTATGACATGTTAAAATGTAAGGGTTCCAATTATGTCATGTCATTTTAAAGTCCTTTGGCACTTTGAAACCATATTCTCCATATTTCATTGTGCCTAATTTTTCAATTTTCTTACTTATATATCCTCACAAATGCATGCATGTGTGCACATGCACACACACACGCACATGCACACACACGCACGCACGCACGCACGCACGCACGCACGCACGCACGCACACACACACACACACACACACACACACACACACACACACACACACACACACACACACACACACACACACACACACACACACACACACACACACACACACACACACACACACACACACACACACACACACACACACACACACACACACTTACATTTATACACTAAATTATAACATCTTATGCTCACACAATTACAAGGAAGAAAATTAAATATATAAAAAATTATTTATTTTTTGATGCATTGGAAGATTATTTTTGAATTATTATACCAAAATAAGGATAATTAATTAGTGAAAGAACATGTTGATCTCACCTTAGTTTGATATTTTATGCCAAATCATATGGGTAGAGGATGAAATTATCATATACATGGATCTAATTGTTGATGTCGTAGAGTTTTTATTTCAAACATGTTACAAAGTAGGATTTGAATGAGGTAGGCCCTTAAAAAGACTATATTTTTTTTGTCTCTTCAAGATCTTCTTGGCATGGGTTAGGGATTGAGAAAAAGATAAACAATTCATGTAGTCTCATGTAATAATATGTAAATCTGATGGAGATTTCTGATTATTAATTATTGATGAAGAGGTTTTCTAAGTTTCAAACTATTCAAACTCATACAATAATTATAAAAAAAATTAGACACTTTTGAGATAAACCATAAATATCAAAGAGTTTTTATTTTTTTCTGTCACTATTGAAAGGTTCTTATTCTAATCACATCAACAAATCATTATCCTTTTTTAAGATATTCTTATGCATTGTCTCATGGCCTATTTGGTGATGATTTACAATGGTGTTATAGATATACATGAATAAAACATTAGGGATGTGCCTATAAAATTCCTTATCAATTATCAATCTTTATATTTACTTTTGTTCTATATCCCTCCCAAGCACACATTCAAGTCTCTATTTAGTCTATTTGTTTTATTTAAATTAGATATGCCATATAAACATAGCATTGTGGATTAGTGACTTTGTGTAATATGTGATGTGAATTATCCATGATTATATTTTGGTTAACTTATAATATACTACATTCAATATTAGGGTTTCATGCTCTTGTCCCCTCTAAATCTTGATTTTTATGATATTAGTTTAAATTTTATTTCTCTATATTTTATATCAAGTCTTTCCTTTTTGCACCTTGTCATTGGGCTTATCCTTGTATAGACTATGTCAACTTTTATAATCCTTTGTTATATTTCCTTATGTATATTATGCATATTATTATTTTTAGCTTTCTTAATGGGTAGATTTTGCTTAAATTTACAATAGCATGTGTTTCTATGATAGTATTTATATGGAAGATTCTTAGCTCTTTCATATTATTTGACACAATGATATGGTTGTTATGAAAAAGTTTACCAATGATTGCATGTTTCATTCCTCACATATATCATATTATGGTTGTGGTTTTACTAATGATATGATTTTGTTTGATAATGATTTGTTATGTTTTGATATCCTATAAATTGATAAACTTTCATTTAGATCATATCAATGTTAGAGATTATGAAATTTATTATATGATGACTCATTATGAGATATATGAAACATGGAGGGATAGGTCATGAAATTAATTCACCACTCCTATTTTATCCCAACCTCAATATGGGTTTAATGATATTACCCATCCTAACTATCCTCAATATACTAAACTTAAAGTTCATGTTGCTAATGATTTTGATATAATAGATCAACTTAAAAATATTATTGCCAAAGTATCTATCTTAAAATAATTTCTTTGTTCTAATGTCTAAAAGGGTATAATTTATGAATCCTTACATGTTACTACTTTACCACATCATACCAAACCCACATATTTTTCTTATATTGTATTTTTTTATAAATATTGTGAGAAACTCATATTTTAAAAGACATAGGAAATATTTCTAAAACAAATTTAGTTCAAAATTTATCCATATATATTCATGTATTAATTAATAATAAAATGATTAACATGGTCCTTATAGACAATCATTAAAATGATTAACTTGGAATTAGAAGACAAACCCCTTCCAAGTTTTGACATGATTGTGAAAGGATTTGAAAATCAACAAAGAAACGTTATTTCAAAAATTAAATTGAAGATAATTGTTTCATCACAAACTATAACTATTCAATTTCAAGTGATATTTAATGATGTGAGCTATAATATTTTACTTGGTTGGTGATGGATTCATGACATGCATATGGGAATATTTACTTACATATATTCTAAAAATTTGTTCATGAGGATCCCATATATAATTATCCTATAGATCATGTCCCTTTCTAGATTTTAAAATTGGTATAACCCACATTTATATAAACTACTACCATCTGCTATGGCACCTAATTAACTTAATCAAATATAATAAGTACATATGTTTCAATTTCATAATTGTATTAGTATTCAAGGTGATAATGAGGAAGAGGATTATAAACTTGAAAACATTTATGAATAGTTATCTAAAATTTAAACTTTCATCTAATCAACCCCAAGTAATATAAAACTAACATGTGCATACCTTCAATATTATTCAACTTCACCCTATCTTGAAAGACTATGGTAGACCTATTTAGGTATTTTTTCATATTGATACACCATACTAAGATAACAAAGGTAAAGGGCCTATGATAGATAACTATTGCAATACTACTGAACGAATAAAATCTCATGGTTTTACTCATTCATCACTGAAAAAATGGATTTAGACTCATTTTTGCATTTAAAATGTGATATAAAGGTCATGATTTTTCCATGTTTTAGGTAAATTTGAGTAAGGGATTATAGAGCCTATTATTTCAAATTCCTATCACTTAAACAAGGTGTTGGATATAATGAATATTCTACAATAAAGATTCACATTTGTAAATGAACCATATATAGTTCAAATCTCATAAACATGATTTTTTTAAAATAAAAGTATTTAAATAAATATTTATTCGAAACCGAAAAGAATCGTGCACATTAATTAAACAACTTTAAGTCTATGTACAACATGGACATTTAGAATTAATTGATGAGGCCCCCTTAGATGCATTCTCAAAGAATGAAGCCCTTTAACACTATTTTCAAACTAATATGGATTTATCAACTTACTATGATACAAATGATTCCATTTTACATATCAATTATCTTAGTAAATGGTTAGTTATAGATTAATAATGAGAAATATTGTGTCTCTTGCAATGAATAGATGAGATTTACTAAATTTATTGAGAGAAAACATATAATTTTAAATAATTTGAGTGGTTATAACATGATTACTTTTCCAAATATCAACATAAGTGATTCATATTGTGAGTATCATAGATTTAGACATTATTTTAAAAATCAGTGCTTTTGTTTGAAAAACCAAATTTAAAACCTTATTGACTGTAATAATATTGAAGTTGAAGATACAATAGTTAAAATACCTAGTCACAAGCATCAATTTATTATTACTCATGACATTAATAAAATAAAACCTCACTGTGAACTTAAATGGGTACATAATAAATGAGAGCATAAAGAACAAATCTAAACATCAATTAAGGAAAAGAAAAATATTATGTAGTATGAATCTAAGGCAATTTAAACTATATCATACATAAAAATGCATCAGAGACACCACTTTTAATTATGATTCACATAGTAAATATAAGACTTACAATATATGTACATGATAATGGATTCAAAGTTAGCTTTGTGGGTATTGAGGTGTTATTTTAGTTTACATTT
>JARHVA010005403.1:885000-895000 GCA_037957365.1 Torreya grandis
GGGAATTATTTCAAATTATGCAAAATTACATGCTATTTTTTTAAGTAAAATAAAAAATACTAAAACACCTAAAAAATAGTAGATTCAAGGACCAAAATCATAATCACATAACCATAATTATACTACTTCTTCTAATGATTTTAGGAAAAATAAATTTTGTGTGACAAAATCTAAATTTTTGGGAGTAAATGGATGTCTTGGATCTAGATGTATCAATAGGATTTATGTTCTTAATGATTAAATGAATAAGCATAATGATGCAAGAGAATACAATTTCACATACAATCTTGCATCAACTAACAACATGTTATTTTAATAACTTGTTCAAGTATTTTATATTTTTTAGACATTTTTGTGTTATTTGGCATCACCTTTGTGTGCACATGCTTAGCGTAGATTGGTTTTTCTTGTGATCACACTTGTGTTTGTGTTATTTTACGTACCTTTAATTTCATAGTTATATCACATTATTATCCATGTTTGTGAAGATCTATGAAATACTTTATGTTAATATACTCTTACCATCCAATAGTTTAGATATTTTAGTACATTTTTATTATTTTTTTATATCTCTTGAGTAACAATGTATTTCGCCAAGTTTATTCTTGACCATACAAATAGATAGGTATGTGAGTTTAGTCATCTAAAATACCATTTTAGTGCAATGAGTATCATTTATAACCACGTTGTCCTAGATTATCCCTAGACCAATCTTAGAGCCTCTTTTGATCCTTTTCTATCTTTCATGTAAGTCCAACCTACTCCCAGATATACCAAAAGAAACACTAAGCCATCCCCTAGGCACCCAGACCCCTTGTTCCCCAACTTCTTCCACCTAAACATTAGCATAACCCTTTGGACACTAGTGCATTATGTTATTGACTGAGGGACCATGCTACTGTCCATTAGCTCCTTACTCTCTCAAAAAATATATTTCCATTACGCAAATAACTCCTAGGGTTGGCCTAGACCTATTTCACATCTTGATAAGCATGAGAACACTATATATACACCACTTTCATCCACTTATCCACTAGATGGAAATTAGATGCAAATACTCAAAAAAATTGATGCAAATCAAGGTCATTGATAACTATTCTACCCTAATTATACATACACCCATTTATAATATCCTAAACCTCAGATTATTTAGATTTATAATCTCAAGTCACACTCAAATAACTCAAACTGGTACTCATACTAGCACTCACTTTCACTTGTACCAACATTTAGATTAGGAGAAAGACATCAAGCTTGATCCCATTTTGAGTTATTGGTATGTAGTCAACACTCAACACATCAGGTGTTGATGTCACATATAACATACCCTACTAATGCCATTATTTTCTACTTGTGCTCTTAAAATACCTTAAAATCATGGAGGCCTAGACTTTGGCATAAATTCAATCAAAATAGGGAACAAAACTAGCATTCATGCACACATGTAAAAACTCCCCAAAACTAGGCAATGGTATACCGAGAAGATAACTATCCCTACTTGTAAAAGGACACTACCATGGCACAAAGGACACTAGTATGGCGCACTATGATCCATGGTACCATGATATTATCTAGGAGGGTTTTTAACTCTCAGTATATATTTATGACATCTTGTATAGTCTTTGTACTATTTTCCAACCTATAATTTGTCTATCTCAATTAGTTTCCAATGAAGTACATCTCTTGTAGTCCATTTTTTATTTATAAAATAATCAAAAAAGTCAATTATTTTACAAATTATAGGTTGTAATTATTGCATATTTATTCCATGATTTATTATTCCAACACTTTAGCAAACTAGGGTTTTATATTCCATAATCCCCTTAAAAGTTAAATCATTTGGTGAACCTAACTTAGTTGGAACATATTTACTAAAATCCCTAGTGTACCATTAAGGTTTCCCTTTTTACTTATATAATTTTCTTAGTTTTAGTTTTTAGCCTTTCACTAGGATTATTATGACAAAAAAAATTCTACTTTTTGGTACAAAGTTTGGTGGTTTATCTTTCATGATTATTACCCACAATTATATAATAATTCACATGTATATCACTCCTCTCATGGATCCCATTATAATTCAACACACTTCACACACTCTTCCACCTCCTCTTGAGCTCTCCTTATATGGAGAGCATTGTTGCATGGCCAATTTTGAGTTACCTCATGTCACTACTCACTGATAGAGAGCTTAGAGGTCTTCATTTTTTCCTCCTTCACCTAGACCAATTGAATACCTTTACTCCTATCCCATATCTATTACTCAACCTTGGTAAATAGTAGATCATATAGTTTGATCTATTACTAAATGGAATTAGATACCTCCTCAACCCATATAGGAACAATGTAATGCAATCATCCGTCCTCATCCATAAAAGAATACAATGGTACCAAGGTATCATCACAAATCATATGATATTATGGATCAATTAAGAAACACACCATCTACTATTTCTATATTGGAATTAATTCAAAAAGCAACCATCTTCAAAGATATATTTTTTCAAACACACAATCATACATCTTTACCTCAGGATACAAAACCAACTTATTTTTAATCTATCATTAACACTAGAAAAGAAAATGAGGATGTTATATCTTTTGGCAATGATGATTTTCCATCACAGATATTCATTGATCAAAATCTACCACTTTACATTTAGGGACAAATCAAAACCACTACTATTAAATGAGTTCTAATTGACAATGGTCCATGTCTTAACATATGAAACCTCACATTTATATAGACTATGGGAATTGATATAGCATCCATTTATAATACATATAAGAACATTTTATGATTTTTATGACATTCCATAATAGGCATTGGGTTCTATTAAATTGGATATCACGATTTGGCCAAAAACCCTATCCACATAGTTTATGGTGATGCCTAATCATTTGATTTATAATTTATTAATTGAAATACCTTAGATATATGACATGGAGGTCTTACCCTCTACCTTACACACATGTGTCAATTTTTTACATCAAGGATATTCATACACTTGTCTAGTTGTTAAACAACCATTCAAATATTTTAGAGTTAACAATCTTACTACCCCATGTATATAATCAAATGGGACACCTCATTTTATCATGGATCAGCCACCTAATATCATTCCTATAGAATAAATGCATACATATGAGATTAGTAAATCCAGCACTACTATTCCAACAACATTTCCAAATCCTCCTTCAACACCATTATCTCTACTCATGTAGGATAATGATCCTCCTATAACACCATTACCATCACTCATGATGGAGAGTGATCCTCCTAAAACCTAAATATCCCTTTCAATGATTACTAATGATACTCACATAGCACAATTACCATTTCTTGTTAACTTAGAGGAAGTATACATCATAAACTAAGACATAGATTTTGAGACCACCACATAAGATATCATAACACCCATGAATATCGATGATTATTTATGTGGATTGAGAGTTACACCAATATACCTTGGAAATTATAGTGATCATTCTAGGGCACTCATACCTTCACCTACACATCCATCATCACTAGTTCATAGCTGCATAGATATAGGCCTAAACACTTACAATTAGAGGCAGATTCTTCTATACACTTAGTACATATTGTTACATATATGGATATTTATCCAATTATCTTCATTTAGGTAAGAAGTACATATGATAGAACACACTAGATTATAAATATATTACTTGATAGAGGATTGATGGCACTACACATAGTTCAATATGGATCGATTATCATGTTGTCATAGTAGCATGATAGACCTTTTTAACATTTTCTTAAGATTACTAGAAATGATACAGGTACATGCTAACATTACAACAAAAACTAAATAAATTTAATGTTGAGGGAACTATCCATATTACACATCATCCTTCACTAATATAGGCACCACATCAGATTCCTCATTGATACTAACATTAAAAAAATTATCCCTTGACTATTTAGGCCTTAATCAAGGACCAATACATATCGCATGTTTTTTTATGAATGAAGATAATAATCCTAACATTTATACATTAGAATTATTATAACACATAGTACATTAAAAAACATAGCTATAACATTCTATACATTTCATTACTCTTAGGACATATCACACTATGAGTTGCATATGTTCCAAAGTTGGTCAACACACTACTCTTTGTCATGAGCATAGGCACTAATACACATGTTACACTTTGCAGTACATGGTTATAGGAAATGGATGGAATAGTCTATCAAATAGACATATGTAATAATTTTAGTTATGAATGACATATATATTGAATTCTACATGCTATCACACATGAGAATCATAAATTTCATATAGATACCTCATAATCTAATGTGATTTACCCTAGGACCACATGAGAGACTTCTTACACACTAAATCAGCATGTCATTTGGATGGATATAATTTTGACTAATGTTAAGGATAAGGATATATTTATATGGACAGCATGTTATAGTGATCAAAATTATGATGATTTATTTGAGTTTGTGTATATTTAGTATCTGACATTGGATGATCTCCCACCAAACCTACCATTTGACTATCCACATCTTATGGATGTGCTCTTAAGTCTATAGAGGCACGACATTTAATTTTTTATATAGACTCATTTACTTACACATTAATTGAGTATGGTTTTTCTTACCTTTCTCTTTGTATATAGTTTCATTTTCATGTTACTTGTACATATCTTATACTCAAAAAACACAAAAATAATATAACAATTCCAAAAATACATAAGCATTCAAATATTTTCTTAGAAAATATAAATTTTAGATTGTATGCATTTCCATGTTTACATTACTTATATTTTTTAGGTACTATATGTGTTACCTATGCTAGTATATAATGTTTTATCATACATATATGATTCACTTGTTCTCTTTGAGTGTTTTCATATCACTATAGGACTTACGTCCTTTACATAGATCTAGATTTTTCTAATATCTACCCATTGGGGGAAAATACACCAATACATAGATTCAAGATTGATACATTCTCTCATTGGGGGAATCATACTACACAACTTCTGATTTATTAGGTTACATCTTTTCTATACTTCATATCATAGATTTATCACTGATTATATCTTCATATTAATCATTCTATACTACATTTTTTTGACTACTATTATAGACTCAGATTATGCACATATTTGCTTTTATATGGATTTGTACCACATTTTCATGCATACTTTCATTTATATATGTATTAATTTACATTTTATTGTGTATTTTTACTTCTACATCTATTTAGGGGTATTAAAATATGCCATTATTATATGGCTCTATGTCAAATACTATAATTATATGTATGCTTTAGGCATGTGCCCATGTCCTTGAGTGTGTCTTCTTGATTATGTATATAGACATTTAAAAATGTCCTTCTATGTGGATCTAAGACAAATTTTCTTGCTCTATGTATATGTTTACATTTTAACATGTCCTTATATGTTTTATCTTTGTCAAACTTAGTGACATGTGCCCATGTCCCTTATATTATGTCCGCTTGGCCTAATTTATGTGCCTCATGTATTTGTATGTATATTATCATGTATGCATCATACCCATGACACTTATCTCTTACTTGTTACACTTAAACTCAATTTTTGATGCCATGATGGACCTCATGCATGTCCCCTTCCTCCTGAGGTGCCTTGATGGACATCATGCCCTATCCCCTACGTATTTACTCAGATTATATATATACTTGTTCATATACATGTTTACATTGTTCTATCTATCTTGAAAATAATGTGAATGTTATATTTGACATACATCATACATTTCCAACTTATGCTTAGATTATTTTACATTCATATGTCATGTATACACAATATATTGTATCATGACATAGATATCATATGTTTTCAATCTAACACATAGGATGCATACCTTTTATTTTTAGGATAGTTATTGTAGAGGTCCAACAACTTACCTCAAAAGAGGGGGAATTTACAAGGGTTTGTCACAGAGATCAATCCATCTCAAGGCACTTAGAAACATAGTTTTCAACAAGTAGACACATATTATAGAGTTAAGCTTCAGAAAAACATAGTAAAAAATAGTCACATATAAATCAGTCTTAGTTTTACATAAAAACAACATAATATCTCAATAACGTAGCTTAGAGGACACTATCATAGTGTGTTACTATCCAAGGGACCATGCTACTATCTAGTATCCCTAAAAATATAAAATTATGAAATTACCAAAAAGATACAATAGGTACTATCTAGGTTTGCATAGTTTATGTCATAGGTTATCAAATATGCTCAATTTATGTTTAGTTATACAAAAAATCACATAGGTTTTCTCAAATTGGGGGCATCATGCATGACATGATCACTCTCATTTTAGACTTAGATACTTATACATATTATTATGCATCAATATAGAATCCATATGCATTGATATCAAATTTGGGGGCATGTGCGCAACACATTATTCCCATATGTTCAGTTTGACACCAGTACTCTCACATGGAATTGTAGCTCCATGTCATTCTCCATGTTATTACTATCTACACCATTTTTACCTTTTTTTATCTATATTTATTCCTTATTCCATCTACAATGATTGGCTTTATCGATTAGTCCCTAAGCTACATTCCTAAGTGCTTGAGTGGCCCATGAGCTATTTTACATTTTAGAATTTTCAAGTGGCCCTAGAGCCATCCTAAATAGTTTTAGTTACATTAAATAGTTTTATTTTTAGATGCATATACTACACATGGGTAGGAGAAGACAAAGTGATAGCCTACTTGGGTTCTTTACCCACATATATAGGAAGGTTGAACAAACCATTATTCTATTGCAAGTTATTCATAGATTATGATCCACCAATCATGGGTGGGAATGATAGGTTCAAGTAAATGTTGAGTTCTTGAGCCACCCACACACGAGGATTGAGAAATCCATCATATCATTCCAAGTTAATCACCATTTGATCACCATCTACACACACAAGATGTCACTAGGTTTTAACATTGGTTCATGTACCCAAAAAGGTTCATTTGTTCCTTTCCTCTTTCTCTCATCTCTTTACTCAATTTTTTTCTAATTTTTATATTTCTTAAATAAGGATTGATTCCTTCATGTTTAATTTTTATGATAATTAATGGAGAATACTTCATAGACTCAAACCCATATTCATGGGCTTCACCTCTTGAGTAAATTTAGGTATGTTTCTTTTCCTTTATCCTAGTCATTTTTCTCTATTATATTTAAAGAATAAGGGGGATATGTAGTCATATAAAATGTCATTTCAATGCAATGAGTGTCATTTGAGACTACCTTGTCCTCACTTAGCCCTAGACATATTTTAGGGCCTATTTTGATCTTTTTATAAATTTTGTTTAGGTCTAACACACTTCCATATACCAAAATTATCACTAAGCCATCACCTTAGCACCCAAGCCCCTTGTTCATTATCTTCTACCACCTAGACATTAGTGAAACCTATTAGACACTAGTGTATTCCACTATTGACCTAAAGACCATGATAATGTCCCTTAGCTCCTTATTCTACCAACATATATCTTTTCATTGCCCAAAGCACTCCTAGGGCTGACCAAAACCTATTTCACATCTTGACAACCACCATAATGCTATATATACACCACTTCCATTCACTTATCCACTACATGGAAACTAGTTGTAAGTACTCATAAATAAGCTCAAAACCAATGGTGTAAATCAATGTCATTTATCCATATTATACCCTACTTTTGCATACACCCATTTATAATACTCCTAATCTTAGATTAATAAGATTTCAATTTTCAAGTCACACATAAATCACTGAAACCAAAAATCATAATAGCATTCACTTAAACTTGTACTAAAACTTAGATTTAGAGAAATACATTGAGTCTTCTCCCCTTTTGAGGTATTGATATGTAGGAAATGCTTAGCACATAGGGTGTTAAGGTCATGTCTATCCTTCGTTGATAATTCCATTCTTTTATACTTGTGCTCTTTAAATACCCTAAAAACATGGAGGCGTAGGGTTTTGCATATAATAACTCAAAATAGGGAAAAATAATTGACCAACATCCATGCTAATAAACACATACTCCTTAAAACCAAGTGAAGGTACACCTAGTAGATAATTATCTTTAATTCAAAAGGACACTACCATGTCCTAGAGAAAACTAATATGGTCCACTACCATACATGGGATTGCACTATTGTCCAGGAGGGTTTATGACTCTTAGTCTTTATTCACGACATCTTGCATAGTCTCTGTACTATTTTACATCCTATACTTTGTGTATCTTAGTTTCTAGCTACGTAAATATCTTTTAGTTCATTTTTTATTTATAGAATAATTAGAAAAGTCAATTATTATAAAAATTAGAGGCTATAATTATTGCATATTTATTCCCTTATTTATTATTCTATAACTTTAGCAAACTAAGTTTTTACATTCCATAATCCCCTTAAAGGTTAAATCAGTGAGATTTCTTTAGATGATTGTATATTCATTTTAAAATTTTTGCATTGAGTTTCATACCATTTGAAGAGGTTGAAGTAAAATACCATATCATTATTATGTTATAGTAGAGGTTTATTATTCTCCCATATTTATTTACTATGGGTTTTTTCCCTCAGTTGGAGTTTACCTACTTTCATGGATAATATTTCTTAGGTGTATTTGGAGTTACATTTTGACCATGGGAATAGTAACTCCATTGATAAGATATCTTGGGTACGGGAGTTACTCTTATATTCTTTCTTGTTTAACCACATTTCATGGATATTTATAGGGAGCAATTACATGTGCATTCCCCTATAAGTATTAGCTCAGTTTTTTTGAGATTTTTATTGTAATATTTGGATTTGGATCTTTTTTTGTTTTTTATAATATTCTTGTCTATGTGATTTAATTTTGCTTGTAGTTAATATGTCGACTACTAATTTATTTTTATTCTTATCACAACCCATGTACTCACTTGATCTATAGATCCTACCATCCACTTTGATATGGTATCAAAGCACTAAGTATACACTTTCTTATTTATTTTTATTTTTTTTAGTTTACTTTAAATCTTGATTTTTGTTGTATTGAGTTTATTTTTTAGTGTACTGTGAATTTTTTTAGGTTTTACCAAATAAATGAGGTGTTTTTTTCTAAATATCAAAACATTATGGGGTGATTGTTTTATTAAAACTAGGTGAATTAATACTTTTAGGAGATCCTCTTTGTGTAGGCACATTATAGCACTCTCACATTACCATAAGATGCATTGAAGTTATTTTTACCCTCACAAGGTCTCACTAGTTCTCCCAAGGCTTCAAATACCTCGTAGTTACCATGTTGTAAGCATAGAGAGCATGGGACTAGGTTCCCTGACAAGAAAAGAATTTGTGAGCTATTTTTTTAAGAAATAATATGTAGTAAAGGTGATTTAATCCCTTCCTATATTATATTCCATAACCACTTTCAAAACTTCCTTGACATTCCTTCATGTGAAACTTGGGGCTCAACATTACCTTTCACAGTCATCCAGTCATGTGTGTGGCATTTCAATGTCTTATTGAAACCTCCACACAATTGCTACATCAAAATTTTATCATTCCAAGTCTGCTAAGGGTATTTTCTAAGCATCACAAGTCCTAATAATTGCATATTAAGCCTCTTTTATAGCATGAAAAGGTAAATTTGAGCCTCACACAATCTGCTAATGGTATGCTAAGCTATTTCACAACTTGCATTCTCCATGGTGGTAGTGGCAAACTATTAAAATATTCAAAATAAGGTAAGTTTAAAACATATTTTCCATAAATTGTTTTTTCTAATGCTGCATTTTAAAATTAAATTTAAAATGGCTTGATTTAAAAATAAGGACAAATACATTTTCCTTATTTGTAATGCACATGCAAATATATAAGAGGATCGGTTATGTCTTTCAAGGTGATTTAAAAAGGTATTTGGTCCGATTCCATCATAGGTATGTAATACCATATCTATCTCTTAAGCCATTAGTGCATTTCAATTTTGTGT
>JARHVA010005403.1:900000-1125000 GCA_037957365.1 Torreya grandis
CACCTTGGTTGATCAAGAGGATGATACAATTCTCTTAAATATCCTCTAGAATAATTACCAAACTAATCCTAAAGATCCCAATAACTTACAATGCATAAAGTACCCATTTGACAACATTTAAAAAGAATATAAATATAATTCATATGTGTATAAAACATTCCATCAACTATTGTCTCATAGCAATAGCCAAATTGGATCCATCAGTAATCTAGAAATGATGAAATAACTTGTAAATCAAATTGTAATTTCTCTAGGAAAAACATTGGTTATTAATAGCAAGTTGAAGTCAAATGAGGAAAATTACCTAGTCAGAATGTTGGATGCAAACCAATGTGATTTTGCATAATATTATGAGGATATATAAGGAATTAGCCAAAAAATATTTACACATCACATCTATATAAAAGAAGAGTGTCAACCAATCAGAAAGCTACAATGCAGGATGAATCTAGCTCTTAGATAAATAGTCAAAGTAGAACTGCAAAAACTCCTAAACACTAGATTTATATATCCCATCTTAGACATTGAATGGGTTTCACCATTATTAATTATACCAAATAAAAATAGAGAGTGGCATGTTTTCATAGATTACAGGGAACTTAATATAGTAACCAAAAATGATCATTTTCCTCTGGCATTCATTGATCAGATGTTGGACACACTAATAGGGAAAAAATATTTTTCCTTTATAGATGGCTTCAATGGTTACAACTAGATTAGAATTTAT
The DNA here is from genome assembly GCA_037957365.1 of Torreya grandis. Lineage (NCBI taxonomy): Eukaryota > Viridiplantae > Streptophyta > Pinopsida > Cupressales > Taxaceae > Torreya > Torreya grandis. Next base: position 900,728 of record JARHVA010005403.1, read on the forward strand.
CCTAAGCACTAGGAGAAGATCACCTTTACTTGTCTCTAGGGTACTTATGCTTAAACTGTATTACCTTTTGGGTTATGCAATGCTCTTGTAACATTCTAGAAGGTTATTTATAAGTATCTTTTCAGATATAGCCATTGAATATGTAGAAATCTACATGGAATACTTCATTATCTATGGAGAAAGATTTGGTGAGTTCCTACATAACTTGAATAAAGTACTGTAATGTTGTCAAGAGAACCATTTATTCTTAATCCACAAGAAATGCTACATGATAATGATAAAAGGTATTGTCCAAGGCACATTTTATCTACTAAAGGAATCAATGTTGACCCTACAAAAATCATCATAATAAAAAATCTTCCTATTCCTCAAAAATGGAAGGATGTTAGGAGTTTTATACTACATGCTAGTTACTAGAGAAGATTTATTAATAATTTTAGCAAAGTATTAGTACCATTATTTACTCTCTTGACTAAAGATGTTAAATTCATATGGACTCTTGCCTATGATGCAACCTTTAAATAATTGAAGTAATTATTGACCACCACCCCATTTTCACATGGTTCTGGCTGAAATCTTACCTTCCATATTCACATAAATGCTTTAGATAATACCTTGGGATATCTACTATGATAAAATCAAGAAGCACTCAATTATGCCATATATTTCATAAGTAAGAACCTATAGGAAGTAGAATTAAATTAAATGGTCATTGAAAAATAGTTCTTGGTAGTAGTTTATGTTATCAATAGGTTATATCCCTACATAATAGGGTATTAAGTCTTTGTTCATACAGACTATGCAGCCATTAGGTACCTTATAAAAAAACCAGTTATCCTAGACAAAGTGATAAGATGATTTCTCTTATTAAAATAATTTGATTTAACTAATGTAGATAAACCTAGTAAGGATAATGTCGTGGTTCACTTCCTATCATGACTATAATCCCCTCAAGAGAATACCATAGTGTATGACTCATTTATACATGAACACTTATTCTCCCTCACCCTTACCACACCTTGGTATGTTGATATTGATAATGTCCTTGTAATATAGCTACTTACATAGCACTTCCTCCCAAAACAAAAAAGATCTCTGATTCAAAGAAGTGGAAGGTATTATTAGCTATCCATATTTTTTTTTATATTAGGTCTAACTCCATAATCAAAAGATTTCTTAGAGTAAATGAAGTTCTAGATATCCTCAAAGCTTTCCATGATGAACCTAATGGAGGTCACTTTGTAGCTAAACATACAATAGTAAAACTCTTGAATATAGGGTATTATTGGCCCTCAATCTATGAAGATGCAATAAGTTATACATCTCATTGTGATAGATGTCAACATATGGGGAGACCCACTCGTTTGGATGAGATGCCTTTGTAGTCTCAAATGGTGATTTAACCATTTGAAAAATTAGGCCTAGATTTTATAGGACCTTTTGATCCAAAATCAAATGACAAAGAGTATATCCTTATATATATTGATTATGACAATAAATGGGTGTATTTAAAGGCTCTTACACATGCCAAGGATGAAAAGGTGGCAGCTTTCTTATATGAAGAAATATTCATAATATATGGTGTGTCATGAGAAATAGTCGCTAATCAACGACAATAATTTACTGCTAGTTTAATTACCACCCTAGTCTAACAATATGAGATTAGGCATAATAAATAAAGTTCATATCATCCATAGTCCAATGGACAGGTGGAAGTCACCAATAGGGAGTTAGAAAATATTTTGACCAAGACTATTAGTATGTCTTATAAGGATTGGGAGGCTAGACTTCTTGAAGTTGTTTGGGCATATAAAATCACTTGGAAAACCACTATAGGCTTCACCCCATATGAGTTAGTCTATGATAAAACACATGTCTTGCCAATTTAATTTGATCACAAGACCTTATGGACAAAACTAGAATTTGGGATAGATATATTTGAAGCACAAAATGAATGGCTTATGTAACTTAATGTCTTAGATAAATATAGACAACATGAACTATATAACATAGAACTTGTCTAGTAGCAATAGATTGGATGTAATGATAGGTATATTAAGACTAAATAATTCAGTGTAAGAGATTGGGTCCTTCTTTTTTATTCAAAATATAAAGATAATAAGGGTAAACTCTAGACTGGATAGCTTGGTCCATTTTAGATTAAGCATGTTCATGAAAATGGAGTTGTGTAACTCTGAACATTGATTCAGTAATATTTCATCTACTGGTCAATGGGCACAAGCTAAAATTACATAAAAACCACTCACTCAAGAGGAATTTACCAAGTAGGTATCCAATTAATTACAAAATGGATTCAATGATGGGTTGGATTATCATGATGTCTCACTAGAAACATGGAGAACCAGCTAACAAAAATATGATGAAAGAGAGGAGGAAATTCTAGCCCTCTTCTAGCATGAAGATTGAGATCTTTACATAGTCCTTATCTAGTCAAACTCATAATTGACATAGCAAATACATAGAATAAACATTCTACTATAGGTAGTAGTAGGAATTAATAAAATAAAATAATGAAAACCCTTTTTGGAATTATTATTAGTTTTTAGGAGAAAATGAGCTTGTTGGCTACCTAAAACTATAAAAAGGGCCTAAATAGAAAACTAGCTTGTTAGCTATTTAGGGGTAAAAACCAAAAATAGATAACATGAAATGATTTTGTGTAAAACTACTCATATTCCTATAACACATATTTCCTTGTAGTTTCTTCCAACCTCAATCTTAAGTAGCAATAGGTTTAACTTGTAGTTGTTATGAGCAAGAAACAAGTCTATAAAAAGGGGGCTATAAGGTACCCCTAGAGCTACTAAGGGCATATTCATAACTGTTATAGGTAACATCAATTTTCTATAATTATTATAGGTACCCTCACCATTGCTACATGCACCTTTATCAATCATAGAATTCTTCCAATTGCTTTAGGTTATTCTATAGTTGTTGCATACACCTTCATCACCACTAGGAATAACTTTATAGTGGATATGGGCTCAACCTATAGTTATTGTAGGTACATTATAAGCCCTATATATACCTATTTAGTAGATGTATGTTAATTTATCACAAACTAAGATCTATGTCTTTAGCGATGGGATATTGAGAAATTCATATAAGACATCAGACAAGCGAAAGGAGGAATGAAGGAATATTAGAGCAAAAACTTCAAGCATTGCTAAGGAATGACCATACCCTTAAATAGTAAATAAATGGCTACAACAAAGGCATGTAATTTAAATATCCATTGGGAGTGTTATAGACTAAATGTTTTGGCTACAAGGATACAAAAGAACCATTATCATCTTTTGGTCACTTCATGCAAAATTATTTCACTATGTAAACAAGAGAGATCTAGGATCTTCTTTTTTAGAGTATAGGTCATAATTTTAATAAACCATTTGATTTCTAAATGAAAAGTTCACTAATTAAAGATTCCATCAGCAAATATCATCATTCACTAGGAATAAGAGAAAAGAGAAACAAGGCATCAACAGGCTCAAATAGAGGAGATAAAGAGTAGTGAATTCCATCACCGTCCCTCTTCTATGATCATAAAGGATCTAATTAGGATAAAAAACAAAGATCTACAATAACCGCCTTATGGAAGGATGGATATAGTCTCTCATAACACTACAAGACCACTACTCTAGTCCTTTTTAGGTCATCATGATTATATGCAGGTTGTTAAGGGCATAATTGATGGACAAGATGTTATGATCACATAATTACCCAAGGGTAAGAATATAGCACAATCATGACTACCAAGGTAATAATTACATAAGGAAATAACAAGCTAAGATTCCATTTCAACAAATGCTCACATCTAGATTTTTTATGTCATAACCCTAGGAACAAATGGTTATAAAGGTACAGTGTATCTTTTAGTCATAGAAAACACTTTATTTTTCAATATAGCATATATTATATTAAAACTCATATCTAATCATTAAAACATTATTCATCAAGTCTTGTCATGAGCTATGCCAAATCATCACTCACACCTCCATAATGACCCCTTCATATCTATTTGCATCCTACATCAACCACATCACTTGGGTGCGAGTGACACTTCACATGGGGGGGGAAGAATGATGTGGGAAATAAATCCCATGCACTCTAGGATAATCTATGCATGTAGATTTAAAATTGATGATTATGCCATAACTACACCACAATTCAATATGGAAAAATAGTCAGTCGTATTTTACTTTAAGATCATATCCCATTAAACAAAAAATACCCAAGAAAGATATTATTGCACCCTATAACCAAAACCACCATTAGTGAAGAAACTTTCTTTACTACAATAAAAAATTTGAAGGTAAAATTAGGAGTATTGAAAATATATCTATTTGAAAACTTTGATAGGAAGATAAACAAGCTAGAATGGGAGGTTCAGTCATGAGAAGGGAACCCTCAGATGATAGGTAATTGCAATTAGACCTAGACAATTGAGCCATCTTTAGCAGGGTTAGATGGGATACCTATTTTGAGAAACTACAGCATTTTTTAGAACTTCTTAGTAAATAATTTATAAGGACTTTTATATGATAATATATGATAATATTTGGCATTATATTTATAGTTATAGAAGAACTAGTAATCTAGGTTACTGGGTTGTTAGGAACAAGGAAAATTTGAGAAGAGAAAACTACTAGCCAACTAGCTAGATAATAGTTCTATCAAGACAATGAAAGGCTAGTGTTAAATAATAGAGGTGTAGAGAGACTAATTCTACCCCTAGCCTAGAGGGAAGTGGCCTCATATATCATCAAATATCTGACATGTGAACAAAGGTACTCTTTGATATATACTCTCTAATTTAATTTTTTGAATCATTTAAGGCATAGTAAGAATATTAATGTCCCAAACCACTGGTAGAATATATTGAAGAAAATTTCTAAAGAATACCAAAGTGGGGTAGAGAAAGCCTTGTCTCATCATTACCTGATTTGGTTTCTAGATAAACAAGGAATAAGAAATATTATACCTGACCATACTTGGGGACAATTTCTAACCCTAAGGACTAGTGAACCTCGACAAAAAGAGGAAAACAATGAGGGGGAGTCTCTCAATAAATAAGTCTAGCAAACAACACAATAATATATTGTGGGAACTAGTACAACTAACAAGCTCATATCTACTCAAGTTTCCCCTATAGTTTCTATGAGTAAGAGAAGATGAAGAAAATTAGTGTTGCCTCCTAAGGACATGAGGGAGAAAAGTCCACCAATATAAATTGGACAACATATTCCTTCTTCTATAGTTTCAACAAAAAAGGTATAGTTTTCCACCATGCCTCCTTCAAAAGGAGAAGTTATTTCATCACTATTTACATAGGAAGAAGGGGATACCACAAAATTTGATCCTTAGTATGAAGCTCTTCTATCACCAACTACATAGGAAGAGCAAGCTTCAATAGCTCCCCTTCCTAAAAAGAAAATTAAGGCTGAAAGGAAGAAACCCTCTATATAAAAAATAAAGAGACCTCCTCCTAGGAAGTTTCATAGAATTAAAAGACAAAATAGAACCGTAACATCATCACCTATAAAAATTAGTAAGGATGAAGGGAAGAAGAAGGATCCCAAAATTCATAAGACCTCTGATGGATTTGAGATAGCAAAGTGGTTTACTAAATAAGAGTCTACAAAGGAAGATGAAATGTAGTCACCTAGGAAAACTAGATTTATAGAGGAAGCTATGGATCTACTCAAATAAATAGGGTATATAGAAGAAGAAATAATAATGTTAGATCAACCTATAAAAGAAGAATAATTTCTTGAAGAAAGGACCATGAAAGAAATAGTAGAGCAGGACACAATTCCTCATGACTAGGAATTTCAAACTTTGAAACAAGCCATGAAAGAGATATATAGGTTGAGGAAAAAAATAGTAGAGTTAAAAGGAAAGAGAGGCCTAGAAACACTTCCAGGGGTAGTAAAATTCATAGAGCCATCTATGGGAAAATGTCAAGCAAGGAAAGGACATTGGAGGAGCCTACAAAAACTCCCTTAAAAGTAACTGCAACAACTTCATCCACCTTACATATAGATGACATTATTGTACCCTAGAGGAGCCTACAATAGATAATGTTATATCTTTTGTACACTTCCATAATATATTTTGTCCTGCATTCACCACTGCAAAAGCACCTATAGTAGAAGTTATTTATGTAGACCTCTCAATTGCCAAGCCAGTAGAAACCAATGACCCTTTGAATTTTCTTGATGAAAATTTTAGTAATGATAAAACTTATCATCAGTATTCAATAAAAAGGATTAAATTATATGTTGAAGTAAGGGAGTAGCAAGAATATTTAAAAGAAAGCCTAGAAAAGGCTGACTAAGATTACTTATTTGAAAGAGAATATCACTAACATGTATGAGACCTCTGGGATGTTAATGGAATGTAGATCACCCTCTAAGGTATATGTTATATACTTATAGGAAAGGTGGATCATATTCAAATGTGATAGGATATACAATGATCAGGCCTACATGGTATGTGATACTAAGTCTTTCTTTGAGGTTTATAGTCATATTGACCCTGATTTACAGGAATAATTGATTGAGTTTTACATGCATTAGTATGTTTTGGCACATGATACAAAGTGGAATATAAATATATACCTACAGGATATCTAATTGAATGCCTTTATCTCATACATCCTCAATGAAACAAGAAGAAAAAAATAGGTTAAGGAATATCAAGAGAAAGAAAAAGAGGATACCCTCATGATTAGGGGTGAATCTATGGATTTAGAAGCTATACTAGATAAATGTATTGTCTTTATGAATATAGATACTCCATGAGCATGGGTCACAAATAAATAAGTATAGGTCTAGAACCACTACTTGAGCCCCATAGAGGGAGATGGAAAATAAATTTTTGTTTCTTATTTACACAAATGGGCAGAACTTTTAGATACCTTGAGAAGAAAAAAACCTTATTCCACTTAGAACCTTAGAGAGGCAATACATAGAGTATATATGTATATCAATCTTATCACCAAAAGAAGGATAAGTTGGTTAGGGTTGATTTTTCATCCACCCATGTTTTGGTTCCTAATAATTGATTGGAAAGGGAATGTGATAGTGATAGAGAAGCATAGAAAATAGGTGGAAAAGCATTGATGACAGTAAAGGATTTTATATCTTTGAAAGGTTGGCCTACACTGAGCCCTTAGATTTAAATAGATATTATGGATTCAAACTGTAGAGAAGGATTTCTCAAGGACAAGAAATAGGTTAATTAGGCAGTGTGATGAGGTAGTGATCTAGGAATTTTACTCAAGAGAGGATGGTTAGTATCATGTTAGTTTCAAAATTAAAAAAAAATGAAAGAAACACACTAACGACCATAACATTTCTAGGCCTAGATAATAGAGATAGCTTAGTTAACAAAAATGAATAAGACACATAGATAAAATTTAAAAGAAACCTTCTTCTACCTTCCTTAAATGCTCCAAAAATGCTTGTTCTAGTGGCTTGCTTAGTTTGTGCTCATGAAGTATTCATCAAAGGAGGTTTGGTTATCTCCTTTTCTCCTTGGTACCTTGTGGCTTTGTCTTGGCTTAGGTCAATATTTTTACATCATAAATTTGGCATGTGAGAGCTCTTGGAATCAATTTGATACGGTAAATTTTCATAAATTAAGCTTAAGAATGATGTTCATGACCTCTGTATTTGTAGATTTTTGCAAATGGCTAGAATCAACATGAACCATCCATCTCAGGATTGAGATGTGTGGCTGAGGATTAATCTAATTATGCAATTAAAATTGATAAATAAGCTCATCAATATTTGGGATAAAGGAGAAATTAAGAGGCATGGGAGGCATCAAAGGCATGAATCTTGATATTTGTGGCATTTATGGCCTAGGGATGTCTTCCCAAGAAATAAGGTCACCTATTGATGCAGATATTCAATATTCATTTCCAAAAATAAGTATTTAACAAGTTTCCATAGAATTCTTAATTAAACTCTAATTTGGTCTAATATCTCTTAAGCATGATTAAGCACTTTGTGCACAAATCGATCAAAATGACTTGATATTCGTTCGAAATTTGACTACATTGGAATTAGAAGTTGATGTGAGATGCATTAGATTAATTATCCCATTTAGGATGCTTCCAATGCAAAATAACAAAGACACACATCTCATACAATAAATTTTATAGAAAAGAGAAATTCAGAGCACCCAGGTACAAAATTGGCATTTTGAGTCAAATTGAATTGATTAAAGTTAATTGTCCCATAAATTACATTGCCCCATTTAGGGACACTCTAGCCAAAATCAGCACTTGAATATGTTAGTTTCACATCATTTAGAATGTTTTAGTGTTTTTAGGTCAAATTGTGCATTTTGGTGGACATTTGTCAAAAGCTTGTTTATAGGTCATTGGTGGACAGATTTAAGGGTTTACAATTTTCCCCTATTTGGGAAGGTGTTACAAACTATAGGCAAAAAAATGTTTTCTCAAATAATGGGAGATGGTCTGTATACCAAAAATAAGATGATGACTAAAGAATAAAGATCCAAATGGTGTTTTGGAAGCCTATGATGATTCCCCTTTAAAGGAGTGGCCATCACATTTGTTGATGGATGGTCGCTCAAAAAGAAACAAGAAAAAAGGTTAAAGTAACCTGTGGTTGAGATTAATCCAAATAAGAAAATGCTTGCATGAATTGATGTAAAAATGATGCTAATTTGCCAATAGGTAGTTATAATTAGGAATAAAATTCAAAATAATGATTTGCCCATACATGGTTATAATCATTAAGAGGACCTAGATTATCTAAAGATGATGGTTCCCCAATCAGGGCTGATTCGCAAGCATAACTCAAGGATATAACTTTTAATATAGATTAAAGATGAGTCGGTACAAAGTGATGAAAGAGATGAATAGAAGAATAAGATTGATTAGTGTGAATGATTAAGTTTTACCTTCTAATGAGGATATGTGCATCTTGATTAGGAATGATATAAATATAATGGTTAATGTGTTGATTTGATCAAGGGTGGGATGGGAGAGTTTGTTAAGGTGCCAAGGAGAAAATTTTATGGCTCCATTGATTATAAACCTTCTTGAAGCTAAATTTTTAATATAGCATGTGATGGTATGCTTCATGATAGAACACCATGAACATTATCCCAAAATATGCATAAGGACTGACTCCTAATCTAATAAACACTCAAAAATAATACACCAATGATAAAAACCATGATGATAATATTGAGATATGAATACGGATAGACTCAAGAATAATGTGCACGAGGAATCACCTAATGAACACATATAGACTAAGTCAAGGAAATAGTGCTGAAAGTAAACAAATAGGCAAGTGAATACATATAAAAAAACAAACAGAAAAACAAACAAATAAATAACCTAAAATAAACACACAAATAGAAAGCCTAAAAACAAAATTAAAATAAAGCATCCTAACAATGACAATGCCATAGTAAGGTGGATCAAGGATAATTGACTAGGCTTAGAAAAGACAAATATTTTTGGATTTTTTTAAATGTTATGAATGTTTTTGGAATTTTAAGATATCTTAACTCGATAGAGAATGAAAAGATACTTGCTCACAAAATGGCAAGAGCATTTGGCTTAGGTTGCTCACAAAACAATGAGAGCGTATAGAAAGGGGGACTAAGGTGATCTCAACATGAATTGAGCATGATCCACATATTCCTAGAATGACCTCAAGTCATATTAATTTCATCTTCACAAAAGGGAAAAAAAATTAGGTCCCAAAAAGTTCTCAAATATAGCAAATGGCTATTCAAATGGAAATATTAATGGCAAGGTGATGCAGTAATGCATGATAAACAAGTGTTACCCCTAGTTTTCTCATAAGTAGTTATAACTAGGATAAAATGTTATAGGTCAATGATAATAATTTTCCCATAAGCAGTTATAATTAGTAGCAAGACTGTTGAAACACTGATTTGCCCATAGGTGGTTATAATTAGGTTCACATAAACAAGCTTGATACAGGGTGTAAAATGAATGATATCTTGCTAGATCAACTATCACACTAATTTCGTAAACTATAATTTAAACATGAACTTGATTGATTATTGAAACTTGATTAGAATCCTCTCACAAAAAGTGTGGAAAGAAGAAAAGGAACCAATATCAAAATAGGATTAGGTAGGATGACTAATAACAAACTTTGGTCAAGATAGGAATATAATGAAAGGATGAAATAGTATTACTTTAGGATAATGGTGGTTTTTGATAGGTTAGATAAATTGGTAGGAGTGTTTCCCCTAAGTGGTAAGGTTAATGGTAGGATATGTGATAATGGCACAAGGATATGTACCAATGGTAAATGATATGGAAATGAAATGGTATGTACATGTTGTTGGCCTGGGTGTGGTTTTTGATTCTATTATTCTTATTTTGATGGAGATGCATGTCTTAATCAACAAATGATACAAACAAAATACTTGATCATGTTAATTTCTATCACACACCTCATTTGAATAACTACTTTATCAAGAATGGCTTGTAGATTTGGTTATCAAGAATTATTTTATGATCTTCATTGGTTGTTGATTCTAATTACTTCAAACATTGAGACAAAGAATCTTTATAGCCTCTACAAAAGAAAGTGTGAACATGGATGGTAGGTTTGATTGTGAAATGGAATGGTATATGATAATGAAATGTGGAATGGTTGGGAAACAAATGAAGATCAAGATATTTAGTTACATGTAATTTTGTTGATGTCAAATTTGACATAATTTTGGTGGGGTAAGGCTGAAGACTTGTTCTCTCGATAAGACCGTCATATTTTATTATTATTTTAACCTAAGAGTAGCTATCATTTGATTAGGTTGTAGATAGGAATCTATTTTTATTTTGTCTTTGATTTTGTCTTCATCAAGTAGTAAAGGAATTTTTTGCTCAACTATTGGTGCCTCAAAAAGGTTTTCACTAATAAAATTCTCTTGATTGTCTCATAGCACCTTTGAGAAGGTTTCACTAAGGAATGTTGACATTTGACTTTGATTATCTTCTAGCACTTTTATAAAAGTTTCAATAGGAGATTGTTCTTCTACTATATGAATGTGGTCTTACCCTCCTTGTTCTTCTTCAACTGTTATGTTTCCATGGATGTAGTTCAATAAAGTGTGATTTTTTTGATCTCGATCAACACTTGTTAGAGATGGAATGTCAATGATATGGGTATTTTGGTTGATGGTAATGGAATGAGAAGGGGCTACAAAATCCTTGTAGAATATACTAGGATATCTTGTGTCAAATCTAAAGTGATCATCCTCAAAGATTGTAAAAGGATCACAAATATATTCCAATTAATTTTTGAGACATGTGTAACCAATTTTATAATAGTCATGAACATATTATTCTTCTGAATCTAATTCTAACTCAAGGTACTCTAAACCAATGTTGAGACTAATGTTGATTCAAATTCTAATGGGTACTCTATTACAATGATGTCTTATTGAATGCTTGGTATTGGATAAGTAACAACCTGTAATGGCATAATGGGCTCCATATAAACTAGTTTTTTAGAGTGGGACTTATCTAAGATGGGAATAATGCTAAGAGACAACTCCTTAGAGATTGGATTATCAATAGGATGCTCTTTAAAAATAGGTGCATGGTCAAGGTAATAATTTTCTCAAAGTAAGTTATAATCATTAAGAAGTGACTCAACAAAAATTGGCTTGTCAGAGTTAGACTCCTCAACAACTGGTATAGGATCAATAGGTGATTCATCATAGGTTGACTTATCACAAGTGATTTGTTTGACAAAAAAATCTTAGATTTAATGGTTTTCTTGGCCTTGGTTTCTAATGATTTGGAAAATACTAGTTTTGTACATAGCTTAGTCTTTGAATGATTAGATCAATTGAGGTTTGGTTAGGATTGGTATTGGATGAGGAATGAGTTATGGTTGGATAATGGTAGGGAATTGGGGAGCATGATTTCTCACATAATACAAAGGATGAAGTCCTGAAATGGTAATGATATGGCATTATGGGGCTTGATTTCTTTCACAAGCCAAAGGCCTAGGTCCTAGAATATAAATGGTTTGGCATTGTGGAACCTAATTGCTCACACAAACCTAATGATGAGGTATTGGTGTGGGAATGCTGAAACACTATGGTCTTGGAATAGAAATGATATGATGTGGTGGAGCCTAATTACTCACATAAGCTAAATCATCCAAGTCTTCCTCATAAACCATATCATCCTAGTTATGAGTTGGCTAATAAGATGGTACTTGACTGTGTTCCACATACTTATTAATATAAAGAAGTTATGGATCTATATCCCAAACAACATTATCTATACTTTGGACTTCAAAGTCTTCCTCATAAGCCTCCTCATACCAATCCAAGTCTCAAGTTGGATCATGAGGTAGTTCTTGACTTTGTTCCCATGAATGATTATTATGAGGTGGATAGAAATCCATCTCACAAACCATATTATCATCATTGGGGTCTTGAATAAAGCCATAAAAGTCATTTTGTGTGGCAATTATATCATAAGTTGGATTACACATGACTCCATGATAGGTTTAGCTAAACATATCAACATAAATGATGAAAAATTTGAAAATAAAAAGGCTTAGAGTTCTACAAACTCCAAAAAAATATGTCTAAAGGACAAATGATTCAAAATTGGTCTAACTTGATCAAAGGGGTGGAGTTATAACTCCAGTATGGTGTGAAAGTGGAGTTATATCTCCAAATTAATTTTTGCTAAGACTTGTCATAAAATAGTCTAACACCAAATGTCTAATGTCAAATGTCATATTCATAAAAGGTTAAGTGTCTGAATAAAAATCAACATGTCAAAGGTCTAGGTCAAAGTGTTCCAAAGAAGGTCTAAACTAGGAAAGGGAAAAGTTGGGTTACTAGGTCTTTTGTCCAAATGTAGAGTTAAAATCTAGGCTAAAAAAATAGGAATATGCTAGGACTTTTGGCCAAACAATGTCAAAATATATACTTGAAACAAAGGTTGATGTGATTTGATTTAATATAACAAGTTTGGAAATAACTTTGACATAAACTTTATACATAATATCAAAGATAAACATGATTAGTTGGCATAAGGCATAAGATAAAATGATATTTGAGAAAGGTTATGTTCTCCCAAATAAAGGCACAAACAATGATGAGGATAGGCATTAAATAAATAAACCATCAATAGTTTTCAAATTTGGGTAATTGATTAACTGAAGTTATGCAACCCAAAAGAGAAAGATCTGTGTATCAGCCCCATGAATTGAGGCTTAAATAAAAATCAATCAATGTTTGGATCCAAACATAACAAGGTTAATTAGAAACTCAACTTTGAAAAATATGATTTAACCAAATAGGTTGGATAAGATTAGACAACATAACGGCACAAGACAAAGATCCAAATGGTATACATGACATGGTTTGAAACAATGGTTTCTAATAGTAGGGTAAACAAGTCTTGAAACAAATTGAAAAGCCTAATGGTGTAAGCATGCTTAAATGATGTGATCTATGTTATGCTTCAAAAGACTCAAAGTTAAAATGGTTTAACATGTTTTGGATAGCATAACACTACCCTCCTCAACTCAAATGCATTGTTTTGACATGGCTTATTAACAAACAAACAAGTATTATTCTCAAAACATACCAAGCTAAAATGACCAAAATACACTAAGTATAATCATCCAAATCCTAACAAGTATATGGCAATGTGGGGTTGACTAAACTAGCAAGTTATCGAATGTTTCTAGGGGAATCAATTGCATGATGACTTTGACATAAAACAATGAAAAAGATAAGCATAAAAACTAGGTGACAATAACATTGGCTAGTTGTAAAAAGGTTTATTCCTTTTAAAAACCACTACATCCTATTGTTCACTCAGTTTAGTGTGATGTCCAAATGCAGATATGCCCCCTGTGCAACTCAGGAGTAAGTGAAATCAATACTAGAAGGTGAAACCCTAGTTCAATGCTTCCCTAAATAAATCATGGAACCTAATGACATCCCCCTCATAAGCCAAGTTTGCATGAAATATAAGACAAATAAAAATACTTTAGCGTTATTTTCAAGGTCACCCAAACTTTGATTAGTTTTTAAGGAGTGCTTTAGATGAAATTCTTTCTAATCCTTGGACTAGGCCTTTTGAAATAGGAATGGTGCTTTTGATTCCAAGGGTTACCTAAATGGGACAAATGGAAGAGTATACATGCAACACCCCTCTCTTTTCTAAACAAAATTAGATCAAATAACTATTGAAGACAAAAATGATAAGTGTGTTTAATTTTAATCCTAAATAAAATATTGGTGGTGTTCATTTGACCCCTTAGTATTAATTTGTAACTTTTAAAGATAACTACAAGATTTAAGCAATAGCACCTTAAATGATTTTCCAAAATGAAAAGTTTGATTCATTTTTAAAAACCACAAAAGAAGTTTAAAAGGATCTATTTAAGAATGCTTTGATAATTTTTGAAGTAAAACCTATGAAAAAAATGTTAGCAAGATTTTTAACTTCGAAGTAATTTTGAAGATGAAAAAACCAACTTAGAAAAATGATCTCTCAGGTTTGTGTAAAAAAAAGATAGTGACCATCACTGGTTATACTAACCAAGGATAGTGAATTTTATATAGATCGATGATGGTTTTACTAACCAGTGATGGTTTTACTAATTGGTGATCATAAATTAGACCTATTTCAATTTTATTAATGCTAACTAATGATGGTTATACATACCAATGATAGTTTACTCAATCGACGATGGTTACTGTGTAAACCTGTGATAAGGAAAAATAGAAAAACAAAGTTAGAAAATCAAATCATGAATTTTTTAATGATCAAAATGAATATTTTAAAGTTATAAAATGATCTTATTCATATTTGGGATGCATTTGGTCTGACTAAGCATGCCATTATGTGAGCTAGGAATTTGACTCAAGAGAGGATGGTTAGTATCATGTTAGTTTTAAAATGAAAACAAAATGAAATAAACACATTAACTAGCATAACATCTCTAGGCCTAGACACTAGGGAGAGCTTAGATAACAAACATGAATAAAACACACAACTAAAATTCAAAATAAACCTTCTTTTACCTTCTTTGGTTGTCCTAAAAATGCTTATTGTAGTGGCTTACTCAGTTTGTGCTCATGAAGTCTTCATCAAAGGAAGCTTGGCTATCTCCTCTTCTCCTTGGCACCTTCTAGCTTTGGCTTCACTTGGATCAAAATTTTGGCCTCATAAATTTGGAATGTGAGAGCTCTTGGATTCAATTTTACATGGTAAATTTGTACAATTTAAGCTTATAAATGATGTTGATAGCCTCTCTGTTTATAGATTTTTGTAAATGGCTAGAATTAACCTAAACCATCCATCTTAGGATTAAGATGTGAAACTAAGGATTAATATAATTATGTAATTAAATTTTATAAATAGGTTCATCAATATTTTGGATAAAGGAGCAATTAAGAGGTATGGGAGGCATTGATGAGGCATGGGAGGCATGAATCCTGATATTTATGGCATTTATGGCCTAGAGATGTCTTCCCAAGAAATGAGGTCCCCTGATGATATAGAAATTAAATATTCATTTCCAAAAATAAGTATTTAAGAATTTTCCATGGAATTATTAATTAGGATCTAATTTGGTTTAATTATCTCTTAAGCATGATTAAGAACTTTGTGTACAAATTACTCAAACTGATTAAAATGCCTTGTTATTAGTCCAAAATTTGACTAGATTGGAATTAGAATTTGATGTTAGATATGTTGGATTCAGTATCCCATTTAGGATTTTTCCAACACAAAAAAACAAAGACACATATCTCATACAATAAATTTTATAGAAAAGAGCAATCTAAAGCACCCAAGTGCAAAATTGGTATTTTGACTCGAAATGAACTGATCAAAGTTAGTTGGCCCATAAATTGAATTTCCACATTTAGGGATACTCTAGCCAAAATATGTACTTGAATATATTAGTTTCATATCATTTAGTGTGTTTTAGTGGCTATAGACCAAATTGTACATTTTAGTGGAAATTGGTTAGAAGCCCGATTTGAGGTCATTATTGGCCAGATTTAGGTGTCTACATGGGTCATCAATAATTCATTTTGTAACCTTATCCATACCTAACTATATATATTTTTCTATATGAATCCTTAGAACTATCCATGCCTTATGTCAATGAAAAAATGATTATATGTGTCCATTAATATATACATTTTGTGCTATGGATTAAAGATTTTTATTAGATTATACTTGTGTAACCTTATTTAACAAAAAAATTTAAGGGTAGAATAAGAATACAATAATATTTATTTTTCATATCACACATAGAGAATACCTTATCAAAAGGGGATTCCAACCCATAGCAACTACCAAGCTACAAAATTTCCACCTATAGATTGTCCATAGCAACTACAGGCTTTCCACCTACAAGTTGCTTGTAGAAACTACATAGAAATAACCATTACAATGATAACAAGTAATTGGATTATAAGGATACATCTACCTATCTTAAAAACAAAGTAAAATATTAAAGAGGATCCTCCATAATAGCTATATAGACCCCTCACATGAAGTGAAACTTTGTAGTGTTGCCAAAGGATGAATAAGACAAGGATGATGAAAAGGAGAAAAGAAGTAAAAAAACAAAGTAACATATATTTTCCTTTACACAATCATGCCTAAAACAAAGTAACTTTAAGTTAATAACCACCTAAAGGTTGACTGGGTTAGTTGCAAAGTATTTTTACCTTTCCTAGTTTAGTGTTTTTGGTTAAAGCTAATAAACTACCTTATGTATTTCATGGCAGAACCTAAATTAGATTAGTAATGATGGAATTGCAGACAAAAGTTGAATTTTGATTTATGAATATTGTAATCTACTATATCAATCTTTAACTTCTACAAATCTGAGTAATGAAAAGGTTGATTATATAAGAAGCTTTTGTATGTCTCTAAGAGAAGGATTGGAACTTAGTTCTGAAAGAGGAGGCCCCCCTCAAAAGCAGTTGAAGTGAAGATCCTGATCCTTCTTAGATTAAAGTGTGTTGTTTGAATTTATTTAATTACTAGTTTGATTATATACAATGCGATGCATGTGTGAATTATAAGTGTGAAGAATTTTTTCATCTTGTTATAATAATTTCCTTGTATATCTATATGGTGAAATCAATATAAGTTCATTATACTACAGCTAGTAATTAAATTTAGCCTATGAATCAATAATGCATATATAGTGCCGAAATCCTTGAAAATCCTATGTAACCTAAGTTGAAAATTAATGTTAAGTAGATTTAGGAATCTGGTATTAACTAGGTAATAAGTTTGACCAATAGGTAACTCATAATTGAGTACCATTTGGTTTAAAAGTGTATGTTTTCCCATGCCCCATATATTGGTGTCATATATTTTGTAATTTCACTAAAATTATAAAGTGCCAGACTAGGGGGGTTTGATAAAAAATAATTTTAGGTGGGAGTGTTGTGTCTTGGTGCATCCTCTTCAATTCTTGCAGTTCTTTTTTATATAACAACAAAAATTAATACTAATACAAATATATTTTACTAAAGTCATTTAATTATCATGAATTGAAAATCAAAAAGTAAATTATTATGAGTAAAGGTTTACATCTCAATAAAATGGGGTTAAAAACTTTACCAATTGAAGATTCATAATAAGTTAAGTGGTACAATCATGGTGATGAAGTCTATGGGTTATTGTGTTTTTTTGTGCCTCTTGGTCTCCTATTTCATATATAATTTTATAAAACACTTAATTAAGTGTGGACCATTTTAAAAAAGTGTTTTGGGATTCAAGATGTGATGAGAGGTCATGAACTAGAATATGGAGTTGTCAGCTTAAGTCTTAATAACTTTCACACCCTTCATAATTTCTTCACCAAGTTTAATTATTTAAGATTTTAGTTGAAATAATGTGGAAAAAATAATAAATATGACCAACATATTATTTATATACTCTCTATGCTAGTACTTGATTAATCAATCTTTGTCTCTACTTTTTATGCCATTAAAAGTGTTATAGGCGCTAAATCGAAAATGCCCTCTTTAGATTCATTTATTACTGACTTAACTTAGGAGAAAGATATGTTAATATAAATGGGCAAATTGAATTCATAAAAACCTAAAGTCATAATATTTGGGAAATAGGAATCAAAGGCTTCAAATAAAGAAAACAAAAATAACAAGGATTAAGAGAAGAAGAAATAATCCACCTCTGCCAAAATAAAAACTCAAACTTCCTCTTCTAATGATAAACCTAATATAAGGTTAAGTGTGCCTATTATAAAAAAAATTGGACATGATAAACATAAGTGAATGAATAAATAAATTAATCACCTACATCATCTAATATAAAATAATAACATATGTGATCCTGATTCTATCAAGTAGAAATCATCAGCTCAAAATTCTTCTAAGCCAAAAGGAAAAGGAAAAGAGAAAGAAAAAGGAAACACTCTTGTAGTAGTTGCAACTCCAACATCTTCATGGGATACTAACCTGATTATTTCCACCACATGGGTTATTCATAGGTTCAATTTTATTCCTTAGAGACTTTTATCATGTAATTAATCACTTTGGGTGATGAAACTTATGTATTAGTTTAAGGGAGAGGGTATACATAAATGGAAGGAAAATTATTCAATAATTTTCTAAGTGTTACAACTCTTACAACTAATCCCCTATCATTGTACAAGATCACTCATACCATTAAGGTCATGAGGATGGATTTTTTACTATATTTAGTTATCATCAAAGGGTTACATAATGATTAAATAGTAGTAATGGGAAGGGAAGATCAACAGACCAGGTTATATACCTTATCATACTTTCCCTTAATTTTTCTCTGACTACATTTGTGACTCACTCAAATGGAGTTAGAAAATCATGGCATGAGAGTTTTGGCCACCCCAACTACTTCTATTTAGAATAACTCATCAAAAATGACATGGTAATAGGCTTACCTTGAGTCTGTTTCTCTAAGGTTATTTATGAGCATTTCACCCTTTCAAAGTATCCTAAAGAGAAATTTGAAAAAGGAAAAGCTTGGAGGGCTTCATAGTCATTTGAGTTAGTATGCAATGATGTATCTAGGATTTTTCCTAGTCTATCATTCATGAGAGCTAATTATGTTCTCACCTTTATTCATTATTTCTAAAGGTACACATGGCTCCACTTCGTTAGGCATAAATCTTAAGTGTTCAACATGTTTTGATATTTAAATGCTCTTATAGAAAAATAATTTGAGAAATTCATCAATTTTATTTGAGTTAATAATGGGGATAAAATTTACATAGCAGAGGGGATTGATTTTCAATATACATATCCATACAATCCTTAACAAAATAGAGTTTCAAAATGTAAGAATAGGTCCTTGAAAGATATGCCAAACTATATGACTTATTCCAAGTCATATGGACCATAATATTGGGCCAAGGCAATCAATTATGCTTGCTACATTTAGAATAGGGTTACCCATAAATCTTTAAAATCTGTAACTCCATTTAACTCTTGGTAAAATAAGAAACCCACAATTGAGCATTTTAGAGTATTTGGATATCCAATTATATCATGTATACCTAGTAGGAAATGCAATTTTATGGTACTATAAAGTAGAATTTAAATCTTTGTAGATTATTCAGATGGTTTCAATGGGTACCACCTTCTTCATCTCACCACACATGATTTGTTCATCAAGATAAGTATTAACTTTTAGGAGAGTCCCACAAACTAAATGCTTGAAACTTCTCCAACTTTATTGGACTCACTTGGATTCAATTCAAATCATTTTAATCAAATTCCATAGGTTAAGGACACTTATTAAAAAGTTTTTATAGTGAGATTAGTGATGGGGGATCATCTCCATCCACATCTAGACACACTTTAGAGGATGATGTTTCTATACCTAAAACATCCAATTATAGTCCTCTTTGGGCTAGGTAAACACTAGATAGTGCAAACACAAGGGTTTATGATCCTTCAAATGACATGTAGACAAATTTATAATTTTAGGATGGTACACATTATTTTTATACCTCTAACTTAAATCCACACACCTTTCAAGAGGTATCATGTACACTTGAGTTGGATTTTTCCATGCATGAGGAGTATAACTCCTTAATTAGAAATCATACTTGGGATTTGACACGTATCCCTAAGGGAGGAAAAATGGTTCAATCCATACTGATATATCAAACCAAGCATGCATTAGATGGGTTTATTGACATTTTTAAAGTTTACTTAGTCATAAAATATTTCTCAAATGTGTATGGCATCAAATACACTAAAACATTTATACTAATCACCAAAATAAACTTTATTAAAATCACACTTGCTATTACTACAAACAATCTTTAGTATTTTCATTATATGGACATAAAGAGTGCATTTCTTCATGTTGACCTTGAGCAGGATATTTAAATGGATCAAACATCAATATTTTTTGAGGATTCTTCCCTTGTATGCAGTCTTTAAAAATCCATTTATGGACTGAAACAGGCCCCTTGCACATAGTATGCCAAGATGGATTCCTTATTTGTTTATATAGGTTTCACTCGGTGCCATTCAAATCCCAATGCCTATATCTTGTGGTAGGATTATTTATTTTTTATTTTAGTTCTTTATGTTTATGATATCTTGATCACTGGGAGCTCTTCCTCATCCATTGTAATGATGAATATTTTCTTTATGATTGATTTTCCATGATATATTTGGGTTTGTTACATTACTTTCTAGGGATCTACATTTCTTAGTCTGACTTAGGGATTATTACTCTTGCACAACCCAAGTATGATCTCAACTTACTTGCTAGGTTTCACATGGTATATTGTAATCCAAGTCAAATTACCTTTCTATCTAGGATAAAACATGAGGTAGATTATACTTAACCATTGGTTGATGCTACCTTATATCAATAAATGTTCAGTAGCCTTATCTACTTGACACATACCAGATCTGACATATCATATGTAATGTCCCTAACATCCATATTCATATAAGAACCCTACGAGTTTCACTAGAAATTAGATAAGAGGATCATGCTCTTTATTTAGTACAAACATAGATTTGGTAATCATTATAGATCTAGAATTAACCTCAAATTTATTGGCTATATTGACTTAAACTAGGCTAACAATATTTATAATCACATTTCCACTTCAAGTTATAGATTCTTCATTGGTTTAAATCTAATTAGTTGGTCAATCAAGAATAAGAATGTTATTTATTTATCATCTAATGAAGTAGAATACATAAATACTATCAATGTTTCCACTAAGAACATCTATTAGAGTAGGTTATTTACCTTAGCTCATGTTCACCTAGGTGAATTATTATTCCCACCCACTTATGTGTGGGTATTTTATTTATATTGTTTTGGATATTATGAGATATTACATATTTATCTCTTAGATACTATAGGGATAATTTATATTTGATTCTATCCTTTAGGGATAGTTATCTCTTAGTCCTAGGTTTGTTCTCTAGTTTTGTATCTTAGTTATGATTGATCTCTAGCTTGATATATTAGTTATGATTGATAACTTATCTTGATATCTTAGTTGGCATTGATCTTTCTTGTCTATATATGCAAGACTCATTCATTGTATTTGAATGAAAGTTATGGAAATGGATATCTATATGGAAGCTTTAGATAAATAGAGGATTTATCATTTTATTATTTATTTGTATATAATGATATATTATTTGAGAAATGCATCAATATAATTTACTATGGTAATGGTTTGTATATTTGATCCTAGATAAGATTTTTCTAAACTCGTTCATGGTATCAAAGCTAAAGATCAATCATATCTAGGCTAGAGCTAGAGAGCATGTATTTTTTTGAGGATTTTTATTTGTATTTTTTATTGCATATAAATTTTGGAGATTTGAGTAAATAAAATATCACCAATTCATCCATATTATTTGAGAATGATATGATCACCTCAAATTTCATCCCATCTAGATCTCAGAGGCAAGATCTACAATTGTTTTGAAAATCCATTTTGGTTAAAAACAACTATTCATTTTCTAATTTTGAGAAACCTATAAAATATATCTTAGACTATATTTTGGGTTTTGTGCACAGTGTTTTATAATTTTTATAACATTTTGAAATTTTAAATTTCATTAAGCATTGCAAAAGTTTTCATAGTTGTAATGAACAATACTATTATGAACAAATATGGATTTTGTTTATTTAACTGTAAGACAATTGTAACTCATTACTAAAAACAATTTATGGGTTGTGTAAGCCTTTGTTTTATATTTTCAAAAAAAATTGGAAATTTTAATTTTATCAAAAATTATAAAATTTATTATAGTTTTATAGAGAATTACTATTCATAAAAAAATCCTTGTGAGGAGATTTTTTATTATTTTTTATAATTCAATATTCTTGGATGAATTTTTTAATTATTTTTTATTAAAAATGATATTTTGTATTTGGGAGACTTAAACCATTCCTATTTGATTTTGGATGGATTTTAGATCACTTATGGTGGCAACATCATCATTTGTGAGGATTTTTCCATCATTGTTCCTACATTATTTAGATCCCCTCATAAAAACACTTTATTTCACTCATGTTTATTTATCTATACATTTTTAGATGCATTTTTGGCAAAGTCTAATATCCTTCATTATTTTAGTATGTTTTTTTGTGTCACTTGTGTTTTTGGTCCACATTACTCCCTTATTTTTAGATCAACTTTCATGATTTGTGATGACTACTTCGACAGGTCAAGAGTCTTCTTATTTGGAAATATTATGGGGTATATAGTGTCTTCCTCATCTTGATTTGGTGTTTTTATGTATAAGATATATTATACTTTCACTAAATTATAAAGTGCCATGGGGGTTTATTATTATAGACTAGTCTACCTTCATGTGTGTGTACCTTAGTTCATGCATCCTTTACTATTTCAGTTGTCAGTCTCTTCCATCACCACCTGACCCATCTTCTAGAAATATTTTATATAAATTTTTTTTTATTTTGTACATGGGTATCTTATGTAGGCACTTTTTTTTATATAACCCATATGAGGATATTTATATCTCACTAGCATTTTTGGTGACTTTTTATGTAATGACACTATTGTGGCATCACCACTAATATTTGTGCTCACTTCTCACCATTTTTAGTCTAATTATATAGAGAATTTCATTTCCATCCTCTCCTAGTTTAGAATTAAGGGAGGGTCTTTAGGTAACATTTCCTCTATTTCATCATTCTACCTAATAGTTTGGACTGTAGTGTTTATATTTAATTATCCTCATATTTAGCACCATTCTTAATTCAACTTGGCAGTTACAATAACTTGACATCTATGTATTTTGAAAAGATGGATTGGAATCCATATTGACACCTATCTTCACATTGCATCATTTTTTTTTGTATGTGTACTTCATCAATCCTTATTATCAGGATCCATTTCCTTATTTCCCTTCTCTCTTTTTAGAGAGGAGTTTTATTTTCCTATGATTTTCTCCCTTTCTACACTTTATGAGGGATTATTTCATGGATATATTGTACATGAGTAACTAATCAATCCTTATTATTGGAACTTTGAAATCATATAAAATGTAAAAGTTGATAAATTAAGTGTGGTAAATGACACCCAATCCATATGTCTATCTTCCTTACTCTCTTGACCCTCTTAGGCATGTTTTCATTGATTCTTAGTCATCTGTAGCCTCCCAGATTGAACCCTTGCAGACATAGATTACTCATTTCATGATAAATCCATCCCCATAGGTCTCTCGACCTTAGGATAATATTTCCCAAACTTAGACAATAGTGATGAAACCTAGGGTGGCATATTTATAGCACTATTATCCAAGCCCATTTTAGCTTCTAATGGTCATATTAATTTAAATCATTATCCTAATTCATGTCAACCTCATGCAAATTAATTTATCACACAGCCATTAAATACCCTACCAAAGGCCATTAAAAGTCTATTTAGAAGGGTTGGCACTCATTTACAAGAGAGAAGAAAGAATATAAGACTACTCAAACACTCTTCCCTATTCTCTACATATAACCATCCAATTATATTTTAAGCTTATTAAAACCTTTATACTAGTCCCTAGTCATTCCAAGTACACATATTTTATATTTACAAGCATTTTCATCACACTATTACACCAAGTACTTCAATAGAATAACTACATATAGCTTAATCCCTCCTTGAAGTATTGGTATGAAGGCAACATACCCACACATGAGGTGTGAAATGCATCCATCATATCCTGTACACACTAACCCCTTTTTCCTATCTGACAAATTTAAATTTAAATGAATAAAAGACACAAGCACATGAGGAATCATATGTACAAGGAGTTATACCAAAAACAAGGATTAAAATTTGGTACATAGGCTCACACAAATATGATAAACAAAATCTAGAAAAATTAGATCTCTATGAGAAGTTTGGACAATAATGACAAGATGAGGACTATAGCACTAAAAAGTAGGGCTTCCTATTTTTGGTGGTCCTATCCAATGAAAAAATGAACTCCAAATTCTTATTTACAATATTCCCCCAAGCCTACACATAGAGTTCTAGACCCTGTCTTAGGACAACACAAAATTAGATCAATTTAATTTTATTTCTCTCACTACCATTTTTAGAAAAGCCCTAACTACAGTCATATTTCACAAGTTAGTATCTTATTTATTGTATATTATTTACTATTTTTATCTACTTAGGCTCATTTATTATTTAGGAATAAAACATCTAATTTCCCAAAAATAATAAAATATTTGGTGAACCCTACATACATTAAATTTTGCATTAAAACTCTATAAACCCTAGGGTAACTTACTAGATAGTTTTTCCAATTATTTTCTAAAATTTTATTGAATATTGAAATAAAAAATTCCTCTCAAATTTTAAAATTTTGTAGTAATTTTAAAAATAAATTTATTTAAAACCCTAGTTGCGTCAACTAGCTTCGAGTAATTTTATAAGTAATTTTCCAATCATTTTCTAAATTTTTAGTTGCATATTAAAATTAGAAAACCACTTCAAATTTAAAAAATTCATAATAATTTTCAAAATAATTACTTTTCTCAAAACCGTAGTTACATCTACTAGATCCCATTAAATCAATCACTTTCCTATATATTTATATATTTTATCTTGCATGCTTAGCTCAGAAATTCAGTTTCAATTTCAAAAATTCATAGTATTTTTTAAAAATCCCTAGTTGAACATACTAGCTCCTATTTTTCTTCTTGAGGTATCACCTTATATGTTTGCACACTTTATATCCTTTTTATGCAATTTCTAATTAACTATTTTTAGGATTTTACATTTCCTATACTCAGTATTTTCATTTTCTATCACTTGACCTCTAAAAAATTATTGTAAAAACTTCAAACACTTCTCAAATTGTTTTCCTACTTTAACAATGGCCTAATACACTGGTTTTGATGAAACTGATAAGAGAGAATTTCAAGAACTCTTAACCAACCACCCTAACATGCAAGATGACATGATTAAAATATTGTAATTGGAACAACAAAGAACAAGCAATGGTCAATCTTCTCAAACCATAGAGCAACTAGTTGTAAATGAAACTATGGGGTAATTATGTCTCAATAACCCCCTATAGTAGCCCAACCTACCTCTATGCCACCAATTACAACTAGTACATCCCTATCTCTTGATATGGAGATCCTTGTGTAAGAGATAAGATCTCTTCAATCCAAGGTACTACATCTTGAGAAAGGTACCACTAGACCTATAGAGGATTTGGACTCTTTTTCTCTTCTGCATAAACCATTGGTACGTCACATTCTTTTTACACCCTTGCCACAAGGTTTTGTTCAACCTAAGCTTAATTTTTATGATGTTAAGGGTCATTTAGAGACAAATTTGAGAGATTTTCATGTATTATACCTGGATTATGTACCAAATGACTAGCTACTTACTAAGCTATTTATATGAAGTCTAAAGGATTATGCTTTACAAGGGTTAAATAGTCTATCGAATCAATTGGTCAATGCATTTAATCCTTTAACTGACATGTTCTTAGCACATTTTAGTATCAACATTGGTGATAAATTCTATTATGGATAAATTGTACAACATAAATATAAATCAAATCAGCATCTCACTGACTATGTGCTTTGATATAAGACCATCTTGGCTAAGATGACTAGCTCCATAATAGATCAGGAGTTATAGATCTCTTCAAATAGAGCATTCTACCAGCATTATATGAATCTATTATGTTCAAAATATTATCTTCCTTCACTAAATTATGTCATACACTAAAAGAAAGACAAGTGAAACTCATTTCAATGGGTAAACTCAATTATATAGGAATCCTAGACACAAAAAACAAGAGTAATAGCAAAGTCCCATACAAGTTCAAATTCAATGAGAACAAGAATTCAAATCAAACAATAGTAAATGTGGCTTCAGATTTCCCTCAATGTGTGGTTTTATTAGCACCTCTTTGGCATGCATTTACCAATCTACCAATTTCTTTAGCAAGAGTTTTATAGTAGTTATTAGAATGTAACATCGTCACTCTCCATATTATTTAGGAAGTTGAACTAGTAAATCTCTTCCATGGATATATTATCATCATGCATTCTATGATTTTCATAGGGCACCAAGCCACACTACAAATGAATGCATCAGTTTGAGACATAAGATATAAGACTTGATAGATGACAACCTACTTGATCTTGGTGCTTCAGTTGAGTCTCCATAGGAAAAGATCACATAAGATAAAGCTTTGAAAATATTATAAATCCCATTTACATATAATTTTAAATAAGATAAAGGGGAAACATCAAGTATTCACCACACATACCATGCACATCCTCCACTAATTACGTACCAAGCACTTTTAGTTGAGTCACATCCTTTGAGTGGTATGATAAGTGTGTATGAGTCTAGGTTTCCAACAAGACCTTTGATATCCTTCTTAGATTAGGATATTATTGAGGAAATTTCATATTATAATTACCTCTTTATTACATCACATATTCATAATTAACGCATTCACACTGTTCTCATTGATAATGGTTCTAGTGTCAACATGTGCACCATTACATTATTGCAACATTTAGGATATTCAGAATAGGTTATCACTCTAACAGATATAGTTATAATTGGATTAAGTGGGCATATATATGTATATATATATATATATATATATATATATATATATATATATATATATATATTTCATTGGGTGAGATTTTACTTTCTTTATAGATTGGTTTAGCACATATGACAACACATTTCACCATAGTTCCTAGTGAAAGAGTTTTTGATATGTTACTCGGTCAACCATGGATTTAAAAAATTTGAGCAGTACCATCTATATTTCATTGATTCATGAAATTAATTCATATTAATTACATTATTATAGTTGGTTGAGTTCCATATGAGTTACCACTACCCACTTCAGAACCATCTCCTTTACAATCAATAGTTCTAGTTTTTCTAGTAGTTTTAGTTTCCCCACTAGTTATAGTTCTTCTTCTAGTATAGATTAAGACAAATTTAAGACATCCATCACCAATACAAAGGGTTCATACACCTCCATATCTTTAGGATTCTATATATATTCTAAATATATTATTCACACCTAGATTAGTTTCATTGAGATCTCATGCATCTACACATAGAACACATGTTCAAAGAGCTTATCATACTTCTAGTTGGGTCCCTAAGAACCCTACAGTTTCATCCACTTCTTAGACCTATAAAAGGACCCCACAGTTATTTTCTACTTCAAAAATTTTATAACATTTAAAATTCACATAGATTTTAGAGTCAAAATTTTAGCCTTTTCATCTTGTTTCATGATCATGCACAATACCTTTATTAGATATATGACACCATGATAGGGAGCCTCATTTGAGACTCATTGATTAGTATCATTTATTCTTAGTTTTTATTGTACATAGATTATTTTAAAAATACAAAAAACATATAACATTTCAAATTCCAAAACAATTCAAAAATGTCAAAACACCCAAAAAAATTGATTGTATGCATCATCCATGTTTTACATTGCTACTACTATGATAGACTTACATTTGTTATTCTATGATATTATTTGTTAATTTATCTACATTACCATGCTTTACTTGATCTTCTATTAGTTTGTGTAGTGACATCTAAATCCTTGATTTCTTTACTCTAACCATTAAAGGGGCATCCTACTTCTACATTTGAGACACACATTGATATATATATATATATATATATATATATATATATATATATATATATATACCCATTGAGGGCATCTTCTACATGACTACACCATTCAAGGCTCTTTCTTCTAAGGGTAGTCATTAAAACATTGTTATTCCTACCCTCAAAAGAGGAGGCAATAAATAAAAGTTTTATTAAAAATATTAGAGCTCCTAACAGTTGAAAAAGTAGTTTTTAGAACACTCAAAACATAATCTAGACATTAGACTAGGTAGATAGTAGAAAATATAGAATAGTTACCAAATTTGGCACTAGATAATAGCACCAAAGTTAGACTATAGTGCCAAATAGTAGGGTTTCTTATTTTTATTACTCCTATTTAGATAGTAAAAAACCCATTTTTTCTATAAATAGATAGAAAAGTGAGTTTAGTTATAAGTTTTTTAGCTTAGTAGAGTCCAAAATCAACATGTTTTAGTATAGCTTTTGCTCAGAGAATTTAGATATTAGGGGTATCATGCATAGTATGATGTATTTCACTTTTAGTTTCAAATTAGGTAGTTGATATAACTTCTAAATTAGACACTCATGATTGGTGGAAATGTGAATGACACATTGATCCTCCCCCTTTTTTGAGTTTAGTTTATTTTTCAAGTAGTTCTTAGTAGTTACATGCCTTATTCCATCTATAGGTGGTTGGTATCCTTTTTCAAGTTTAGATTTCATAAAAGATTAATTTCGTGAGTTGGCTTCCACATAAGCCTATTGCAATAATTTTGGAGAGGCTTTTATATAATTTTAATCTCTATCTTTTGAAAATGGTCAAGAGTAGCCTAATTTCTAGCATACATTCAACTTCCAAACCAACATTTTCAGATCACAGTACATTCATGGGCTTCAAGATCAATCTCATATGACATATATTCCATATTGTTATTACTTCATAGATTCACTTCATGGGGTAATAATGGAGCCAAAGGACTAGCTAGCCTTTGTATTATTGAGCCACTTATTCAGATGGATCAGACACACAGTCCAAACATTGATTGACACATGCATGATTCATTTATTGAGTAACAATGGAGCCAAAGGGATAACCTTTACATTCTTAAGCCATTTCTAGGGAATTGAGCACTCATCTCTATTGTGATATTACTTTTGGTATAACACAAACCTAGTACAATCCAAAATCACAATAGGTTTTATGTTGGTCACGTACGTGGTTTCCAACATACATTTAGCTATCCACACAAACATTTTTAGATCATAGTACATTCATGGGCTTCAGGATCCATCTCATATGGCATATATTCCATATTGGTATTACTTCATAGATTCACTTCATGGGGCAATGATGGAGCCAAAGGACTAGCTATCCTTTGTATTATTGAGCCACTTATTCAGATGGATTAGACACATAGTCCAAACATTGATTGACACATGCATGAGTCATTAGATTCATTTAGTGAGTAACTATGGACTAAATGGATAACCTTTACATTCTTAAGCCATTTCTAGGGAATCGAGCACTCATCTCTATTTTTGATATTACTTTTGGTATAACACAAACCTAGTATAATCCAACATCACAATAGGTTTTATATTAGTCACCTACGTGGTGAGGTGTATTCATTCCTTTTTATTCCTCTCTCTCTTACCCAAAGTTTATAAATTCTTATTTTAGATATAGAGTATCTAGTAATAATTTATCTACTCTTTATTTTTCTATAGATTCACACTTCACACCATGCTTTCTCTATGCACTTCCAACATCACATAGCTTCATGCGCTTCACCTTTGCAAGTTTAGGTATGCTTTCTATTTTTCCTTTATACTAGTACTTTGCTTTGCCAAATCACTAGAATAAATTTGGGGAAAATGGATTAATATAAAATGTAAAATTTGGTAACTTGAGTGTGGCAAATGATGCCCAATCCATAGGTCTATCTTACTTCCTCTCTTGACTCTCTTAGCCATGTTTTCACTGATTCCCAATCATTCATAGCCTCCAAGACTAAAACCTTGTAGACCCATATTTATCCTTCCATGAAAAATCCATCCCTTAAGTGTCTTTCCCTCAAGACAATAGCTCCCAAACTTGGACTACAGTGCTAAAACCCAAGGTGTCCTATTTTTTGTGGTATTCTCAAAGTCCATTTTGGCTTCTAATAGTCATATTCTTCTGAATACTTATCTTAATTCATTTTGGCCTAACATGAGTTAATTTATCACATGATCATTAAATATCCTATAAAATTCCATTCAAAGTCCATTTATAAGGGTTAACACTCATCTAAAAGAGATAAGCAAGACTACTTAAGCACTTTTCCCTTTTCTCTGCATACAACCATCCAATAGTATTTCAAACTTATTCAAACCTTTATACTAGTTCCTAGTCATTCCAAGTACACCCAACTTCTCGTTTACTTTTATTTTCATCACACTATTATACCAAGTACTTCAATTGGAGAACTACATATAGCTTGATCCCTCCTCAGAGTATTGGTATGTAGGCAGTGTGCCCACATATAGGGTGTGAAGTGAATATAACATATCCTTTACACACTAATCCCTTTTCCCTATTTAATAAAGTTATATTTAATTACATACAAAATAAAAGTACACAAAGAATCATCTCTACAAATAGTTCCATTAATGATGATGATTTGAAATTTGGTACATAGGTTCACACAGATATGGCAAACAAAACTAAAAAAAGTAGATCTCTTTGAGTTGTTTGGACAATTGAAGAAAGACCAAGAATATAACACTAGATATCATGGTGTCCTATTTTTAGTGGTCTTGGTCAATCAAGAAATGAACTGAAGATTCCTATTTGTGATAGTATCACAAGCATACACACAAATTTCTAAACCATGTCTCAGTTATAACAACACATAATTAGATAATTTTAGTTTTCTTTTTCTAATTAACATTTTTTGAAAAGCCCTAACTATAGTCATATTTCATAAATTAATAGATTATTTATTGAATATTATTTACTAATTTTATCTACTCAGACTTGTTTATTATTTAGGAATTAAACACCTAATTTCTCAAAAGTAAAAAAATAGACTCATATTTTGGATATGTCACTATATTTTTGGCCCCTACATTCACTTTGGGGTTTTTATAGTAAGTTATTTATCTTAGATCATGTCCACCTAGGTACTTTATTATTCCCACCCACTTATTTGTAGATATTTTATTTATTTTATTTTATAGATTGTGAGATATTATATATTTCTCTTAGATAATATGGGGATAATTTATAGTTGTTTTGATCCTTTATGGATAGTTATCTCTTATTAATAGGTTTGATCTTTAGCTTTATATGTTAGTTATAATTTATTTTTATCTTGATCTCTTAGTTATGAGTAATCACTTAGCTTGAAATCTTAGCTAGGATTGATATTCCTGGCCTATATATGCAAGATTCATTCATTATTTTTGAATGGAAGCTATAGAGATGGAGCTCTAGATGAAAATTTTGGATATATAGATGATTTTTCATTGTATGATATATTTATATATACTAAGATATTGTTTGAGTAATATATTAATAACATTTACTTTGGTAATGGTTTGTAGATTTGACAAATCCTATGTAGTGGACCTAGTATCCAAATTCATATAAGAATGCCATGAGTTGCACTAGAAAGTAGTTAAGAGGATCATACTATATATTTATGGCACATAGTTTTTAGATTCATTATAGATCTATAATTGACATCAAATTTATTGGCTATATTGACTCAGACTAGGCTGGCAATATTAAAAATTGTAATTCCACTTCAGTTTATAGATATTCCATTGGTTTAAGTTGATTGGTTGGTCAAACAAGAATAATAATTGTATTGATTGAAATTCTAATGAGATATAACACATAAATACTTTTAATGTTTCCACTAAGTCCATCTAACTTTAGGATATCTTCATAGAGTTATGATATCTAGTTTAGATGACCTACAACCATCTACTAGGACAGCCAAAGTACTATTTAGATTTGCCATAATTAGGTCTAGCACCAACAAAAAAACCACTTAGGGATTCACATGCACTTAATTCGATAGCTCATCTATGGGTAAATAATTTATATGAGATATTTCCAAATGATAGATTAGATAAAAGAAATTTTCACTAAACCTTTCATGAAAATCATCTTCAATTAGTAGTTCTTGAGATTCAGGATACTAAAACATCAACTTCTAGGGGGTTTATATCCTCTTCTTTATTTATCTCTTTTGAGGTGAGTTTTTTCCTATGGGTTTTCTCCTATTCTCTAATTTATGAGATATTTATTTTTAAATGGGTACCTCATCTGACCTTATTTTTGGGACCCATTTCCCTTACCAACCTAAGATAACCTTATGGAGGGAGGGGTGTTAGAGTAAGGGTTTACTAGTTTCCCACATTTATCTATTATTAGGTATTTTTCCTCATTTATATTTTTCTATTTTAATGGATAATATTTCTTAGGTTTACTTGGAGTTATAGTTTGACTAGAGGAATAGGAATTAACTCCCTTGACCAGTTGTTCTTCATATGAGAGTTATTGTTATATTATTATCTCTTTGACCACTTTTCATAGACATTTGTAGGGAGTAGTTACACATGCACTCCCCTATATATACATCTCACTTTTGTGATCTTTTTAATGGAATATTTTGATTTGACTTTTAATTGTTTTGTGAAATATTCTCATATACTATTGTGTTGAGTACTAACTTTTATTGTGCCTATAAAAAAATCCATGCACTCACTTGATCCAAAGATTCAGACATCCACTCATATATATTAATAAAATATAAGATTCATGGCATAAAGGGTTTCATGATAATTGTTGACATTATATTCCTTCAATATAATGTGATTTTTTATGTATAGGTGATGTATTATGGAAGGATCCTTTACTAATTTTTTGTAATTTAATCCTGAAAGACAAGAAATCTAATAAGGATTCATTTAGTAATGTCTATGATTTATTTTGTGATGTGTTAAGATCTAACATGTTATTGTGTCTTGTAATTTTGAGATACATTTAATGTTTGTCATGCACTAAGGTGTGCTAATGTTGTTACTGGGGTAAAACATTTAATGTAATAAAGAGAGTATTTAATATTTATAAGCATGACCCTATGAATGTGCTATAGATAGTTGATAGGAGTGAATATTAACAAGTATTTTTATTTCTAAATAGCTTATTTACAAAATATATGTTTTTTTTAGGTGCCATTGATGTTGGAACAAATCTCCTTATAGGATAATGATGTCATTGTTGTCATTGTGCCTATTTTATTTCCATTGGTTGAAATATAATATAGATGTAATATTTTTTTATATTTTTTTACAATTTATGCTTGTGTATTCTTAGGGTTTTATGATCTAAGGCATGTATTAATTGAGAATCCTAATTTAAACTACATTAGTCAAACTCAATGGTCCATTACATTCTCTCTTTCATAAAGGATAAGGAAAAATCCTTATCTTCCATTATTATTGCTTAATTATTAGATATTAAATGGGTATATAATTATAGATCCACTCACTGCATAGGATATGCATTTTTTTTAATTCTCTTATTACTTGTTCTACATATCATATCTCTGTGGTTGAATATTATTATCTAAATATTCAAGGGCAAGGGTCTGTTCAGATGGCTAATTAAACTTTCAAAAAATTCTTTTGTGTTCTTTCTCCCTCAAAAATTATTCTTTCTATTTATTGGATCACTCAAGAACTCAAAAAAAAAAAGTTCACACCTAATTCAACCATAATTCAAGAGATACATGTCCTTAGTAAACTTCCATATTATATATATGTGAAAGGGAAAGCATAAAAATTATCTAAGGTTCTTTATCTTGCTCATTATTATAGCCTAAGGCCATTTTTAGAAATTTATTTTGATCATGCTTGTTATGTGCTTACCTTTATTTATATTGTTTTTGATTCATACTTCAGTATGTTTCTTAAATAAAATGAGTTAGAAATTTTACACCTTTTTTTACTTTAAGACCTTTGTTAAACAATCCTAAAATTACATAAAAATTATATGGACAAATAATGGCAATGAATATGTGCATTATCACTTTATATATGTTTTTTCCACTCATGGCATCTAGATACAACATATAATTTCATATATAATCCACAACATAATTTATTTTTGGGAAATAAATAATCACATAATTAAATAAATGGTTACATTAATTTAATCACAATATCACTCTTCTTCATTTTTGGATACTAATTATGTGAATTGTCATTAGAACCACAATCCACATAAATCAATGGACATGACAATTAATGAAATTTAGAGTGACAAGAAAACTTCTATTGATCACCTGAGAGTCTTTGGATGTGTATCATGGGTACACATTCGTAAATCCAAAAGAAAGGATTTGAAACCTCAGATCAAGCCTTACATCTTATGGGACATCCTGATGTATTCCAAAGCTATAGACTACTACATCTAGATACACACAAGTTGATCATTTGTATAATTTTTTCCTTTGATGAGTGTCTTCCTTTTACCACATAATTTATTATGACCTCTTATTCCATTTTTTATATGGATTATTATTTAGGTACTCATATTTATGATGATACACATCATGATTACAAGGATCCTCCTCTACCACCTATTTTTGCTCTTTAATTGGTTTTAAAGACAAAATTAATAGTCAGTTCTATTTTTGGTGATCATAATGATACTCTATGTACCTTAGTAAATTAAAATGAACTCCCTCATGCTTATGTATCCATAGCATCACATACCCATTCCTTCATTTAGGTTTTTTGATCTGGTCAATAATTCAAGTGATAAATTAAGTGATAGGTCCACCCCAATTGATGGTGGAACTTCTAAGAGCCATAACTTTTGCATTGTAGCTCCAATTGACTCATCATTTGAACTGTTGGAATGATAAGAATGAGGATACTATAGTGAGATGGCATGAGATTTTATCAATGGTCTTTGACCCTTGAAAACCCAATAAAAGTGCCCAAAATTTGAATTTTAGTAGTGTAGTCTAAAAATAGTAAGTTTTTAAAAATAATAATTCCTTAAATTCTATATTATTTTAAATTATGGTAGTCAAACCACTTAATCTCCCTCGATATTGGTGACCTTCCACATCCTCCTCCCACCCTTAAAACATGTATAAATTAAAATTTAACTTGAAATGGAAATTAGACATCTCTTCTTAGAGATAGACATGTGTTTGGGTCTGTAAATTTGATCAATAAAACATCTCTTCTCAAAGATAGCATTATTTGAATTGTGTTGTTATTAGTTTCCTGAATTATCTTTCAACCAAATATTTTGAGTTTTGGATCATTAGTGGATGTTTAAAGTGAGACGAAACCATGTAATAAGATTAGGATTCTCTTATGAAGAATCACAATTGGGATTTTATTCATGCATGTTTTTAGGGTAGATTGGTGTTTTTTAAAAGGACAGTTATGTTTGTGTTATTTTGAATACATTTTTTTTAATAGTTATATAAAATTATTATCCAAATATCTATGTAAATATCTATGCCATATGATATGTTAATATACTATTACTATGTAATAAGGAAGATTTTTAGTAGGTTTTCAGAAGTTTGTGATATATTTAAAAAAATAGGATATCTATCAGAGTTGATTATTCAACTCAAAAATAAATGAGTAGGTGAGATTTATTGCAATGATTAGATCTTAATTACACAAGATATGAACTAAATTTTTGATTATTTTAAGAGGTTTTAGTAAAATTCCATGTCATTCTTGAGAAGACATAAAAATCATGGCACAAAGGTTTTCATGATAATTGTCAACTTTATAACCATGTGATGTCATGTGAATTTCTATGTACTTTTCATACTTTATGGAAGGGTCCTTTATTTATTATTTATAATACTTGATATATATTGTTATTTATTAAACTCTAATATGTGATTTTGTATTGAAATTATAAGAGACATTTAATGTTTATAGTGCACTAAGGTGTCTTAATATTATTAGTGTGGTAAAATCACTTAATGTAAGTAGGTGATTCTTGTGTACTTATAATCATGCCCATACACCTGTGATAAATACAATTGATGGGAGTGAATATTATCAAGTATTTTTTACTCTAAAATAGACTAATTAAAAATATTGTGAGTTAGTAAGTGTAATTAATGATAAAATGAACATAATTATGAGATCATAATGTCATTCTTGTCATTGTTCATGTTTTGTTTCCTTTTATTTTAAATATAATTTAGATATAAATTATTTTTGTTACATTTAATTACATTTTTTTATTATGTATTTTAAGGATTACAATGTCTAACACATCCCTTAATTGATACCCCTAACCATGAATGCATCATTTGGTATTAAAGTAAGGTTATAGTATTTGTTATTGATTGTTGATTTTTGCACTTATGAGTGTGGTTAGAATGTAGTTGTATACAAATTAAGATATTTTAAGGAAACATCTATAAGCAAAAAAATTATCTAAACATCATCACTTGGTATAAATATTGAGATTTCTAAAGAAATCACACATACATGAGGCTTATGTGGTATAAGAGTCTAAGTGGGTAGATAATCTAGATTAGAAGACCTCTTAGGGTTGATTACATGAATGCAATATAGAATAATAATTATAGATACTTCACATCATTAGGGAATTAAATTAGTAGATAATGAAAGTACTATTGAGGTCACAAAAGGTTCACCTAAAGATCAACATGTGGAAGAAGAGGTTGATAATCTTGAAGATAAATTATATTGAGATATTATGAGAGTGATATGTAAACCAAAGTTATACCCTATAAGTTATTTCATAAGTTTGAGTCCTAAATATCTAATTGATTGGATCACTGATTTATATAAATACTTTGATTGTAAATGTATGGAAGATCATAAGTGGGTACATT
Source organism: Torreya grandis (assembly GCA_037957365.1). NCBI lineage: Eukaryota > Viridiplantae > Streptophyta > Pinopsida > Cupressales > Taxaceae > Torreya > Torreya grandis. Next base: position 937,878 of record JARHVA010005403.1, read on the forward strand.
TCTATAGCACAAACTTTAAAAGTCTTGCATCCTTATCATGGTAATATATACAATCTAAGAGAGTGTGCAAATGTAAATAAATATTAAGACATGGAGTATATTTATAACCAAGATGAATGATAAATTCATTCCTATGGATTATAATATGATTTTTTTAAGAAACTCCAAGACTTATGACATAGAGAGATGAGTGTCAAAGAATACACTGCCTAATATTATAGACTTACCATTAGAGTGGGTTATGTTGAATATGTTGTTGAGAAGATGTGTGTGTGTGTGTGTGTGTGTGTGTGTGTGTGTGTGTGTGTGTGTGTGTGTGTGTGTGTGTGTGTGTAAATGGATTACACATGTCAATTCAAGCTTAATTTAGTATTATGATTTATTTAAGAAGCTTATTAGTGTGTATTGAAGCTAAAGTAAAATTATCATACAAACAACAAGGAGGATCAACATGAAGAAGAGGAAGATTCACATGTGGATGTGGAGTTGGCATAGGTTACTCTATATAAGCACAAGTGGATGAGGCTAGTAATTCACAATCTAATGATGATAATATCCAAAGAGGTAGAATTTATTTTAGAGGTATATGATCTTGGGGATGATGTAGAGGTTGTGTATTCAATGGTACATGTTTCAAATATGGTGAGACTATCCATAATGTATTTGAGTGCCCTCATATGCATTCTAAAAGAAATGAAATAAGTTATTAAAGTTTGAATATGGAAAAAGAAGATGAATAAAGTGTTATGTCTATTCATAACATAGATGAACTAGAGACTGGGGAAGATCTCATGATGAAGAGGGTCTTTTTCAATCATAAGAAAGATGAAAATGGTCCTACATAGAGAAATAATTTAATCAAAACCATTTAAATATCTGAAGATAAATGTTGTAAATTGATTATTAATAGTGGAATCATAGATAATATTATTTCAATGGTAGATAAACTTGGGTTGAGTATATTTTTGCATCTAAATCTGTATGGGGTTTATTTTTTTAAAAGGGGCATCAAGTTCTAGTGAATGGAAAATGCCTATTAATTTTTAATATTGGTACATATAAATATGTAGTTTTATATGATATTATGCCTTTGGATTTTTGTCATATTTTTATTTGAAGGTTATGGCACATTGACTGAAACATGTAGAATGATGGTTGTGCTAATACATATGCATTATGGAAAAATGGAGTAAAACACACATCGAATCCTCTAAAAGATAAGTGGAAATAAGTGGATAAGATTCCAAAAGTAATGATAATTTAAGGAAAAGAGTTTATGATAGAATTAAAATAAAGCAAATGCTATGCATTAATTTTTAAACCAACACAAGAAGTCACAAATATGGAAAGAGAATAAATAGTTCCAAATAAATTAAATTAGATGCTAAGTGATTTTGAGGATATTTTATCTAATGATTTTTCATATGGATTACGACATGGATTTGATACCTATTTTGAGTAAACAAAATAAATTCACACATATATTGACTCTAATAGAAAATATAGATGTGAAAATACAAGTTCAAGACCAATTGAATAATGGTTTAATTAAAGAAATTTTGAGCACTTGTTCAATATCAATAGTGTTAATGCCTAATAAGAATGAATAATGTGTAACTATGCACAAGCCATTGAAAATATTAATATAAAGTATATATTTCCATTTTCATGCATGGATTAATTTAATAGATTTCTTGAGCGAAGTCAGATACTTTATAGAAATTAATTTGAATATTAGATATCATCATATTCATATAAGAGAGGGTGATGAATGGAATTCAACATTAAAAACATAGAAAGGCATTATATGAGTGCTTGGTTATAATAGTTGGGTAAATTAATGCATCAAATATGTTCAATAAATTGATGAATGAAGTTATTAAAAAAATGGGTAAGTTTGTCATTGTGTATCTCGATGACATGTTGATTTTTAGTATAATAGACTAATAAAACTTGAGAAATTTATGAAAAGTGATAGAAAAGTTTGAGGAAAATTTATTAGTGATATTGAATAAATATAGTTTCATGAAATAATTGGTACATTTGGTATTTTATAGTTTCTTAAAAATGTTTAAATATGGATCTAGAGAAGGTGTGAGATATACTATATTTTCCCTCACCATAAAGTACATTTTAGGTATGTAGTTTTCATTGACTAACAAGTGTTTATATGAATTTCATCAATAATTACATTGGAAAGTCTGAAACAATCATTGATGTGATGTGCAAATATAAGAAGTAATTTGTATGGATAGTGAAAGTATAACATAGTTTATAGTAATTAAAAATAAGATAATTGACCAACAAGTATTAGCATTGTTATATTTTAATAAATTGTTTTAGGTATATTTTGATTAAATTAGCACAATAATATGAGAAATATTTAGTTAAGAAGGAAGACCCATTGCATATTTTAGTGAAAATTTGAATGATGAAAAGTGAAAAAATTTAGTATATGAAAAATGGTTTTATGCAATTGGGAAAGTGCTAATCAAGTGGGGGCATTATTTGTTACCAAATGAATTTGTATTGTATACATGTCATCATGAATTAAAATTAATTATTAGTCTGAATAATTTAAATTAATGACATATGAAATGGGTTGAATTTATAAAAAAATAATCATTTTTGTTGAAACATAGAAGTGGAAAGTCTAATAAATTCACTAATGAATTTGATAGAAGAATTATTTCTTAGAATGAGTTAAGAGTTGAAATCATAGGATTTGATGTTATTAAATAAAAGGATGAAGAATATGAATATTTTCAAGATGTATGAAAGTCGTGCATAGAACCAGTGAGTCAAGGTAGAACACCATGGTTATAATATTTTATCCATGAAAGTTTGTTATTCAAAGGAACTCAATTATGTATATTGGAGGTTAAATGTGAGATAATTTGATAAAATGAAATCATAGTGGACGTTTAAAAATTCTTTTTGGTTATGAATAAACATTATCACAAGTGGAAGAATAATATTTTAGGTTTTGTGTGTCTATATCTACCTAAATATGTTCAAGTGTGTACATTTTACCAACTAGAAAAAGTGAGAAGTTAGAATAGATGGTTTTATCAACCATTGCCTATTCTAGATAAATAATGGAAAGATAAAAGTATGGGTTTTGTTTTGGATTTACCTAAAACACATAAAGGAAATGATTTATAATTTTTGATATTTTCCCAATTTGTAAAAATGGCACAATTTGTATCTTGTAAAAAGACTAGTGATGTAACAAATGTTGGTAACTTTATTTTATAAAATCTATAAGACTACATTTTTACTGCATAGTATAGTATCATATAAAGATGTGAAAAAAATTGGACATTTTTGGAGGACATTATGGAATAATTTGAATACTAAAGTGCCTTTTATTTATTCATGCCATCCTTATACAAATGGATAAACAAAAGTAGCCAATAAGAATTTGGGTAATCATTTGAGATGTTTAATTGAATGCAATTCAAGAACCTGGGATAATTTTTCACACAAGTTATGTTTGTTTATAAAAATTTTATAAATAAAATTATATAAAATAAATTATTAAAAAATATTTATTGGCTCAGTATAAGATTAATTTCAAACTTATGAGAAATGAATGATTAAAATATAAGTTTTGAAGCATAATATTTTCCAAAGTGTATGTGATAAGTCCATAAGTGTGATAATAGTTGTAAAATAATATAATGAAATATAAACAACATGTAAATATAAAGGGAGAAGAAATTTAAGATTAGGTAACATATGTTTTTTTATCATACTTATGTAATGATATATTTCCAAAAGGGACATATGATAAGTTGAAATGGAAAAATATTGGCTCTTGCAGACTTTTTTAAATTTTTGTGAAGAATGCATATGAAATTGAGTTATCTAAAGGTATAATATCAATCATTTTCAATGTTGAATATTTGTATACATATTATGAAGGATAGATTAGTCAAAATGCAAGTACAAATTATGAAGAAATAAAGTGGATATTTTAAGTGCCTAAGAAAGAGCATGAAACACAAGTTGGAAAAAATATTCAAATAAATGAATATACATAATTTATGTTAAAATTGAAAGGTTTAGATATAGAATATGTGACATGAATTGGTGCACCAAAATTTAAAAAAACTAGCAATATAACCAGTATAATTCTTCAAAGTCAAATGAGAAAGAGAAAATGTTTATTTTCTTACCCACAATGTATAATGTAGGAACCTTCAAGTTCACATGAATTCTTGCATCAACTGAAAACATGTTAGTGTATGAATTTGTCCAAGTGTTATGTTTCATAATATTTCATTACTATGCATATATCTTGTTGTAATTTTGGCATTTTTTTGTTACATAGACTATATTTGTATTGTTTTACGTCACATGTATGTGCACATGTTTAGTTTAGATTGGTTTTTTTTTTCAAGTACATTTTTATTTGTGTTGTTATGAATACCTTTGGTTTCACAATTATATCTATTTATTATCCAATTAAATATATGAATGTATGTAAAAAAATTTATATTTATTTGATACCATATCATAGTAATGAAAACATTTATAGTATGTTTCCATCAGTTTGAGATATATCTTTAGAAACAAGATATTTGGCCAAGTTGATTCTTCACCATAAAAACTGATGCATAGATGACATTTATTGGGATGATTAGATATTATTTGCATAATTTTTTAATTTATTTCAAAATCATTTAAAGAGGTTGTGTTAAAATTCCATATCATTCCTAAGCAGACACACCAATCATGGCTCATAGGTTTTCATAATAATTATTGACTTTAAAGTATTATGTTTTCATGCACTTTCTATGTATTTTTGATGTTGTATGGAAGGATCCATTCCTAATTATTTTTAATTTAATCCCAAAGATCATGAAATATTATGAGGATTCCTTCAATATTTTTTATAATCTATTTTTTCATGTATTAATATCTATCATGTTTTTTTGTATTCTAATTATGAGAAATGTTTAATCTTTTTGGAACATTAAGGTGTGTTAACATTGTTAATGGTGTAAAATTAGTTAATGTAAGGAGGTTATTTTTTCATCTTTACAAGTATGCACCGACACCTATAATAAGGAAAACCAATGAAAATGAATATTATCAAGTATTTTTCTTCTAAAACATATTACTTACAAAGACTATGAGTTAGTAAGTTAATTTATTTTAGAAAAAATCTCATTATGAGATAACAATTTCATTGTTGTCATTATTCCTATTTTATTCTATTTGGTTGATATATAATATAGCTATGATTTTTTTTTTTTTTTTTTTTTTGTATTTCATTCTAATTTATGCTTTCATATTCTTATGTTTGTGTGGTTTAAGTCATCTCTTATTTTAAAACCATAAAAATGACTACATCACACCAACTCAATGCTACATTGACTTAGTCCTATTTTAGAAAGGGCAAGGAAACATCCTTTCATTCCATTAGTTTTGCTTCATCACCAGTTATTGAATAGGGATTTAACTCCAAATCCACTCACCACATAGTATCTTTATATATTTTTATTCTATTGATACTTATTCTATAAAAATAACTTTTTGGTCGACTCTTCTTCTCTATATATTTAAGGAAAATGGTCTATATATATGACTGATTAAACTTTTGAAAATTTATTATGTGTTCATTCTCTCCCAAAAAATCTAATTTATATCTATTAGATCACTAAGGTAAGCAAACTAGCTGATTTCACACCTATTTTAGACATCATTTGAGATAACAATGATCCTTCTCAACTAATTATAGTGGGAAATGTAGATCATCATGAAATATTGTATACTTTTTCTCATTTTGTACCTAATTATCCTTCCCATGTATTAATTAATCACAAACATAAATTGAGTAAGCTATGCCATAAGAGGTTTGGAGGCATTAACTACCACTATCTTCAATAGCTTTACCATCATAACATCCTCACCAGAATACCTTCCATTACATCTTCTAATGGTGTTTATCTAGGATGTTTCCTTGTTATAAATCCATATTCCAACTACATGAAAGGGAAACTATGGATAACATCTAAGGTTATTTAAAATTTTCACAATCATAGTTCAAGACCCTTTCTAACACTATCTTTTGATCATGTTTGTTATGTGATTACCCTTATTGATGACATTTTGAGGAATATTTTTATATTTATTAAATTAAAATAGTTAGGATTTTTATACTTTTTTTACTTAAAGACCTTTGTTGAAAAATAATCTAAAAACTACATTCAATTTTTATTGGCAAATAACGGTGGTGTATATGTGAATCCTCACTTTATATACACTTATACCACTCATGGCATATATATACAACATATAATTACATATATTCCATAATATAATGGAGCATCTAAAATAAAGAATCACACAATAAAAAAAATTTTGTGTATGATTCAATCACTTGGTATATCTCCTTGATTTTTGATTGAATCTATTAATTATGTGAGTTATCTTTTGAACCCCACTCTACATAAATAAATCAAGGGAATGACACCAAAATAATATTACAAGGACAAGAAAATATTTTTTGATCACCTGATATTTTTTGAATGTTTATCATGGGTACACATTCCTAAATCTAAACATAATGTTTTGAAACCTTAGAGCAAACATTTCATCTTTATGGGTTATCTTGATGTTGTCAAAACTTATAGACTATTGCATCTAGATATGTATAATTCAATAATATGTATAACTTTTATATTTTATGAGTGTCCTCCTCATGCCACACATATAATACCACATCTGATTATATTTTTTAAATGTATTCTACTTTTAGCACTATTATTAATGATGATACACCTCATGGTTATGACGCTCCTCCACCTAAATCTCTTCTTCAATTGGTTTTAAAGACACACAAATTAGCTGGTTTTATTTTTGGTGATCATGTTGATACTTTATGTACCCCTACTATATTATTGTAATCACCTTCATGCTTACATAGCCATAGCATCATATCATATTTTATTCATTGAGGCCAATAGAAGCTTAGAGTGGGACACAACCATGGAAGAAGAGTATGTTTCTCTCATGAATAATCAACATTCTAATTTAGTACCTTTTTCAAAAGGAATAAATATGGCTCATTGTATGTGGATTTATCAAACCAAATATGAAACAGAAATTAGTGTTGAAAATATAGAAATATAGCTAGTCACAAAATGATTTTCCCAATTAGAAGGCATTAACTATTTTGAGTCCTTTTCCCTAGTTTCTAAAAGTATTTTATATGTTATATCAAATTAAATCATACACATGAAAATCACTATCTGGTAGGTTATTATACAATGTTAATGGGATATAATGACGCAAATTGGGAAAGTAATCTTGATGAACACTAATTTACTTCAAGTTATCTTTTCTATTCTCTTAAGCCCTATTATTTGGTTGAGAAAGAAGAAACATGTATCCATTTATTACATGGAAAACTATTATTGGCGAGATTTTAATACCACCATGAAAACTATTTTGATGCATCAAATATTTTAAAAATGTAGCATCAAGTAATTTCTACCTATTATCATTTGGTGTGAAAGAGTGTTATTCACATCTCCAAGAATCTTTTGGATCATTACTTCACCACACATAATGAATTTTACATGCACCAAATTTGAAAACTAATCCACAAGCACATAATTGATCTTAAATCATGTCCCACATAGTTTCAAGTAGCCAATACCTTCACTAAACACCTTACTACATCCAAATAGTTTCATCTTCAAGTAATGTTAGAGATTAATGTAGTTGTCCTTTGGTGTGAGTAGTCTAAGCCATCCTTTATTATTTATCATATTTTACATGTTTACATAATTAAGCCTTATTTTTAATACCCATATCAGAGTTTGATCCTTATTTTTTTGTAGTCTCCCTATGTTGCACTTAAGGGGTGTGTTGGTGTAAATTTATAACTACACTATTAATACTTAAGCTTATAAAGTAATTAATTATCTTAGAATTTATTATTATCTTATTTATAAAATAAATCATTTGGAAATGAAAATTTCCACTTAATTCCAAGTTACACATGAACATGTAAAATTGCACTTAATTCCAAGTTACATATCAACATGAAATTTATGAAACCTAATTATATTTATTCAACCAAAAGAATTTATTCAACCACAAGCATTTATTCAACCACTTGCATTTATGAAACTAGTCACATTTATGAGGATCCTTAACACTATAAATTTAATCCTCTCCCCATCCATTTGATAAATGGGATGTCTTACATAAAATATTATTCAATTAATAAATAATTTGGTTATGTTATTATGTCAAAATTTATTTTCATAATGTCATGTGTGTCTCAATATAGGAGCATGGTCCTATATTGTATAAGTGTTGAAATAGATTGTGTGCTATCCATAATCTTCTCTTATCTGATAAGTGTAAGGAAGAATTCATTATAAAAGTGTCCTTTACTAATCTAAGATGAATTACCATAAGGAGAGAGACTCCTTTGACAAGTCCATTGAACATATAATTATCTAAAAAAGACACAAATATTTCAAAAACTAATAAATATAGTGTTTGAGAAAGAGGGTATTCTTTATTGGTAAATTATAATATGCATAATTCATATTAGCATATAACATTGAGAGAGATAATATAATAAAAACATCTAAAATAATTAGATATAATTATGCCTAACCCAAAATCTTCATGTATGGAAACAATGAATGGACATTTTACATGATCATAGTTTTTTTTATGTCAATTTTTATGAAATTAATTGTTTATTAGACCCATGATTCCACTCTATGCCTTCCTATAATACAATTATATTATTATTATTATTATTATTATTATTATTATTATTATTATTATTATTATTATTATTATTATTATTATTATTATTATTATTATTATTATTATTATTATAATTATAATATATATATATATGTATATATATATATATATGTATATATATATATATATATATGTGTGTGTGTGTGTATATATATATATATATATATATATATATATATATAATCATATATGTTCAAGTCTAGCAATAAAAAGTAAGATATTTTTGATGTGTGAAATAAGGTCTTTAAAAATAATCAAGTAATAAATTTAGAGAAACATGATATTTTTGCAATATAATATCTAATAATGATCATAATACTTAGGTATGAATTTAATAGTGCCTTATTTAATAATTCATCCAAGTGGTTTATAGTGAAACACTTTGAGGTGTACTATCTATAAATACTCACCAATGGACTCCCAAATCATTTTAAAAAAAGCTTAGGTAAATACATCACACCTATGAGCTTTGTCATTGGCCATATTCATAAAATATTCTTGCAAGTATTTAATGGTGAATAATTTATCAGAGGCTATTCATTTAGGCTAATAGAGATTACATATGACCAAGTAGAGACACTATTCAATAGCATCTTCTTACGTAGGAGAGTAATATTTTAAATTGAAAATTTGATAATAATAATAATGGTGGACAAATCCTTTCACAATATAAATAAATTTGGTGAGCCATTTTTCTAATTATTATGTGTATTTAATCTATTTAAAGGAGTGTATTTCATTTATCATTTATAAAAAAAAATCTCTAGAAACATTGGAACCAACATTGAGCTAGTCTCACATTGATTTGTACACCCCTATCAATGAATGTGTATGCAACATGATTGTGATACCTAAGTAGATCCACTTGAAATTTGAGTGTTTCATTAAAATATCTCATCTTCAACGTAGTTACCATTCCACTCAACTTAGAGGTTGTGTCAAAGTAATATATTTTATATATGCATGCATATTATCACCCTTATATGCTAGGAAAATGAGTCATGCAATTGATGTGATCATTCCACCATACAATCCAATTAATCTTTTTGAGGATGTTGCACAAGATTATAATTCTAATGGATATGAGTAATAATTGGTCCATGATAGAAGAAATTAATATTAATAAACAACTACATATTTTCCACTTTAGGCTATTCTAAATTTGATTACATAAAAAATTGTCTCAAAAAGGACAACTTCTTTAAAAACCTCTAATATAAATATGAAACAATTTTAAAAAGAGAAGTATGGTTTTATATAAATCATGGTTAGTTGATTCTTTCCATCACTTGAGAATTATTTCACTATTAACTCATTCTTCTATGTTATTTTAACAATGCACTTCTTAGTTATGATGGTGTGATTTTGGAGAGAACTCAAAAAACACAATACAAGTGTAATAGGAAAAATGGTACAAGTAATTTCCATTATAATAGAATGAAATAAATAACTATATTATTAGGTAAATCTGGCTTCTACCAAGTAATACCACCTCCACATGAACTTATCATCATAATAAACTAAATAATTCAAAAATATTTATGACTTCACTTTTTTGAAATCGTTATAAATAAAATATTATTTATTTGGGACCACATTGACCATAATGTCCTATTTACTATGGCATTAATATTTTTAAATTATTATGACCATTTACAATAGATATTTAATTTTTACCATGGACCATAATTTCATAATATTCTATAAATTAATTTGATTGTTACCATGAAATATTTAATTTTAATATTATGGCATTTTATGGTCTACACTAGTACTCTTTGGTGGGTGATATCAACTTATATTAGATGATACTATCAATTACAATTTAAATCAAATTATTTGAAAGAATTAAACTAATGAGAATTATTTTTTGGAGGGAAATTTTTTTATGTTGACATCTTCCTCCTCCTTACCTTTTACTTTGTCCTCAAAGTAGACTATCACAAATAATTATGATGTCGATACCTGAAATATTTTCAACTTTACATGGTTGATCCATTTGTTTATTTGAGTGTCATTAAATTATTATATTTTATGTTTCCCATTATCATTCACTTTTATTATCATTTATAGTCCCATCCATATATGAAGGAGTTTAGTATGCTTTAAAATGGAGACCGCTTGATCTTATGATAAAATTACTCATTTTGTTTCATATATTTCCTTAAAATTATGTCCATAATTATTTATTACATTTCCTGTATAATATTAGGATTTACCATCTTATCACTCACAAACTCACCTTCATCCATTGTTTGATTAACATAATCTCTTAAATTAATAACATAAAACTCAATGGGAAGGATAAGATAAATACCATAATCAAGATTAAAGAGAGAATAAATCATTGGTGATTTGGATGTGGCCCTTCATGCCCATAATGTTTCATGAACCCACTTATTCCATTTGTCTATTTTTAAAGTTACATATTTGTAAAAATTCTAGCACAATACATGAAATTTTCACTCCACCAATCCATTCATACTTGGGTTATATGTTTTATACTTCCTATGTGCTTCATATAAAACATATTTAATAATGATTTTACCAATTTATTGATTATTTGACTACCTTTATCTATTGTAATTTTTAGTGGGAAACCAAACCTTATAATGATGTTCTCGTACAAGAATATTGGCACTTCATCCATATAAGTTATTTTAAAAGGTGTGGCCTCAACCCACTTATTAAGGTAGTTAGTAGAAACGATAATATACTAATTTATTCATGGTATAGGTTGAAGTAGATTTAAAAATATATATTCCCCATTTTAAAATGGACTTACTAGTAGAATATGATAGAATGGTACTAAGTCTTATGATTCCCATGTGACTTATATATATATATATATATATATATATATATATATATATATATATATATTACATGTCTTAAAATAATTTAAATGATATCTTAAAATTGTTGTCCATTGATAACATGCATAAAGGATTATTCATGTTATTATATTCCCTAAAATATTACCTCCACTTTTACCATCATGATATTCATCAACTAGCTTCTTTCTTATATCTCAACTAATGATTATCTTATATCTCCCATCAACTTCTACCTAATACAAGACTCCAAGTGTTATGTAATATGGTAAATTTTCTTGGGTGATATTTGTATTTATATTTTATTTATAACTATCAATAAAATTTAATGCATTCATATAATTCCATATATATCTATACTCAATTGCAAATGCATTAATAGCTATTAAATCTACATCTATAAACTCATCATCATCGCAAGATAAACACATACCATTATAGGCTCTATAAAGTGTGTTTTATTTGGCGTGATACTTTCTTAACCTATCCTTAAAATGAAATTAAAACTCTTGTAAAAAATGTTTCCCTATATGTATTAGTTTTTATGGATTAGTCTTGTTTACAATTTAATCTTAGAGCTAAAAGATATGACACAACTAAAACAGTTTCCCTAAAAAATAAATCCTATATTTGCTTATATAAAAAATAATAGCTAGATCCTTTTAATTAGTTACAATATATTTAAGCTCAACACTACTCATTTATATACTCCCAAAGTAGATGTGATGATTATTCCAATTCTCATCCCTTTGTCTTAGTGGGATTCTTAGTGCTACATTTGAAGCATCAATATACACAATGAATAGTTTGTTCCAATATGTATTTTTTTAAATAGGGAAAATTTCCAAGGATTTATTAAGATTCTCAAAATATTTAAGTGCCTTCTCTCTTGATTCATAGGGAGCATATTTAGTTAGGAATTAATTTAATGATTGTGTAATATTTGATAATATCCTCATGAACCTTATATAATATCCAACATTTCCTAAGAATGATATTAGCTTAGTTGTATTCATATAAAATGAAATTTTTGTAATCTTTGAAACCTTTTACGGATCAATATCAGTAACATATATATATGAAATATGTCTTAAAATGACTCCATTAGTTCTTTCAAACACACCTTTGTGGGATTCAATGAGGATTATGATATTCAACCTTTGAAAACCCTTATCCAACTGGTATAAATTATCAATATTGATTCCATATATATATATATAAATATAAATAATCAAAACCCTGACTCCATTATAGGGTTCAAACACATTATTCATTATGCACTAAAAGGTTGTAGGTGAATTAAACAATCTAAATGCCATGACTCTTAAATAAAACATTCACCAAGGAATGGTGAATGTAGTCTTTAGCTAATCCTTATCATCTATACAAACCTGATTGTATCAATATAGCCATCAACAAATATATATCACTCATTCCTATCAAGCTCATCTAAGATCTTATCCAAGAAGGGGAGAGGGTAGTGGCCCTTCTTGGTTGTTATGTTGACATTTATATTTTTAACATAAATTCACAATTTCCCATTAATCTTATTTTCTACCATAATAAGAGAGACCCATTTTAAGTTGTCTACTAGGAAGAAAAATATTGCATCAAAGAGCATGAATTTATCTCCTTTTATTGATTTAGAATTTTTTTGATTGATTCTAAATGTCATTTGCTTGACAAAATTTTCATTATCTACTAATTAATTATAATTTATACACAAATAACTTGGATAAGTTCCTTATAATCAAAGTTAAAGATATTTATATACCTTTGAAAGAGTTAAAAATTGTCTTCTCTTTCTTTCTCCTCCTTAGCATCTCCAATTTATAGTTGTTAAAGCTACCCTTCCATATCTTCTTAATTTAATTTATTGGATGTATCAGTTGTTAAGTTTGGGAAGATGTTCATAACTAAAATATCCACATCACCCTCCTCATCATCAATGCCCACATCAATAGTGTTGGAAAATAAAAGGATGTCCAGTCAACACTATGATTACTTGACTCTATAGGTATCTTAATATGACCTTGAGGAACCACACTTATTTTTACCTTCTCATTTCCATGACCAAGTGTCATTAATCTCTTGTTAAAATAATTTATTTCATGGACTCTTCTCAACTACGTCCTATCTAACAACATTGGGTATATAACTATGTCATCCTTTATTACTTGAATTTAAAATACACATATAACACCCATAAAAAATTTATTATGTCTGAAACAACACCTTTTGTTTTTGTTTTTACTTCATTTAAATATCTTATCATTAATGTTGAATGATGATAAATCTTCAAAGACAACATGTTTATTATATATTAAATCATAGTATTAAGTATCTCTACCACCAGATATAAAATTAGGAATATAAATACCATACCACAATACCTCATTATGTAGATCATATGGATCCACCTTAGCCTCCCAAACTAGGACTTCATCCTCATTATTCTATCTAGCGTTGAGTCCATTTTTTAACTTTACCTTCATTTATGAAGATAGAGTAAGAAGCTAGAAATATGAAATATTAGTAATATGCTAGAAAAGATATTCAATAATGGACTATGGCACTTTCCCCTACCATAGAAAAATATATTAAATACCCAATTTTCATTTTCTATGTTTATTGATAGTGTCATCTTTCATTTGTTTATGCTCTTTGTTATCTTTAGTATATCTTTCCTTTGTTATTGTTTATACTAACACATATTTTTTATCATTTTGAGTTCTATAAATAATCTTAAGTAATTTAATAAGTGATTTATCCTAATCATTATCTTTTATCCCAAAGTTAGATTCTCTATTTGGATAACTTGACTTATAGTTTCCTTTCTCTCTTCATGCATATCATATAATTTCAAATAAATGTTTTGTTTGAATCCTATCTTATCCTTGGGAGTGTTGTAAACCCAAATACTTCCATTGAATAATGTTTATATCTAACCCACCCATTTTCTTAATATAATTATCACATTCAATTGATGTTGTAGGAGAGGTATAAGTGGTCATTATTAATGGTTGTGGTGCTTTAGCCAAAGGTAGTGGTGCATCCTCAACCTTGGTATAAATTTCCTTTGGTTCTTGAACCATTATTTCCTATTATATTATAGTGATGTGTTTTTATTTCTCTATGTTCACTAGTTGGTCATACTTTACCTATTGTTTTATTTCTATCTTCATCCCTTGGATGAAGTACATACATAACAAATTATCCACACTACTCATTAGGTCTTCTACCAATCCTTATTTTTGGGTTTGAGTTTCCATATTCCTTATTAGCACAAAAATAGGTCCATGCTAACCCCTAGTTTTCTCATTTTCTCATTGGGATAACTTTTTGGTTTATATCATAAAATCTAAATATTTTTGTTGTGCACTAGATTCTTCAAGAAAACTATAATGACTCAAAGCCCATGAATTTTTAACATTTTCATTAAATGTCTCAAACCATCTAAAATTTTGGGAGTAAATTATGTACATTGTTTTTTAATTATAATCCCATTACAAATACAATGTATTTTAAATTCTTAAATGAATTAAAGAGAATTTTAATTGGATTGGGATGAAAAAAAAAAAAAAACTCCCATCTTCCTTTGTCAAAGATAGTTATTCTTTGGAAAAAATAAAATGTGTCCCAACTTATAATTAAATCCAATAAAATTCAACCCAAATGATTAATGCTATAACTTATTTGGCAATCTAGCCATTGAATTTATAGAACAAAAAATAAAAGTGGATATGACTAGAATGACCATTGAAAAAACTAAATTTATTACGGTAAACATTATTCATGGTAAAAAATATAATGACTATGCCAAAAAATTAAATTTACTATGGTAAAATATATTGATGATAAAAAATAAAATGACCATGTAAAAATTTAATTTATTGAAATAAACACTTTTCACTATAGAATTAAAAATGACCATGTTGAATACTAAAATTATTATGGTTAACACCCTAAATGGTTAAAATGAAATTACTTTAGTAATATTAGACTAATTTTAGGAAAATATCATTCATGGTTGGAACACATTTATAGTATCAATAACCATATATTGACCCTCAACATAATTTTAAGGCTACCACCACTAAGAAATGGTCCTAGAAACACCAAATTATTGACTCAATCCAACGCTCGAGAAAGTCTTCATCATGAACTCCTTGTGATAAAATTGTTTAAGTAAAGAATATCTAGTTTTTTGGTGTCATTTTGGAGACAAATTAACAAACATAATACAAGGGAAATAGTACAAATGGTATTAATAATTTACATATTTATAAAATTAGTGAAATAACTATATTATAAGAACTATGTGTACAATCTCACCTAAAAGGTGAATATGGATTCCACCAAATGTTACCATTTTCATATAGAATCCACTCACTATCCTTTCCAATATCCCTTATATGAGAAACTTCAAGTTCATACAACCCATTAACTTCCTTCACGATCTAACTCTAGGGTTAGGTTTTTTCTTATCTTCTTTATTACCTTATTGTGTGTGCTTTCTTATATCTATGGCTCATTGTATGTCCATATATGTGTGTGTGTGTGTGGCCAGGGGGGGCTGGGGGGTGGTTAATGCATATTTTCATAGAATGTCAATACATTTCATCTCATCCCAATATAAGATAAGAAAGGGAAAAAAACTACCAGATAAAATTCCTAGCTTATCAAATAATAATTTACTTCACCTAATATTCACAAGACTTTTCCTAATAATAGACCAAATATTTCATAGACTTCACCTAATTTTTCCTAAACTTATCATAATAATAGACCAAATATTTCCTATAATTCACCTAATTGTTTCTAGAGTTATCATAATAATAGACTAAATATTACCAAAAGATTTATGGCATCACTCTTTTGGAATAATTTTAAATTAATATTATTTATCTGGGATCACCATTACCCTAGTGACCTATTTACCATGATAGTAATATTTTAAAATTACTAGGACCATTTTTGGCAAATTTTTACTTTTTACAATGGACCATCATTTTTAAAATATTCTCTTAAGTACTATGATCATTACCATGGAACATTTAATTTTCAATTGATGACAATCCATCAGGTTGTTAGTAGTAAATAGGGATACAAAATCATAGATTTTAATTGATATACATGTGTGTGAATCATACTACTTTGTCATGTATATCTATTTTTATACATATTTGACACTTGAAAGCATGTCAAGGGTGTTCAAAATGTGAAGAGACTTTATGTTTTTCTAATGAAATGATGGAATATGAAGCAAAAACATCTTATAAAAGTTATATATGGTGCTCAATTATATTATAAAAGCCTTTTGATGTGATAGAGATTAATATAAAGTTCTAGAATGGTTTTCCAAAAATGATTTTATCATTGTTCTATTCATATTAGGTGTTTTATTTATCTAGTTTTGTAATCGTGTATAGTATTTTTTTTAGGTTATCAAAATATTAATACTATGTTATTTTGCATAAATAAAAATCAAATATATATAATAACATGCTATAGTCTATGAGATAGTCTGTGTTACAATTATGTTCACACTTCACATAACTATCCTTGTAGTGGCATGTTCTAATGGGCTCTCTATGAACCTTTGATAATAATGGTGAAGTGAGTATGGATTCTTAAAACATGTTGTGATGGATACCAGAATAAATCTATTTAGATAGATGATTTGATGATTAAATTCACAATTTTACAAAGGAGAAAGTAAGAAGAATAGGGAATTATACACAAGAATATATTGAAAAGCACATTTACAATGAAATAAATTATATTTTATGGTATCGATTGCTTACACTACTAGTTATGTATTTATAAATATTAGAATACTATTGTTTCCATCTAAGGAGGACATAATTTCTAGCTTGTACAAAAAAAATACTAGAAAACCTTTGAATATAATAAACTGACTAGACTAATGAAATAAATCACTACACAAAAACTACCATTGATGTACATATTATAGAATTTATTATACATGGATGTCTTTTTTTTTAAAGCTACATAGGACCTATTTGTGAGAGTTATCTAATGACTACGTACTCTTATCAATATGTTGGTTATTGAAAAGGCCTTGGTGCCTACGCTTAATAACATGGATTAGTCACTTTAGGTGTTATGGGGATGTGTGTGATGTATGATTTAATGATGAAGAGATGAGTAGAGGAACTTTAACCTAAACCCAAAATATGAAATATATAAAGAAATAAAGTAAGAAGAAATTCTAGGGTTAGAAAGAGAGATGCAACAACAAATAAGGAGTAATAAATAGGATAATTGAAATGTTACTATGAATAAAAGTATGTTTAAAATAGAGGATGTAGAGGAGAGTGGATCCTAGAGAGAGGTTACACAAGCTACATAAATTGTATAATTTGGATATTATATCCTAGTCTTCTACTAACTTAGTAATACCTATGGTACCAACATACGCTATACATATATTTGTGTGATACCTAGATATCCCAACCTCTCTTATATTTGTACATGTACCATTCCCCAAGTTACCACCTACTACCTCAGTCATCTCTATGTCTAATAATAGACCATGCCCCCCATCTCCATCTCCATATCCACCGTAACTATCCTTTGCATCTAAGCTTGAGTATATAACCAAGGGAGAAAATAGTGTACCTAGGACTTATCAAGTCTACTATACCACATGCTTCACAAGGATCTAAATAATATACTATGCATGTTGCTATAGAAGAATTTGAATAACCTATAGTAGGATGGCTTATGGTATCACATACTAAGTGAGAACCTATCCCTATCCCTAGGCTTATCTTTATGATATGCCTTACCTCTATCTCATCCTCTTATGATGTTATCTCAGTCACTAGGGTTTGGGTCTAGTTAATTGAGTAGGCCTAAATACTACCCACAATGTTGTATAAGCATATATCATGCCAACATCTGCAACACCACCAACATATGCCATAACTATGGGTCATACTATCTCACTCCTAGGCTCTCAGTATGGGTGGCCCCCATTATCTCATCTCTTGAGTCACATGTTAAAAAAAAAATTATTCCCCTAAGCACATCTTACTAAAGGATAAACTACCAATTTACTTGATTAGGCATATGCATTTCCACATTGAAGTCATGTTAACCTATGATGTATCATGGTGTCGACATATAACTAGTGATAAACCCATCCTCTACCCATCTGAACTGAATAGTCATATATGGTTTCAATATGAACTCACCATCTACCATATCATCTATGGATCACTAGTAAAAATATGAATCTTTTCTATGACATCATAAATTTGCCATCATCGTGTACCAAATAAATATAAGTGGGATTACACTCCTCTTTACATCCTTTGGCCATCTAGATGCTTTATTATGATATGCTCCTAGGCCCAAACCTATAGTATAGTGTTGTTCTCAGTACTCTAATCCCTCTCAAAGGAAATCATATCTAAATTATGGTACATGTTCTTCAGTAAAATAGGGCCCTAAGTGAACTAAGTGCATGATTCATGCATAACCCATATCACCCCTATTATTCTAATCTAAAAGAACCATCCACTCTTGTCAAGTAGTAAGAGGCCATTAAAAACAACCATTATAATCATTGAATCACTAGGCACTAATGGCTATGTTATTGGAGGAAAATATATATCATATCCCACTATTACCACTTTAGGATCACCATGTAGGGGAAATACCAAGTCCTCTAGGGCATCAATATCTATGGACCCATCCTCAAACATAATATATTTCACACCTAGTAGGTCCTCTATCATGAATCACCTAACCTTTGGCATCAAATAGATCTTATCACCCTAAATGGGTATCCATAGGATCCTCCATACATTTTCCAATGTCTTTGTTTCCTATTCCTATCGATAGGTGGAAGATCAAAGTCATTAAATGCTAGTGTTATGGTAGCACTAACAAATATACCCTATCAACTCAAATAAATAGAATCTAGTCTATGTGTAGTAAGGCCACTACCTTTAAGAAACCCACCAAGTCCTCCACCATAATATCAGGTCATCATAAGACTCATGAGCATCATTTCTACATAATATTCACCTTTATGCACTCTTGTAAATCATAAGACATATTGGAAATCAAATCAATCACTCATCTATTTTATCTTAGCTAATCATTTTACCACTTTATTCTAATTTTAGACTTATAATTTTAATATTTTATCCTAATTTGGTTCTTTCTTCTATATTTTTTTCCATTTATGGTGATCTTGCCATTTTCTTTAATGTTGTCACTATTTACTAGGGCTTTACTACCATTCAGTGCGGCTTTCTTGTCATTCCCCTACTAGTATATAATCTCACCATTTTGTAGGTCATTTCCATTGATTAATAGGATAAAATCACTATTTTTATGAGTTAACCATTTATATGCTTTATATGTTATCGAGTGTCTTCACTAATTTACCAACATTTCTATGATTGATCGATGTTTTCTCTGATACCCAAACATTCCCACCATTTTGGATTATTTTTTTTAATTTGGTGATATCACCAATTTGGTAATTTCAAACCATTTTTGTGAGATCATAGAATTGGCCATGGGTTCATCATTTATCCCATGATCTCATCATTTTTGTAGGTGATTTCACCATTCTCAAGTTTTTGAAAATGGTGATTCTTTTATTTTACATTATTCTTAGGGCTATTAAATGCATTAAATGACAAATTTGACCAAAAACCTTTATAATTATTGATGCCACAATCCCTACCAACTACTAGAACTCAGGCACTCACCAAGGTGTATATTGTATGGGATATTGGTTAGTTTCTTCTATATGCACTAAATTATGCTCACCTAGTGAATTATATTAATCCCCACTAATTTAGCCTAATTCCCATATTTCTTAGTTATATTAACTATTTTATTAATACCCATATCCCTTTCCTATATCCCACATAACCTTTACCCTATCTTAAAATCAATTAATCCCCTCATTAAACCCATAATAGACCCTATTACCTACTAGCCTATTTCTTAAATCCACTATCCAATTTAAAATTCAAAAATAATCTACCTACCCACCCACCACCCTATACTAGCCTCTCCAAAATCCATAAACCCTATCGGGAGATTTATAGATTTGGAGGATTCTATAAATCTTCCCCAACCTAACTCCCTTATCTATAATTCTCTAATTCTAGATATTTCCATGGAAATTTCCTAGCCCTTGATATCAATGGTCCAAATTTGAGTCTGGACCATTGATATTTCCCTCCTTTCCTAGAAAACTAAACACTCCCTCCACCCTCAAAATTATTTTAAAATCACCTATCAATCCATCAAGCTATAATTGTTATTTTCATTGAATCCATAACAACATTCTAACATCCATTCAAGCCATTATCCCTATCACACAACCATTGGAAGCCATTATCAAGGTCTCATAAAAAATACAACAATTCAACTTTTAATATCAAATAATTTGAGTGCAAGTCCTAAAATGGAGGCATAAAGAGGTAAAAAGTATGGTAATAATGTTTCATTTGTTCTGATTTACTTCTTCTATTCATTCCTATTGGTGTTATCATGTTTTGGGTTTTTATTGTTATTTTGATAACATTACTTGAACATGAAATTTGTTGCACATTTTAGTGACCAGAATGGTATTAACCTCTCTTATTTAGTATAATACCATTTATAAAAAATTTCTTAGTGATTTTAAGACAAACTATAGATGAATCAAAGCTTGTATTTTCAAATTTTGATATGTACAAGTGAATCATGATATTGCCCTGATAGTCACAGTATTGTAGTCATGGGTTTGTTAATGCCAGTAGTGATATTATTAATTAGTTTTTAGTGATTAGATTTTTTATTAGTATTTAGGCCATTTATAATACTATGACTTCCATATTTACAAGTTTATCTTAGTAGAAGGGATATTGTCGATTTTAGTAGCAATATTGTCAAATCAGATAGTTGAGCTTAGATTATAATTTGTTTTTGCTAACTCTCTACTTATTTAGGTACCTTGTCTATTTTTTGTTATTTATATGTTTAGGATAGGAAGGAAATAACACATAATTCATCTAACTACACACTTTTGACAAACTTATGACTCCCCCAGTGGTAGGATTAATTTGGTAATCATGGTATTTTAGATCCTAACAGTTATATTGTCAAATATAGTATTTAGGGGCAATTCTACCAATTATGCCTTATTATGACTTAAAAATATAAAAATTTGTTCCTTATTATTTAATTTCTCTATTTTTAAAAATATTTTAAAGTTATGGTTGCAGTAAAATAAGTATCAAACTAGAACTTGGATCCTTTGACAATTTTTGACAAACCCATGACTATCTTAGTAGAGGGATTGCCCTAGTAATCATGGGATTGTAGTTTACATTAATTATATTATCCTCTTACATAAAATTATTAAAAAATACCTTTATTACATTTTGAATCATCATTTGAAGTGTCCCTAGGTTCTAACCAAAGGATTCTATAGATTTGTAAGTCAAAAGAAAGCTATCTTTTTGTCATAAACTTAAACATTACTCTATCTAGATATTTAAACCCCTCCTCTTACCTGTAAGAAGCCATTAACAAGTGGTGGTTTCTATTTTTCAAGGTTATCATAGATCAATGGAAAGACAAACATCTCAAAAATACATCATACAGATTGCTTTGACTCCCTTCTACACTACTACTACTTATGACTTATGGCTTTGCCCTGTTAGTGGTGACATTGTCACCCGTAGTCATGAATTTTTAACTTAGGTTCATTTGGATTGGTGTTAGGTTTTAAAATCACATTTTATCATAAAAATTGTATTTAAATATTAAATCCTTGCAATAATTTTAATTTAATAGATATTTATAGAGTTACCTTAGGACATATTACTATTTTTTCTTAGTATATGCAATATCACTAATTATGATTTTATGATAGTAGTGGTTTTATAATTTATAGTAGTGGTATTATTATATGTTCATTTTCTCGTTTTTAACTATATTAGTTTATTATATTTTTGAAAAATCTTGACTTTCAATTTGTGATATTGATAATCCAGTCATGGTATTGTGCATTTGGGTCATGGTATTGCTTTGTGTACTCATGGTTTTACAATAACTCATAGAATTTTAGAAGTTTGAATTATAAACCCTTTTCATATAGGTCCCTCAAAAATTTTGGTATCCTAATCATATTTCAAACCTTTGTATCTATAGGGAGGGATTCCATTTTACATTTCATCTTAGATTTCTTTATATTTTTGAAAAATTGTTTATTTTAATATATCATTGTCTCTTTTGTGAAAAACATTTTGTATATACTTGTTTGTTTGTGTGAGTTTGTTATTGATAATTTGTCATATCATGCTAATCACACATAGGTAATTAGAACTATCAATTAATGATATCATGTGTTTACTTGTTTATTAAGCCCTCCCTTAGGATAGCATGTGATGTGGATTTCAACACCACACATACGCTTAATATATAGGGGTTCGTGTCATGGATTTCACCACCGTACTCTAACGAAACTCCATGTTCTGGTAGATTCTAAATATTAGGAGAGATATCACTATATCCTAAGTGGAATTCCCCATAAAGGGTTCCATGGAGTGAGGGGAAATCAAGCTGTAAGACCTAGGGTAATCAAACAACTTCCTACATAGACTTGGGCCCCAAGGTACCATCATGTATATCAAGGATACAACTAGATCCTTTTATATACCTTAGAGTAGGATACTCTGTCCATAACAAGTTTACCACTTTAGGAGGAAATAAAAACTCTAAAGTTATGCATCTGTGCAAGTAGAGTTGAGAGGGTATGGTAAATTTTGTAACAGGTCACCAGCCTATAGCCTCACCTGTGTAGCCATTAGGTGGTGTGGACACTAGGTTACACACACTTATAATTTATTGACTTAGGATTGTACTTGTTCATGTTGTTTAAGCATTGCAACTAGACCCATATTGTTTGTTATCTAATTAATCCACACCCATACATTGTGTGATACTTTAGAAGACCCATACGCTAATATTTATCATCCTATCATCATTTCTCACTATCCATTCCTCACTCCTTATCAGGGAAAGGGAGACCCTAGAGATCATTTTGAGGATTTTTATGTATGTTACCATGTGGTAGCCTATGAGGATGCTTATCTATTTAGGATATTTCCCAAAATTCTTATAGGGCTAGCTTTGGAGTGGTTCGTGCACTTGTCCAAAGGGTCAATATCTAGTTTTGGAGAATTAATGGAGTAATTTATCAGGAACTTCTCCTTCAATATAGATCATGATATCTTCCACATTGAAATTTACAATACTAAATAACAAAGTGGGGAAATCCAAGTATTTTTCCTAAAAATATGGTGTAGCCTGGAGAGTTGATTAAGATGTGATGTACCTAAAAAAGAATTAGCAAAAATATTTATGGATAACATTAATATAGAGTTGAAGTATCAATGAAAATTATAGTGTGTCAAGACCTTCTATGAGATAATATGAAAGGGAATGTAAATATAAAAATCCCTTATTAAAAAAAGGACCATCAAACTATATTCTCAAAATGAGCACACTTCAAATCCAAAAAAATCTTTTTCAAGAAAATCCAAGATTTCCAATAAGATCAAAAATGCCATAAGTGATGGCGTGATAAATTATAAGCAACAACATGTATAAACTATCTAAATGAAGGGACCCATATAATGCCCTAATATCTCTTCCATCAAATTCCCTTGAGGTAATCCTAAGCCTCACATAGGCAAAAGACCCCTTATAAGCCTGGGAGTCTCGTTAGAAATAGTCTTGGAAAAATAGGTCTCCACCAATGTGATTACTATGCCTGGGATCAAACCTATGGATGATAATCAACCAAAAATGGATTCATACCATGAATATGAGTTTTATAAATACCATAGGGTAAAAGGACATGATACTAAGTTGTATATTCAATTAAAATATTATATCCAATATTTAATTGAAAGGGGCGATATAGAGATTGAAGGAGAGGCTATCTTGAATTAGTTAGAATATGGGCAATTTGGTATTTACAAGGATACACTCTGAAAGCATGATCAAAGGAATCAAAAACCCCAAAAGGACCAGGTTCAAGCATTATCATCTAATTACATTGATTACCATAATGTTCCCTACCATTATATTAATACCATCAAAATTTTCAAAATCCAAGAGTTCACTTGACCTTCATCCCCCATTCTAAAAATGAATAAGGACACTACTAATTGTATAGTAAAACCTTGATGTAATAAAATAATAATTCCTATGGCACCTTCTCAAAATCCTCCTACCTCATATACTTTCCCAAAGGAGAAAATTTATAGGAAAGCTTCAAGTAGTTTAGATAAATCTTATGATATCATTTAGCTATTAGAATAGACTCACACTCAAATTTCCTTGATGGAACTTCATAAGACATATTAATTACATAGAGAAATATTGAATCAAAGGCTGAGCTCCCTGTAGTTGGTCCACATAATAATTATCCCTTATACATTGAATTCATCTCCCACCACTGAGTTTCTTGTTTCCTCATAGATAGAGGATCTACACTCTACTTGTGTAATCTAGAATTTTTATAGAAATTGGGATAATATGAGACATATTGGGTCCACTTTAATAATTATTAAAGATTATGATGATAATGAGAGAGCATCAGTCATGACCATTTATCTTCATATTGTTATGGGATGTGTAGTTCATCAAACTTTGGTTCATGTTGTGGATATTGAATTACCATATAATATGTTGCTTGAAAGACCATGGATTCATGAAATTAAAGTTGTTAAATCCACTCTCCATCAATGTCTAAAGCTACCCCATTTACGAATGGAGATCACCATTCCTAGATTCATAAACCATATCCATAGTTGCCAGAGGGATTAGTCACTATCTCCATCACCTTACCTTAGCACCAACAACACTATTTTGAGCCTAGAAACTACTAAGTATCTCTCTTTAGATTAATTAGAATCCACATTTCAATCAAAACTTGATATTTCTTGACTAAAGATCACATCCATAGTATGTAGGGGATATTAGTACAAAATATTCTACATCGATAATCTATCCCTATCTCCACATAACTATGAGTCTCTAACTATGAGGAAGAATAATCCAATTAAATATCAATTTAGGCTAATAGCTTTTTCAAGTACTATATTTTTGTTTGATGATTACATTGAAGATGGAGATGATTTTTGGCTTATACAAGATGATGAGTCCCTCATCTCTCCTGAACAACACTATCCTAGAGTCTAGATAATGATAGAAAACATGTAGTACAAGGGAAAGGGATTGGTAAAACAAGATCAACGTTGACTTGAACCTATCAAGTTCAAGAACATCCATAATAGTTTGGATTAGGTTACAAAATATATGATGATGACTTGACCAGTATTATTGTGGATTCTATTTTAACCAATGGGTTATTTATCCTTGATGGGGACATTAAAATAGGTTTTATCTATATCTACTTTGAGGATCTCACTACCACCAACTTCTTCTTTGATACCACCATATCCATGATTAATATTTCCCTCCACTATCCATCCCTCATAGATTGGGAATCAAAGTAAGAGCCCACCTTTAACATGTTTCAAAATGATGAGGCCATTTTTGAATACATGGGAGCTAGAGACTTCATGTCATCCGATGATCATAAAAAGGGATTTTATATCGATCTTTATTAATCTACATATTTTGGGGAACAACAAACATCCCATAATAAAAACAAGGATGAACACTGAAGAATAAGGAGAGCCTTATAAAGAACTAAATAAACTCCCATATAGCCCCTTAGCATCAAAATATTATTTGATATTGATACTAAAATTTCATATTATTTCTCTTTTGATATTCCAAAAATATCAATACCCCCTTATTTGCAATATCAATCACCCTCACTTAATGAGAATGTGATAGAAGTTAATATTAAAACTAACAAACATCCCAAAATAATGAAACTGGGGGCATATCTAACAACAAAGGAATGTGAAGTCCTTATTGAGATGATAAAGTAATTTATTGACATATTTTCATGGAGATATGCTGACATGTTAGCGTTAGACACCTCATTAATGGTACACCACCAAGTCATGCATCCAAATGCAAAATATATCAAATAGAAATTATGAAAGATGCATCTCAAGGTGGCATTATTATTCAAAGAAGAATTATAGAAATTCAATAAATTTGGATTCATACACCTAATATATTACTCAAATTGGATCTCTAATATTGTTCTTGTAATGAAACCACAAGGTAGAATCAGAATATGTACAAATTTATAAGATATCAATAAGTTGTGTCCTAAATATGACTTCCCACTTTCAAATATTGCTATGATTATAGACTCAACAACATGATATGAAATTCTTTACCTCATGGATGGATTCTTAGGATAAAATCAAATTAAAATTGCACCTAAGGATCAGCATAAATTAAACTTCATATCCCCATGGGGAAAATTTTGTTACCAAGTCATGTCATTTGTTCTTAACTATGTAAGAGCAACCTATAAACAAGCTATGATCATCATTCTTAATGATATGATGCATGACATTGTTGAGGACTATGTAGATGATATTTTGGGTAAATATCATTTAAGGTCAAAGAACCATGTGGTCCTCAGAAGAATTTTTGAAAGTTTGTGAGAATATAAAGTAAGGTTGAATCCTAAAAAGAGTTTCTTTAGAATAACCTTGGGAAAATTATTGGGATTCATAATTTTAGTAAGGGATATTAAGGTGGATCTAGTAAAATTAAAATAAATCATGAAAATGTCCCCACATTATAATCTTATGTAGCTCTAAAGTCTTTAGGGAAAGGTTGAGGCCATACAATGTTTTATCTCTCAATTTGTAGACAAGTGCCACCCCTTTACTCATTTACTTAAAAAGGGGACTAATTTTTATTGGAATGTAGAATACTAACAAGCCTTTGAAAGAATAAAATAATACTTGGATAATCCACCTATTTTATCCCCACCACTCTTGAAAAGGATTTTATTCCTATACATTTCAGCAATGCCATATGCCATTGGTACTCTCCTAGCATAGCATAATGATTAGGGTAAAGATCAAACTATATAGTATCTCAGTCACAGATTGATATCCTATGAGCTAAATTATAAACCCATTAAAAAGGCATGTTTAGCTCTAGGTTTTACATTGAAAAAGCTTTGACATTGCATGCTTAATAATCAAGTACAGTTCATTACAGAGGTTGATCCTTTAAAATACTTACTATCCAAATCAACACTTGCAAGTCGAGTACTAAAATCTATAATGTTGCTTAATGAATTTGACATTGAGTATGTTAATCAAAGAACTATAAAATGATAGGTTATATCAGATCAACTAGAAGAAACACCTTTAGAAGTGACTAAGCCAATTATCACCAATTTCTTGAATGATTCCATAATGAATACTTCACAATCAGATACCTATAAATTATACTTTGATAGCTCATTCACTATGCATGATTCTAGGGTAGGCATCCTCATAGTCACCCCTCAAGGTGATCTCATTCCAAAAGCATTCCTAATTGCCTTTACATATACTAATAATATTTTATAATACAAATCCTTGATAGTAGGTCTCCACTTCACTATTTAATGGAACTTCTAGTACCTACAAGTATTCTATGACTGATAATTAATTATCAAATAGGTCAATGATGAATTAAAAACAAAAGATAAAAAATTGCTTCCTTACAAAAAATTAGTGGATCAATTAAAGACCCATTTTCATTTTATAATATTTGAATAGGCTCCATGAATAAGAAATAAAGTAGCTAATTATATGGCTAGTATTGGCTCGCTCATTGACCTCCTTGAAGATGAATTGGAAGGTAATTTTTTGATTGAGCATCTAATTATCTTGGCCTATTAATCAATGGATCCAATTAAAATTTATGAAATGAATGACCCCAATCTCCCATGGCATCATGATATTTACTGGTACTTTCACAACAATATCCTTCCCCTAAAACTGACCTATCATCAATATAAATCCTTTATCCATCATACCACTCGATACACAATCTTTGGTAGCATGATTTATCAATGAGGCTATGATGGAACCTTGTTGAGGTATTTTTAACATTAGAAGAGTCATCTTAGGCAATCAAAAAATTCCATGATGTATCTATGGAGGGCACATCATTGAAATTTCCCTAGCCAAAATGCTCCTTCAAATTAGCTATTATTGGCCAATGATGGAATAAGACTCTTTCCAATATGTGCACGAATGCATGGCTTGTCCAAAACATGTGAATCTTATTCATGTTGTCACACAAGAATTGAAGCCTATTATGATCCCATGGACATTTTCCATATGGGGCCTTGATACAATTATCATGATTAATCCTACTTCATCAGACAATCATAGATTTATTATCATGGCTATAGATTATTTTACCAAATGGGTAGAAGTAATGCCACTAAATTATATAGTAGGCCTCTAGATTTCTAAATTTATTCTTAATCAGATAATTTACCATTTTGATATACCTACTAGCATAATTTCAGATAATGGTAAATCATTTAAGAATCAGGAAGTTGAGGCCCTATGTCAAAAATAGCATATCACACAGCATTTTTCCTCCCCATATTATCCCTAAGGTAGTAGATAGGTAGAAGTGATTGATAATACCCTCATCAAGATTCTAAAGAATACTATTAGCAAAGATGGAATAAATTGGAACACTCAATTATATCTAGAACTATGGTCTTATCGAATAAGTATTCACACACCTACTGGGGCAACTCTATATGCCTTGGTTTATGGGACAAAGCAATATTGCCAGTAGAAGTAGAAATCCGCTTTCTTTGACTCTAACTAAGGGGTATCATTATTGATCATAATCTCAAAGAAGATTTTTTATATAAACTATAACTCCTTGAATAAAAGTGACATAAGGCCTTAAATCACCTCTAAGCATACCAAAATAAATTAAATGGCCAATATTTTAAGAAGATTTAGGCCAGCGAGTTCTAAACTGGTGACCTAGTCCTAAGGGAGAATTAAAAAATACCAATGAAAAATGAGATAAGAAGGGGATGTTTGAAGTTAATTGGTTATGTCCCTATGTCATTATTTCCAAGTTTAGATCAAGAGCATATAAATTGACCATGTTTGATGGAGAAGAACTAGATGGTCCCATGAACATTATACATCTTAAGTGATTTTACACATAACTTAGATATCATCATCCTCCATATATGGGGCACCCTACATCCACATTACCCATCAATCACCCATACTCATCAATAAAAAAATCCATCTAATGGTGAAAACTATGTTGTTGGCACCTTGGGCAAGTACCATGATGATAATTATTTCCTGGTGTCACGGCAAAATAAACATGACCCTAGTCCCAACCATGGGAATCTATCATCAGGATTAACAATAATACAAGACACTTGCTTCAATAAAAGGAAATGGCATGGCTTATCAAAAGCTATTTATTTGAGAGATCTCTAGAGTCACATATCCAAACATAGTAAACATATCCCCAAGTCCCATTAGAACCTAATCATCCCCATAATACCCTCACAAATCTTTGACATGTGTGTCTCCTTTCAGACTCCAAGAGAATCTCCATCACCATCTATCCATTGTTGTCACTAATACTCAAATCCATACCTTCCCACATATAATAATCATTATGGAGGGTCATGGCATTTAAAAATACCTTTTTCTAGCATTGAAGCATACAATATGCCACTGATTCTTGACTGGTCTCCATGACCCCTATTTTATAACTTAGTTAACCTTTCACCCCATCATGAGCAAGATTTTGATAGTAAATATATTTTAGATAACCCACACATCATCACTTGATCCATTATCCATACCCATCCTTAGTCATCTCAACACTCATATATATCAATTCTTGTTGTCAATATTCAATTGATTTTGTGAGATTGTGTGCCTTGTATGTGTGTTATATTTCTATGTAGATATTACAATGTTTTATTTGTTAAATTAATTTACATGTATATATTTCATATTATTAGATTTTTATGAGAATAAGGATGGCATGGATGACCCCTAAATGTTTTATTCATAAAATATCATCTCTCAAATGGAGTTCCCCATGCATCTCTACTACCATGCCTAAGACCTATCATGTACTTGGAACATATCACAGAGATGCAACATTAAAAGGATTATATATATATATATATATATATATATATATATATATATATATATATATATATATATATATCTTGGTAGGCTTTCAAAGAACCAATCCCTTTCATCCTTCCCTCATTTAAGTCTATACCTAAACCCATCTCATTACCACCCTACCTCCATGATGTAGGAGGATTTATACCATAAATACTAAGGATATAATGAACTAAATAGGGTATTACTATTATATTAACATCACCATCCCACAAGGGCATAATGTGTAACCATCATGATCTATACATAAATCCCATCACATCATACACATATCATCATGAATATATAAGCATCTTAAATCAAATGATATAATATCATGCGTAAAATCCAAACAATATCTCATATGTAACATCATCCATACTTAATCATAGCATATAAAAAATATCTATGATACATCCATAGTATCCATTTATACATGCATCATGGTATCAATATGTATGTAATACATAACATCTAAATCTAATCAAATCACATCACATCATGTACATATAATCAATGTCATCATGTTGTAAAAAAAATACATCACATATCGATGAATAGTACACAATGTACAACATCCATACATCAACATAAATCCTCATCATATATATATATATATATATATCAAATGTCTAAAATACACTATGCACATGGAATCCATGTCAAAATATATGATATAATCACATGATCCCATGGGGAAATAATGAGATAGTAATATAAAAATTTCCTATACATGAATAAACATATACAAAATAATGGTTGTGGTCCTTATGGCCTTGGTGATCCTAATGACCCCTAACCTCCTCTAGAAGGATATCAAATACATGACTGACTAGCATGAAAAGACTCTGTACACTAACCCTTTGAAACCATGGCCTCATCTAATTTTTTATAGTACTTGGCCTCTCATGTAAGCAACATAATATGATTCATCATCCCCATCATACCCTGCCCTCTTAAGGGCTCACCTACCACATCTTGAGCCCTCTCTACCACTACTGACTAACCAATCAAAATGTCTAAATATGAACCTACTATTATGCCACCTACCCTTGTAAGCCTATCACCTAACCATTCAAATATTAAATCTATCCTTTAGCTTGGGTGAGTCATGTATCCCACTAAATCACCTAGTATTATAATTCTATAAACTATGTCTATATCTATGAAATATACCCATTCCTCTATGTAATAGAATCCCATGATGCCATAATCTATCTCTATGCCTGCACTAATCAACCATCACCCTGATCAGTCATACTCTAAAGATGGGCATGTAATTAATCCCACTCATGAGCAATACCTTTAATCTTAAATAAAATCAACTAGATCTTTATCTATAAATATGCTATCAGAGCTTGATCTTCTATTGATATCAAAGGCTATGATGGAGTTGCTCCAATACTACCACACATGTGTGTTTGAGTTGGGCAACTCCATGTACTTGTAGCCTTGTCTATGTCTAAATATAAAGCCCCACCTATACTACTACTGATCAATCACCATCTCCCCTATTTACATCCATAGCATTGAGCCCATCACCTCCTCTATTCTGACTCCCTTATGCTGACATTTATCTCCTCTATCTCACCCTCTTTTGTATCTTAGCTTGTAACTCTAACATTCTCCTCACTAAAACTATTTAAATTACCACCCAAGGCCATGTCAACCTAATTAGAATCTAAGGTTTCCACCATGTTTCATATGCTATTATAAGACTAAGATCTAAGATATGTGTGTAAAAATTCCACTGAATAGGAGAAACACTCTCATATATAGTGCATGCATCCCCATATCTATAGGTCTCCTCCAATGTGACTTCTAATGCTTGGTATATGCAAATATATGCTTGAGGTAGAGCACATCTTGAATAAATTAAAAATAATATTGTACATTATCTAGATGATATTTCTCAATGACATAATCTCATTATCTCATCACATAACATGGTGTCAATATATACTAGTTTATGCCTCATCATCCAAGCCAAATTGAATCCCCCTATAGGGAATTCACATAATGTGCTCAGGGTTCAAACTATCAAATGCCTATTTATAGTAGTGCATCTCTCCAACATGACCTAACTATACTCCTAAGACCACATGCCATTATAAAACCATCATCTATCTAGGCTTAAGCCATGCAAGTCTACCTAAGGGATGTTGGATTGCAATGTGCTTCCAACTCTAAATCTAAAGTAGCAATGATTGTCTAAATCTTTGTGTTCCCTTATAAGCCCCT
This sequence comes from Torreya grandis, assembly GCA_037957365.1. Classification (NCBI taxonomy): domain Eukaryota; kingdom Viridiplantae; phylum Streptophyta; class Pinopsida; order Cupressales; family Taxaceae; genus Torreya; species Torreya grandis. The sequence continues at coordinate 970,930 of JARHVA010005403.1, forward strand.
AAATAAAGCTCCTTATATAACTGTGCTAAAATGATGGGCCCCCAAGTAAACACTAGATGATCATGGATCATGTCAGCAACCACGTCACCTTAGCCAAGATGAAACCACCATCCACTCTTGTCTGGTAGGAGAATGCCAAAAATAAGAGCCATAACCACTAGCATTAGTGTATCCAAAGCTCCATCCTAATGGAATCTATCTAGATCATTGCTATGATCTCACACCCCTATCGAGAAAGTCATGTCCAATCATTGTAATGCCTAAATTAATGTATGAGACTACCAATAGATCTTGTCTCCCTACATGGGTAGATGAAAAATCTTGTAAACATACTTTAGTGTCACTATAATCTCCCTAATCATAAAATTAATGGTACTCATCTCTGAGTGCCATCTCTCCACCAACTCTATGATCAAGGCTTGATCTATATGAATCATAAGCATAGTTTCCACATCATGAAGTCCTACCAGCTCTAGTACCTCGTACTCGTCTACTATCACTCACTACATCTCATGTAACACCTTTGAATGTCATAGTCATGATGTAATTATGCCCAGAACCTCCTACACCAATCATTGTCCATCTATCACTATCCTTAACATCAAAATACCTAACATTCCTTCTATCCTACTCATACTATCCCACTCCCCTATCACGCTATGAACTAATATCCACTTATCCTAATTTTCCTAATCACCCTCTCCCATTTAACTATATCTTAGTCATCTAACTCACCTAACTCACTTCTTCACCTATTTCACATAACTAATTGACTAGCTTAACACCCTGAGTCTATCTAACTCACCTCATCAAACCCATTTTTTGATCCCATTTTCTATCACTAACAATCTCACAACTTAAAATATGCCCACACTCACAGTTTTGACAAAATCATGATTTGATAATCATGGGATAGTAAACCCATGACTACATAGTCACAGGGTTTCAAACTTATGAGTCTTCAGTCTTGGGGTTGCAAACCTATGAATCCTAGCTTGTAGGATTGCAATCATGCCATTATCTGCTTACAAGATTATAATCCTACAATTTCTTTTCATGATCCTATCATTTGAATCAATAACCCAATGACTAAAGGAAAAGCTTCTAGTCATGGGATTGCTTGACTGACTCATACGACATACTTTTCGACCAAATCTACCTCTAAATTTAATAAAAATTAAATAAAATCACAAAAATACCCAAGCTAAAGTCATTTTACTCACTATAGGCCCAACATTTGCATCTTTTTGGTGATCTTAGACTCTTTTACTACATGAGAAGCTCAAGGAATCAAATCCATGATTTTCTCCTCATAGATCAATTCACAAAAGACAAAATGTACAAATGACCCAAAATTAGATCGTTTATCCTATATGACCTCCCAAACCCCTTAGCAGGCCCATACTAACATCCCCTATTCCCAATCCCATCCATTTTCATCTTCTATTAACACCATTTGGGGCATACCATGTCCAAAATATCTAATCCCACATCCAAAACTACATCAACCTAAGGTCTTTTCACACTATGTAGGTAGCACCTAGTCTTATTATGTGTGCCTAAAGATAGATTAACCACCCTACATTCCTCATCACCATCCTATCCTCTAACTTGTCACTTGATGATCACACATTAATTTTAAGATACCAATTTTAGAAAAAGGGGCTCTTCATCACTGATCAATAATATTTTACTTTTTTGATCTTCCCCTAGTGTGTATCCTTGATATAGGACTCATCATCAGCTCAAACCTATCACATTTGAATCAACTTTTCATATCAATCGATCACTTTATATATAATTGTCTAAAACCTATCACTTAATATACAGTATCATCATCACTCTTGGGGCCTCTAGTTGGTCAAATGGGGCATCCCAACCCCACTAAGATCCCAGTCTTATCCCACCTCAAGAATCTTATTTGAGTGACCATCTAAGATTATTTTCTCCCTGTATGCTCCCTCAAGGGGTCATCATATCCTATTTATATTTGACATCATCTAACATTATGGTTTATCTTTGAAATACCGTTACTCTTTCCACTTCTCTCAACTCATAATGCCCTTTCAAAGAGGGACAAAATATATGCACTAAATTATGCTTGCCCTAGTAATTATATTAATTCCCATTAATTTTACCTAATTCCCATATTTCCTATCAATATAAACTATTGGATTAATACCTATATCCCATTACTATATCCCACATAACCTTTACCCTATCATAAAATCAATTAATCCTCTCATTAAACACACAATAGACCTTGTTACCTACTAACCTATTTCTTAAATCCACTAGCCAATTTAGAATTCAAAAATAATCTACCTACCTTCCCACCACCCTATACTAGCCTCTCTAAAAGGCCTAAATCCTATGGGGATATTTATATAAGTTGAGGATTCTACAAATCTTCCCCAACCTAGCCCCCTTATCTAGAATACTCTAATTCTAGAGATTTCCATGAAATTAAAAATTCCATGGAAATTTCCTAGCCCTTGTTATCAATGGCCCAAATTTGAATTTGGACCATTGAATTTTCTATCCTTACCTATAAAACTAAACTCTCCCTCCACCCTCAATACTAATTGTAAAATAACCTATCAAGCCATCAATCTCTCGCTACTACTTTCATTGCATCCATAATAGCATTCTAGCATCCATTTAAGCCATTCTCCCTATCACACAACCATTGGAAGTCATTATCAAGTTCTCACAAGCAATCCAACAATTAAATTTTTGATATCAAATCATTCAAGTACAAGTCTTAGAATGGATTCATGAAGAGGTAAAAATAATTTACTTCTTCTATCTATTCTTATTGGTGTTATCATGTTTTGGGTTTCTATTGCTATTTTGATAACATTACTTGAAATTGATATTTGGTGCACATCTTCATCTCTTGTTCACAAAACTAGAGCTCTAGAATTATATAAAATGATGGTGATAATTAATAATTTTCATCTGTAGTGGTAAATTATATAGCTAAATTTTCAAAAATTCCCCTAGACCTATTTATGATTATTTTTATTCTCAGGAGGCTTATTTTTTGCCTCATTTATTCATTTTTTATCCCATTTACTTCTAATTACACAAATTTTAAGCCTATTATGATGAAACAAGTACCACTTTATTATTTAAAAGGGCTCATCCATCAAAATTAATTTTTTTCCATTCCCTCAAGGGGAATCCTAAGCCTCCCAAACACTATTTAGTCCATTATCATGATCCCCTTTTCTATAAACCAAATAAAATCAGTAAAAGTGGGAATGATTTTTTTCATCCAATTATAATTATTTTAAGTGACCTTTTTATTATTTGAAAATCCATTACTTTATTTTAATGTCTCACCACACCCTTTAAAATATAGGGAAAATGTAAACCTCTAATTCTCACCACTATCATGTCAAAATTTCAAGCCAAAATGACTTCTTTAAATAATGCACAAACTAAACCAAACATCATTAAACCACTATAATTCATTCACACACATCATGTGAAAATCTTGAAATGTATTGACAGATCCCTAATTGGGGCATCACACTATAACCAACTATCAACTTTGTTTAATTCAATAGGAATCAAATTGTTATTGTGTAGGCAACATTTAAGGGGTAATTAACTGAAGTGAAATAATCAAAATTTAACATTCAATAAGGCACCTCAAAGCTAATTAGGACTAAATAGAAAAGAAAACCTAATCAATTGGTTAAACTAAAAATCCATGGAAATGAGCTATTTTTTTAGTTATGGCATATTCGAAGTTCAACAAATTTTTGAATTATGACCTCATCATGATATCATCTAAAAGTTATCATGCACTAATTATTTATGGGAATAAATATCTAAATTAAGGTAAGCCATGCCTTATTAATGCATCCTCTTTACAAAATAATCAATGCATTTGCCTCAAAAATTGAATCTATTTATGGCCAAACATCTTGATCTGGATCCTAGGGTCATAATTAATCTACAAAATATATAAATACCAAGGCCATCACACATGTTCAATAAGATTTTTTATTACAAAGAAACCATGAAGAAATAAATTTAAAATCTTCATCAATTCTTCCATTTCATTTAGAAACTGAACCAATATAACTTGTGGAGATGTTGGAGGCACTAACGTAACAACATTGATAAAAATTTTGATTTTTATATCTATGTAAAATCATTCCTGTGGGCCAAATTTAATGGTAAAGTTATTGGGGAACATATAACTTGTTTTGTTTATGATTTCTTATGTTTTTTTAACCTCATATACCTTTCCCAATGGAGGGAGTAGGCTTAGTATGTTGGTTATTGTTATTTGTTACCAATTTTATTCGTTAACAAATGTTCTAACTTATTTTTTAATCTTATTCTACAGCTTTAGTTACAAAAATTCATCCAAATTCAAAATGATTTGAAACCTATGGTTTAGCCTATCTGTCTTATTAAACACTATTATGAGATATTTTCAAAAGGTGTGGTATAATTATATGTATAATCCTTCTCATTCCTCATCTATAAATACCAATAAAACACCTAGAAAAGATAAATTAATCAATTACACAACTAAGCTATTCTACCTTGTTCATCTTTATTTTCATGTCAAAATTTGAGGCTATCATATTATAGGTATGATTCATTCAAAGAGCATCTCATACATGATATTTTTCAAACTATAAGTTGGATCAATGTATGCATCTTCATATAGTATATTTCACCCATGTGTACACACTTTCCCACACATATGGGAGAACTAAATAAGTATGAGGTCCTTCTTGGAGTATTTTTTATATAGGTAGTTCCTATTGATTTTTTGTAGAAGAATTTGGATTGTAAATTTGTCTAGGATTTTTATCCTATATTCATGTGTATGCACTCATTTTGTCATTGTATAAGTCTATTTTATCTTATCTTCATGACTTATAATAGGATATAATTTGAAAAGACTCCACTTTTGGTTCCAAGTACGAGAAGAAGATGAGCAGTCATATGCTAGAAACATCTATATATACTTAGATTTGTAAGAGGGTTCTAATTTTGAAGAGATAAATAGAGATTTATCTGGTTATGGTTATCTATATGATTTCTTATTACATTCCTTACATGCATTCGCATGTGTAATTTTTTGGTTACTTGTTAATGAATTAATTGGAATGCATTATTTTTATTTATGAAATACTATTTTTTATTAATTCTTCAATAACGTAAGATATTCATTATTTTTATATTTATGTCATCCCATTTCCTATCTTTATATAATAGAATATTTTGCACATACAAAGTATATCACAACTATCCTCGTCCTTAGCATGTTATGATGCTTCAAGACCCTCTGTTAGTAATGGTATGGTGAGTAAGGAACACTCCTTTTGGAATAAATTATGCTAAGATGGTTACTAGGGCAGAGAGATATTGAGATATGGTTAGACTAGAGGATATGTAATTTTGTAGAAGAATTAAAATGGATTGGTCTTACCATTGTAGAAAATCATTTAAGAACATATTTATGGAGAAATTTATGAAATTTTTTGGTGCAAGTTGCTTAAATTACTAGATAACTAATTATCGTGGTTGGAATATTATTATTTTAACTCAATGACAGAACAAACTATAATCTAGAATGAAGAGAAGTTAAACTAGTTTCAAAGATTGGAAACCAAGTGGACAAGACCAATAGATCATTGGGTTGATATTTTAGTAGATGAATATATAACTAATTTTGTAGTACAAAGATACATAGCTTTTAAATATATGAAAGACTTATTTTTTAATCAAAATTTGAGTGAAAATTTTCCAGTGAATACATATCCTTTAGAAGATGTTGGTTATGAAAAAGGCCATGGTGCCTACTCTAGCCAATATGGAGTAGTCACTTTGAGCATATGGGGGTGTGTATGATATGATAATGAATTATCATTAGATGATTATATAAGGCTTGAATCTAAATCTAGAATGGAGACACAAGGGAAGAAGAGTCCATATAAAATTTTGGATTTAGAATGTGAGCTGTGATAACAAAATATATGGAGTAAATAGAATAATGCCCAGGTAGTTGTGAGTAGAGTTAAGAGTATTAGTGAAATAGATGAAGAGAGAGTAGGTAGGTGTGATGAATGAGAAGTGAGAAACAAATAATTAAGGATGAATAAAGAATAAGATGAATGATGGTAGAAAGAAATAATTTATGAAGAATCAGAGGAAGAAGAGATGTTTTAAGATGAAGATGAGAATAATGTATAATTAGATTAGTTATATGATATATGTCATTAATAGCTATAAGAATAGGTATTATCAGAAGAAAGACATGAATTATTACATAGATAATCAGAATAAAATCATAGAGTAATCACATGTTTAAGATTAAAAGAAGTCATAAGAAATAATCATTTACCAAATGAGTACACATCCCTACAACCCAATTTTTTATATTCAAGTATAAATTTTCAACCATAAGAATAGGCAAATAGTAAGTGGGAAGGTCTATTTTTAGAAAAAGTTATTGTTAGAGTACTAAAATTGAAGCAAACTCAATTTTTAAGGCTTTGAAGTATATAAGGTTCATTAAAATTGAGTAGAGAAATGTAGACAATACCAAAAAATAGAGTACACAGAAAAAATCACTCAATACATACAAAAATATTCTTAGGGTGTAAGCAAGATCACCCAAAATTCAACCTCCCACTATAATAATTGTGTAGTAGATATTGACACAAATTTGTAAAATGGGTATTGTATGAGCATTTATAAACCTATCAACATATGATGGGTCTATACACCCTAACTAGTACATACTAACATGTGAGATGAGATGACAAGCTAAGGGTATTACCAATGAGTCTATAAATAAGTGAAAATTAATAGGGGTACTAAATTAAAGAACACTTGAGTTAATGTACCATAGATAAATCACTTAGGCAAGTATATAGTAGGTTAAGGAATGGCTTATCATAGAATTTAAGATAAATAAATGTACATGTCAGACTATTCAAGACCTAAAGGGGATTAGGAAAAACTCAAGAGAATCAATCTATGATTATGATTTTAGGTTCTCTAATATTATGAATAAGGTGTATTTTTCCTTAGAAAATAAAGATAAAATTGTATGGTTTGTCAAAGGTCTATGTTCTAGGATTTGGTTTTCTATATCCCAAACTCAATATGCTACTAAGGTAGATGATAGAGATGCTACTCTTCAAGTGGATAAAATTGAATATTATGGGGAATCTCCCATAATGGATTCTAAGATTGAAAATGCATTACAATTTTTTATGTAGAGGATGTAATAATAACATTAATAAAATAAACCTAAGCTCAATCTATGGTGCATAGAGTATGGAAAATAAGTATATCATAAGAATAATTATCCTAAGACCAAGATAGAGTTATATGAAATCTTTAGAGTAGTAGGGTGCTCAACAATGCATTGTCATCTTCTAATATAGTATGTCAAAATCCCATAGAGTTTGTATTATAATTATTGTAAGTTTCATAATCATGATGAAAAGAACTATAGAGATTTATAGGATCTTGAAGAAGATATTAAAAATAATGTATTCATCATAATCATGCATCATGTGTCCTCAATGAAGTAGATGATTCCAAGCCTAGAGGTTGATAAGGGTTGTGTAAACTAAGAAGCTCCATAATGGATTCCTAGTGTACCTTAGTAGTAGCCTCAAGGTTTGGTCAGATGGACCCCTCCTTCATCAATTTAGATACCACCATCATCATAATACCAGTAAGTAGCACCTTTGAATCTAGTAATGATGCAAAAATAATAAATTAGTTGGACCCAACCAATTGCACAACAATAATTTAGGATTAGAGAAAATACCCAATAACATCAACACTAAAATACAATGTAGTAATAAGGAGGTTATTAGTCAAATAGAGGAAGATCTAGGGGTGGATACAAAGGGGGTTATCAAAGTGGAAAAATAAATAATTACCAATTTCCTCTTTTGTAATGTTACTTGTGTGGAGAGTATAATCATGTATAATACAATTTACCTTTGAATCTCCAAATACAATCTTATGATGCATATTATAAGGTATATGAGTAACATGAGAAAGAAGATTGTCCTATCTTGGGAAAGTAAAAAAAGGAAAAGGAAGTCAAAAATGTTAATATGGTGAATGTGTAGCCTAAGGAAGATTCATTTTTAAACACCATTATAAGACATCAACACATAGAGAAAGGACTAACTCCTCTCAAAATGCTTCAATACTAAGGAATTTGAAAAGAAAAATAGGATAAATGCCTAGATCCATTGGTAGAAAAGGGGATCATGTATCAAGTTGCATAGATGTTGAAAAATATTCAACACCAAGACACTACTAAAGGAGATGCTATAGCAATAAATTCCCAAAAGTATGGCCAAATCATGCATATTATGCATTAGGATGGATTTGTTACTGTGCTGATAGATTTATTGAAATTGTTAAGTACACTACATAATGAAGACATTTCTCAGAACATCAATTACTTGATACATAGTTTACTAGAGCTTGCACAATGAGGAAAACATAAGAAATAAAAGGTTATTTGGTATGTCAAAATAAAGAATCCATGGGGTGTAGATGCGTGAACAACATTGAAGTTGTAGGATATGAAATTCTAAATGTTGTCTTTGATATTGGTAGCATGGTTAACATGATCCCCAAGTCTACCTAGGAGGTGATTAGAAGTCTAGTTCTAAGTTATAGCCTAGTGACTCTGAGCTTAGCATACTATAGAAGAGTTAATCCCATTGATATATTAGAAGATGTTGAGATCAAATTTGTAGAATTGATCTTGTGAGGTGACTTTGAAGTCATCAATATGAAGATAATAGAAACTCATTACCCTATGCTAATTGGCAATAAATGGGCATATGTTGGTCAAATTACTATCAATACTATGAAAAATTAGATAGAGGTGCCTCAATGAGATAATATTATCATCATTCATATGAATAAGGCACAAAAACCATACATCATTTTGCCTAAGCTAGACTCTCCTTGTGTTGCATAATTAACTATCTAGATGAAGGTAAACTCTAAGGAGAACTCAAAAGCTCTGCACGTAATTGAGTGTAATTTCTTACATGATCATACTAAACCTTAGGTATAGTCTTTTCTCAATCAATATATGAATACATTTGAACAATAGAATCCCAAACTAGTAGTTACTCAACCATTAGTAGCTTAATCTGTCATAGCAGATTGTCCATCCATGGCTACTATATCCCCTTCTCACTTAGAAGTTTATTTTCTCTATCAAGCAAATGATCATATGTGGGATTATATAGATCTGACAAGAGAAGACACCTTTCCTTAGTAAATAGCTTCATTTGTCACTAGAGACTCATATATACATCTACTCAACTGGGCTTGTAGTGATCATGAAATCTAACCTAAAAAAATGGTCTTTGCCCATGAAAGATAACTTCTAACATACTATGTGACTAAGGATATCAATCAATTTACTCTATGCCTATAAGTTCATAAACCTACCATTAGTCAATGAGTTAGTGCATTTAATTACACATTAAAGGGAATTACAGTGGCATGGTAGGAAATTCATAGAGATGATTAGCTCGATTGGGATGATGCATGTGAACTTATGATTATCAGATTTGAACTACCATAGCTCATCAAAAGTAATTATCCTTTATTTTAGGATGGTTAGTGCCCTATAATCCATATCTATAAATGTGTTGAGGTCTTGACTGAATAACATGTGGCACCTAAGTATTAGGTTCATATATTTCATTACACACTTGTCCCTTTACCATTATCATGGTCTATTCATCAAGAATGTAAGAGGTAAATAAAGCATTAGGTGTAGGTGTAGAGAGACTTTATATAGACTTTTGTCTTTGAAGATGATAATACACTAGTACATAATACACTACTAAAAATCAAATATTTCACATGTCATTAGTGTGTAGAAGATTTAAGCACCATGATAGAGTCTACTTCATAGAGGAACACAACCAATGATCTGAATACAACACTAAAATGATATATAGCTAGCAAGATAGAATAACAATCTCTTATGCATCCATACCATTGAATATAGGATGAAGAGGAGGAAACTAAAGATTTTGATTATAATGGTGATATTTATTTGATTGATTTATTTCAACCCAAATGTTTAATAGAACCATTAAAGGACCCCCACTAAAGAAGAAAAGTTGCACAAAATACAAATTCTAGAATAAGAAGGGAAACAAATGATATAATAATCTATTGTTGAGGAAAATCTCAATATTTACTAAAACCTATTAAAAATCAAGGGAAAAACATTAGAAGTGATGAGATTCCAAAATTGGCACATATAGTTGATTACTGACTAAATCCAAAGTCTCAGAAGCTATGCAATTCCTATGACATTATTAGGATGTGTTTCCCACAAAAATTTTAGAGGTCATATGAGTAGATCCATCCCTAGGAAAAATAAATATCAAACTCAAAGAGTGCAAATGACCCATAAATATATGGCCATACAAGTTGAATCCAAACATGAAGTTGAAAGTGAAATCTAAACTGGATAGAATGCAAGATTTAGATATGATATATCTTATAGAAAAGATAGATTGGGTTAGTCCCATGGTAGTGTAGAGTAAGAAAACATGGGAGATCAGAGTATGTGGTAATTATTGAATTTTAAATGATGCATGTGTGAATGATCCATTTCTTATTCCCTTCATAGGTGAAGTTTTATAATCTATTGTAGGTCATGAAGTTTACTCTTTCATGGATGGTTTTAGTGGATATCATCAAATACCAATAGTAGAAGAAGATAGGTCTAAAACATATTTTTTCCATAGAATGAGGATCCTTTGCATATAAGGTAATGCCTTTTGGCTTGAATAATGTACTAGTAGTTTTTTCTCAAGCAATGATAGCTACATTTAAGTATTTCATTCATGAATTTTTTGAAGTATGTCCAGATGATTGGGTAGTATTTTATTTGTTTAAAGAACATGTGTCTAAGTTATGATTCATTTTATAATGTTTCCAATCTCTGTACATTTTAAATTTGAAAAATGATTATTATTTACACCTTTTGGTGTTCTACTAGGTCATGTAGTGTGCATTGAAGGGATCTTGGTGGACCAGCATAAAATTGTAGTCACTCTTAGTATTCCTCTACTAGTTAGCTCCATAGAAGTGTGATCTTTTCATGGCTTTATGGGATACAATCAGAAGTTTATCAAGTGATATTCATCCATTTCATCTCCATTAGAATATTTGTTGGTAAAGGTATGAATTTTGTCTAGACTTTTGAGTGTTAAGTAGCTTTCATATAATTAAAGAAGAGATTGGTCATTATACCTATCCTCATCTTTCCAAATTGGAGTAAGTCCTTTCATTTGAATGTTGATTCTTCTAGTATTATTATTAGTCTTGTACTTACACAACTAGGAGAAGTTGGATTGGACCACCCCATTCATTTTTCAAGGAAAACTCTATTTGATGTAGAAAAAAATAAACAACAATTAAAAGGGAGGAACTAGTTATAGTGTTCTCACTATGGAAATTATGACACTATATTTTTAAAACACCATTCAAAGTTTTCATGGATCATCAAGCTCTATGCTACCTATTCAATAAGCCTATGATTATAGGATGTATTTAAATATGGTTGACATTATTTAAAGAATTCTAATTTCACATCAACAACAAGATCAAAAAAGAAAATGTGGGGATGGATCATCTTAATTGCATCATAAATGAGGAAGAAATAGAATAAATACAAGAAGCTTCTCCTTATGCTCATCTATTTTTATTTTTTGTGATACCTAATAATTTTGAGGTAATTACTAGTTTCTTAAAATAAAGAGTATTACCTATACACTACTAAGAAAGAGATAAGAATCAGTTTATCACTAGAGCTTTGACATATATGATTATAAATGGGCTCTTGTATCATTTGGGTAAGGATGAATTACTACACAGGGTAGTTCTAGAACATGAATGGCCACAACTCTTACAAGGAAACCAATATAAAACAAAATATTATTATTATTACTTTGACTCATATTCCTAAAAAAGTGGATTTGGCTAAACTGAACTAAACTAAACTTTATACAGGTATTGAGTTAGTTTAAAGTTTAGAGTTTCATCAAGGAATAGTAGAAATTTTATCAGAGAATCCACTACACAAAAATTATTACAGATGGAGTTATGGTGGTTGAACTTTTTTTTGAATGCACATATATTAGTGCAATATTGTGATGTATGCCAATGCATGGGTAAGTCAATCTATAAGGATGAAATGCATTTATAACCATTTTTATCTAAATAACATTTGGAATAGTAGGGAATTGATTTTTTAGGACCTATCAATCCCCTGAGTAAATGCAACAAAGCATGATATATTATCATTGTGATAGATTACTTTACCAAATTAATTGAATCTACTACAAGTTGTGGGGTAAAGGAAACAACAAATTTCATTTACGAGAATATCATCACAAGGTTTTGATTCCCCATCAATCTCATTAGTGATCAAGGGACACACTTCCTAAAAAATACCATCAAAGCTCTTACTGAAGAATTCATGATTTTCCATCATAAAAGTATTGTGTATCATCCACAAGCTAATGGCCAAGCTAAGGATTTTAATAATGTGTTAGGTAAGATGTTGACAAGGATCTATGATTTCAAGAGGGATGATTGAGAATATCTAATTCTTATGATTCTTTGGGCCTATCAAATGCACTATAGAAGGATACAAGTTTTACTCCACTTTAGTTGGTCTATGGACTTGAAGCAGTAATGTCGATGGAATACATGGTACCTAGTCTGCTACATTATAATTGTCATGAGACTATGATATTGTGAGTCTCTCATAAATAGGCTTCTCAAACTAAATAGGATGGATGAGTATTGACATATAACATCTTGGACATAGGAAGTTCATACATAAAGCCAAAAAAGATTTCATGATAGGAATTTATGTCATAAGTAATTTCATAAAGATCATCCATTTTTTTATATGATAGTTACTTTAGATTTGATGGAAAGGGCCTTATGTTATACATGAAACATCACAACAAGGAACCATTTTTTTAGATATCTCTAAGGAACCATTTTTTTAGGGTGGGAAAATGGTTATAGGCTTAATCCCTACCACTAATAGTCTTAATTTATCTCTTTCTACCAAATGAGCGAGTGTTGAGTAACACTGACTAGATTAGGATTTCCCATTTATATATGTGTTTTTTCTATGTTTCTTTTTGTTTGTGTGTGTGTGTGTATTTATATATGATCTCTTCATTCAATTTTGGGAACTAAGATAACAAGTATAGTGTGTGTCAATTATGTGTAGTAGAATTCTAGTGCACCATTATTAATGTCAACAAGAGTGAGAATAAGAAATTAAGTTTAGAAAAATATATGAAAAAATCACATCAACTAAGATCCCAGCCATATAATGGTCATCCCCAAGAAGTTAATGCTAGATCTAAGGTTTGATTGATTTAATCTTCACCAAATTAGTGACCAGTCAACATTATCCATTTGTACTCTAGTATATGCAACAAATAATATAATAGTGTATCTCGATGCATGCACCAATGAATAACTACCATAATTTCTATATCAGATAATATTTTCACATCAACATTCACATTTATATTAGAGGGACAACTCGACATGGCATTTACATATAAATTAAAAGGATAAAACTCTATAAAGGCATAGGGTTATGAACCAAGTTTTCATTTCATTATTGTAACTATTTTCATGATCTGAGCAAATTTATTCTATGTGAAAAGAGAAAATATTTTCAATTTCACTATTTAGATATCATGGCTTGTATGTAACTCATCAAGAACTAGAAAAATGATTAAAAGAAGAAGCAATGGGAATCAACCTTGCACTTTGGAAAACAAAATTTGCTAATCTAGAGTTATTTGTTTACCTATAAACAATAGATCAAAACCTCTTCTAGTCAGATCCTACTGATGTTGCACAACTACTAGCTCTTACAATCCCACATCAATTCTAAGACATAAACATCACACACCTACTTTGCATTCCCACCTTTGGTGATTTAAAGGTGATTGTACAAATATTTCTCAACCTCTATAATGAAAACAACATTTACATTTGCTTCTACACTATTATAATCATCAACACTGAAGTAATGGGTCAAGATTTAGGCATGCTTATGCGAAGTGATTCTATTACTCTATATAAGACAAGAACACCTTCTATCCTTTAGGAGGTCAGATATTTATATGTTTAATGATATATATGAATCCTAATACAATAAATTCAATAGGAATCAATGCACATCTTAGTTGAGTACATCACACAAAGATTCTGACTGCCCACTAAGTTAGTGAAGAAAATTCCTAAAAGGGTGATAAACATTGCACATTGCATGATCCATCACAATGAATAGTTAAATTGGCTATAATATTTTGTACAAAATTTTATTATTAAAATCAACAAGTGATATATTACTTCCAAGAAGACATTACAGTATTAATTTCTCATATTTTTATTATGTTTCACCTAATAGAAGTCCCTTGAAGGAGAGGTGAACCTCAATACCGACTACTATCCAATATAGCAATTTTACAACCCAATATGGACACCTGAGCATGACACCCTTGTACATGAGGGTAAATTCAAAACATGATGGGAGGAGTGTTTGGAGTTGATCACCATACATCCTTGGGTGTTGATGGATGTCATGCAATACTTAGTAGAACATTTTATTGTCACCTTTCTCCTAAAAGGTGTGTTTATCCACATTCATAAGATGTCAATGTTGCTATTTGGATCAATAACATTCTTTTTTACCATGGCCATGGTGCAGGTCAAAGTCACCAAGAAAAAAACCTATGCATCCAAGTGTGTGACACCAATCCAATCCATACCACCTGGTACAATAGTTCCTTTAGCACAATAATAGCCTGAAGCTAAAACCTTGTATCAATAGAAAGGAAAGAATAATCTCTCTACTAAATAAAAAAACCATTTACTCCACTAAATCACAAGATGAGAATCTCTACCACATGGTTAGATGACCCTAAGGTGCCCCAAATCACAAGATTTTATGACCTACCTTTGATGTGAATGGATGAATAAGAGGTTTACTAGGTGATGGTAATAAATATCGCAAGAGACTTATATGATAGGGAGGAGGATAAGGATCTCTTCTTCTAGAAGGGAGTGTGCACGGTCCAAGTGCATAAGAATCTTCTTCCAAGTCTTTGGGTGGAATTAACACCATATCCTACATCCATTATGGTCAAAAAATTTCATGAAGAAGGCGAGGAGATGTAAAGAAGAGCTAACCTATTCTAATAGTAACCTTTAACCACTTTCATAACTGTTGACATCATTGCATAACTATCAAAAATTCCATAAGAGTCTCTAGTGTATGGACCTAGAATTTAGTGAGAGGATAGGATTTCCTACCTTACAAGAATTAACATTTGTAAAGGTAGATATGGTATAGGAAGTGTAACCTTCTATATATTTAACTTCACCACCACTCAAATATAGGCTAGTTACTTTGGAGTGCAAGAAAGCACATGTATCTAGCTTCATGGTCCATCCAAGTGCTTCACCACCTTTAAAATAAGTGTCAAAGGTCAAATATCTCATGCCAAAATAGTCTATATCTAAAGAAAAAGAGGATTCATGGGAGGAAATAGCTCGTACAGTATAACAATGAGTCACACAAGAGGAAAACAATCGCTAAATAAAGTAGGCCCAATAATAGAAAGATCAACAAGTAAGTCATCAAGATAAATAATTTGAGGCCATGAAAACGGACAAAGATATAGAGTTTGACCAACATAAGGCTCTCAAGGTGTCCAAGAAGTCACAATAATTTTTTTATGCAACAAAGTAGGTATATGAGGCACACAAGAAGAAAATATGGACAAAGAGTAGGAAAAAAATAGGCTACACTCATTGTAAAGGCCAAGGTAGAAGAAGATAAGAAATAAAAGAATGCATATGCATAAGTAAAGAAGGCTCTAGAGGATGCCAATATTTGATAGTAGTAAGCCCAAGAAGTTGTGAAGAAGAACAAAGATGAAGAATATGAAGCTTTGTGTAACCAGTAGGATCAAATGTAAGAATAACAAACAAGTATAGCCAAGGCATAGGATGAACTAAAAGCATAGGTGTAGTCTAGAGCCAAACAAGATAAGGTTTCTATGCTATATAAATATAAAAAGGAAGAATAACATGCATAGAATACGTAAGAGGAATATGAAAAAATTAAAGTTATGGAGGATGAGATGAATAGGAAAGCAATGGAAGAAGCCAAAATAAAACAAGATGAAGATGTTGCATAGTAAGTGAATCCTATAGAAGAGGTTATGAAACCACAATAACAAGTGCCTAAATAACAACAAATTGGGTTAGAGTAGTTAGAGAAAGAAGAAGAAGAAACATATACAATTACAATAAGTGGGTACTAATTAACTTTGCCTCTAGGAAGAGTCTGGTTATGGAACGTTCCAACTGTGGGTGATTGATGTACCACCTTATCATTCCCACTTGTGTCCATGTCATGTCCCAAATCTTAAATTACTTTAAAAACACTAGTAGCATTTTATCTTTAGTAGGAATCATTGATAGATGTTTCTAGACTACCACTGATGAAATAATTACAAGGTTATGTGGCATTCTTAGAGTCTGTTATGTAGAAGGCCACCTCTCTAGAGAAGGAGATTGATCAATACAAGGCCGAGAACATCAATTTTAAGTATTGATTGCATTAAACCACCAATATTATCTAGGACACTTGTATTCATATAGTCACTCACATAATCGAGAACCAAGTAATGTTTGACTAGTAAAACCTTAAGACACTTATCTCTAGGTTAGCTTAAGATTGGTGTGTACCATAGAAACTCTACATACTCAAAACACTGGGATAGGATGTTAATATTAAGGCTATTACACTCATCACTATAGTAGAGTAATATCAAGGAATGATTGATGCTATCACACTTCAATCGCAAAAAGTCACATGTAGCTAGATTGGAAGCAACAATTGGATACCTCCTTAGCCAGTTCTAGCATAGACTTGGCAAAGGCTACCACCTTCAAATCAATAATGGCTAGACACACTTCAACTAGAGAGGATAAAGATGGAGCACTCTAAAAATCACTTAATGTCAAGGAAAATGTGCATGATAATATTCTAAATTGGTAGAGTTAGCTTTTACATAGTTTCGTCACTGACCTCCAAACTCAATGACATGCAAATAAGATGGAGTAGCTAAGTGGAGAGATTTAAACAAGGGTTACAAATGCCAAGTCATCCTTAATCATAATAGATGATGTAAATATCAATTAGATTATTAGCTTCCATGCTCCATTATGCACCTTACTATGATTGATCTAATATATGATTTTAGATTAGAATTTATACAAAATGGATCTAACTCATTTTACCCACTCAATTTCCTAGATTATCAATACACCTATGTATAGGCCACCATCAGAACTATAGAATATCATCACTCAACACATGGATGCATAGTCTAGTCCCAAGGACTCTTTTGGTCAATCATAATCTATGTCCATGCTACCACCATCAAGTTATGTACTTTTTATAGTACTAATTTGGAAAATTTTGAATAATATTTTGTATTAGGGATGACTTAGTAAGACAAGTGGGGCTAGGTTATTTGAAGACTCATAAGTGGTAAACACCTAGTTATTCTATCCTATTTAAAAATATTAAAGGGTGGTATATTGGTATGTTACTTAGTTAAAAAACCCAAAAGGGTTGCTAAGTAGTGTGCAATAAGTGAAAACTAGAAATGACACCTTGAGCAATTACAATGAATTTTACTGGTCTAACTATTTCTTAAGCCTCTGGTCACTTGTAAATTTTTAGAGATCCTGTGACATTATCTCAAGATGAAAAAAAAATTAATTACAATAAAGTGTTGTTATAATAATTTAGATTGTATAGCTACACATGATATTTGTCCTATATTCATGCATATGCACTAATTTTGTCATTGTATAAGTCTATTTTATCTTATCTTCATGACTTGTAATAGGCTAGAATATGAAAAGACTCCAATTTTGGTGACAAGTACAAGAACAAGATGAATAGTTAGAGACTAAAAATGTTTATATATACTCTCATTTGTAAGAAGAAGGTTCCAATTTTGAAGAGATCAATATAGATTTATCTCATTATTACCTGTGTGATTTCTTATTATGTTCCTTTTGTGTGTTTTCAAGTGTAATGCTATGGTTAATTTTTGAATAATTAATAAGAATGAATTATTTTTGTTTATGAAATAATGGTTGTTCTTAATTCTTTAATAACACAAGCTAATTAATGTTTCATATAGTTCTATCATCCCAATTCATGTCTTTATATAATATACTCTTATATGCATACAAAGTATATCACATCTATCCTCATCCTTAGTATGTTATGATGCTTAAGAAACCTCTACTAACTTTGATAGAGGATTATTTGGGGAAAAATGACACCATGATCCCACTAACATATTTTTTATAAATATCATTCCAAGGGTGAATATCTATGGTTTGATTAACAACTTAAGAGTGACAACTTGTATCATTAATCTGAATACATCATAAAAAAAAGTGATAGTAAAACGAGATTAATAAAGTTGGTTGCATCCAAATCCAATAATTATTTTGTATTTGACACTTATGTCAAATTCAAACACTAGCATCAATAGTAGTGTCTAAATCTGATGGTAATGTTTGTGGATATGAAGTAAATTTTTTAGAATCTAATGACTGGTCTGTAGTACTGATCCTACATACTTAACACCTACTTCCATTCCAAATATACCTACACATAATAAAATTAGATAAGTACCATTGTTTCCTTTTTATTTCAATATATGTAATCTAGTATTTTTATCAATATAACTCATAAAATTTATTATTTATCTAAGTTTTATATTAATTATCCTATTAAAAATTAGTTTATCACCCTTCTCTTTGAAATATTTTTATGTTCTTAGCCCTATAACCCACACATATTTTTAAATTAAGGGTTAAACATGTGTGTGTGTACATGGTTTTTAATGGATTTATTCTTGTATTGGACTTATGTGGGTTTTTTAGTATATTATATGTGTTCTTTTTACAAATAGTTGTATACGTGGGATTTTTTAGTATATTATATGTGTTATTTTTTAAAATGGTTTAATTTAATATTAGAAGTTATGTGATGATATGAGGATAAAACATGTTGATATATTGATTAATTTTGTTGTAAATGAAATGTGTTAATGATATAGTACTTTTTATATTTGTAACATGTATGTACTTATTTTAGCTGTAAACTATCGAACCAACTCACCATTTTTATAGGAATACTAATTATGCACCATATTGAATGTGTGTATAGATACCTTACTATAACAAGTCTCTGAATTTTATATTCATATAGTTTTTTTTTCCTTTATTTGTTTCTTGTGACACCTATATTTTATATGAAGTTTTTGCTATTACATGTTCATATCTTTGATCTTCATTGTGATGCTTTTACTTTGGTATCCATGCTTGTGTAATTGGAGATGTATGGTTATCATGTCCTTGTGTGATTATCTTAATTTATTTACTGCTTTAAATGTTAAAACCTCCTTTGAATGTAAAATATAAATTAGTATTATTCTTGTTTATATATGCGCTCACTTTATATAATGAAGGATATCCCAAAATTGCATTACCTTATGGAAAAATATGATTAAACAACCAATAGTGTGCTCATATTTTTAATCCCAAAGTAACTGGTAAAACAACATGTCTTACATTATATCCATGTGTACACTATAAATCTTATTCATTGTATCTATTGAAAATATCCCATTATAGGTAAGAGTCAAAGGCTTGAACACAGAGATTTTATCATTCTCAATAACAATAATTTTATTAATTGAGAGATTTTAGTATATAAAAAAATTCTTTTAAAAACATTCTAACAATAACTTAGTTTTTAACAACTAACAAACAACCTTAACACTAATTTAGGATTGGTTGTTCTAACAATCAATATCCTATAGTATTTAATGCTATGTGACTTGTATAGCTAAATCACTAGTAATAAAAATAAATAATATATCCATGTTAGGACTAATTCTTAACATTTCCTCCCTTATTTATAACATGGGTTGAGGAACTGTGTACCAAAATTTCCCCCATTAAATGTTGATATTGAGGTTACCTAAAAAAGTGTCTAGTATATTGATTAGGAGAACGTATAGCAATGAAGATCATGAATGATATTGTTTTATTAAAAATAACTTTGAAAGGATTATTTGAAATTCACAATTTTTTAAAAAAGGACTCTTTGAAAAAAATGACAAAGAATTGACTCTCATAAAAATATGACCCAAAAAATTATGCATTTGTCAAAAAACTCAATGTGAGGTTATTGACGGAAAAAAAAATAAAAAAATGACTCCAAAATTAAAAATACTAATTAATAAAAAACTAAAATGCAAAATAAGAGACATATAATAAATCTTAATAAACTAGAATACTTAAAAGCTTAAATTAAAACTATATACTATAACATGTTATGTAATACCTAAAACATGCCTTTAAAATAAATAAATATTAAATTACTCATCAAACATTGGCTCAGTACATCTAATACTTAAATTAAAATGAAACCTATTAATAAATTAGATAAACTTACACAAAACCAAATAAAATTAAATAAGATAAAACTAAAAATAAATATAAACCTAAACACAAAATAGACTCAACTCAAAATTAATAGAAAGACATAACCCATAAAAATGAATCCTATAAATAATGACAACCTAACAAAAAAAATGCCTATTTAATAACTTTGATTTCTAATTTTTGACATATGATAAAAAATTTAATATAGAGTTTATAAAATTATAAAATAAATAAGAAAACAAAACCCTAAAAGATAAGACTTTAAAACCTAAAAAGAGGGCACTTCCACTACTATGAATGAATATTGGAAAAATCTATAGGTAATGTGAAGAGAAGACAATGGTGAGTAGAGATATAGAATCCCTAGAATGAAGTATGCAAGTTAGAGGTGGTGTTGTAAGAGTGATTCATTACCAATATTGGATAGAAGGAGGTCTAAGAACCAATTAGATTGTGCTTATGGATTTGGTATATAGGTTGAGTTGAGTGAGATCAGATATAGGTCGATCCATGAGGTGTACAAGTTGAAACCAGTCATTTAAGGTGAGTTAGCTTGAAGGATGCAAGATGAATAAAAATGTACATATATTCTTGCATGATGATGATACAAAGGAATCTATGTGACTCCAAAAACCAAGTCTTGAATGCTTCTAAGTTAGATACAAGTGATATTGATTGTTGATCCACTTGATACAAATAGCAATGAACCCTATGTGATTGCAAATGTGCATATAGATTTAAAGATGTAAAATGAACCAATGCCATGTATGAGTGGTGAGTTGACACAATCTGATGATCACAATAGAACTTGAATTCTAATCTACAAAGCCAAGTCAAATTTGATAGACTCTTTTTGTAGATAACACAAAATATGTTATGCGACTCTATGTAAATAAAAACTACACTCTATTTTTTTCTTATCTTTTCCTTTTTTTTATTTTCTATATTTTTGGAAAACAAACAATGCAAAATAAGAACAATACATAGATAAAAAAAAATAACAACCTAATATATTTTTTTTCCTAATTTTCTAGGATGCATATAATGAACAAATTGGAGTGAGCAAATTGTGGAAAGAATTAGTAGGGTGGAGGTAGAGAGGAAAATGTAGATGGGTGATGTAGCCAACAAATATGCACATGGTCTTCACTACACTTTGTGGACAGTGTGCATGTAGGGGGTGAATGGGAAAAAATGGCATTTACACATGGGTTACACTACATAGCCATTAGACCATTTTTATTTATAAAACATAGATGGAGGATACAAATAGGTCCATGAAAACCTACTATAGTACTAGATATTGAAAATATCCCATTTCAGGTAAGATGTGAATGCTCAAACTTAGATATTTTATCAATCTCAATAACATGAATTTTATTAATTGAGAGATTATAGTATATAAAAAATGCTTCTAACAACATTTCTAATAATAGGTTAGCTTTTCAAAACTAACTAAAAAAAACCTTAACACTAATTTAGGATTGTATTTTCTAACAACCAATATCCTATATTATTTTATGTTACATGAATTACACAACCAAATAACTAATAGTTAAACTAAATATTATATCCATGTTATAACTAAATCCTAATAGTATCCTACACTATGGATAAAATGTTAGCCTTTAATATACTCCCAATGTTGAGGAGGATAATAGTAGTTTGGAGTAAAATTGATTAACATTTCTTCTAGTAAAGCATGTATAATTTCATGTGTTTGATCTCTAAAATTTTCAAACTAAAGTGATGGCCTCTTGCTGAAATTAGACTTTTTTTCTTTAGGTGATGATTTTTAAACTGGTTCTTCTCCTTTATTGAGTATCATAACTTATTTTTCCTTGATTGCATATAATTACTTTGACTCATCTATATTATGAATTAATTTAATTATAATTATTCTTATAAATTTAGAATCTGACTTATTATCTTATTGATACTTCATGCTTGTGTGAAGATGGTCCCAAATATTTAGCCTTTAGGGTTGTATACTTTAAGTCACATGAATATTTGAACACATTTAAATATAATTTATAATAAGAGATGTTAATATTAGGCATGGTTATTTATTTGAATGGAGATAAAAGACCCTTACTAAAGTTAATTTGATTTTCCAAATCTATGTATTTGTAAGTCAATGAATGCAAAGTATACCTAAATCATATAATTTAATTTTTTATAAATTCATAATGGCATCATTTCAAACCTTGTAAATGTTCCATGTTTATCTTAGGTATCATATGTTTTTGATAATCTGATAAGAATGTATCTTCCAACTCTTTTAAGTTAGGTAAGGTTCCACTAGGTAAGCTATAAAACCAATCTATAACATACCTTGTGAGACTTCTATGGACATATTTTACAACAAGACATCCATCATTACCCCTGTCTAAAATATAACCACTAAATTTAGTTAAATTATTACAAAGATATATTCATCCATCAAATAATGGTAGTGTAGGCATTATGAAATTATTTGTATATGGACGTTCATAAGCAACTTGTGTAAGGGGTTGTCCTAATATTAAATTATCTTTGAGATTCACAAAAAATTATCTAGTTTGTAAAGTGAGATCAAGATCATTTTTTTAGAGATCATTGATGGTATGTATGATGGATACAATATGACTAGTGGGAGTAGTAGTGGTTTGAAAAGACTCAGCCATGGGTTGTAATTGAACATATATTGTAAACATTGGTATTAAATAATCATGATTAATTTCATTACATAGATTAGGGTTGAAATCTAAAATAAAATTTGTACCAACTTGGGAATCATTGCTTAGCTTATTATTTTGGCTTTCTATAGAAGTATAAACATTATATTGATTGTTATTAGATTCTATTAACTTGGGATAAGGGAAAGAGTCATCATAATGAGTATCCTAATGATAATTTCATTCAATGGATAGAGGATTATTATTATGAATATCAATGCATAATATTTCATTATAATCACTTTGTATAACTCTTAAGTGATAATGTCTCTTTGTGCTTGTGATTCTCTTGCATTTGAACTTGTACTATTACAAAAGAGGGAGATAATGTTATATCATTATTCACTAATTATAAGGGAGGAAATATATTATCACAATTTTTCATATCATTAACTATGTTTAGAGGTAAATTTGAAATATCATGTACATTTATATCATCTACCTTTTCTAGAAAGAGAGAGGGACTAGAACATTCACTTACATCATTTTCTATTTTTATGTAAGGGTTATGATTTTTTAACTTGTATAGATTAATTTGATGTAATGTAGTAGAAAAATTAAAAGGTAAACAATGTGCACTGAGTTTTTATTTTTTACATGTTGATCCTTGTTGGAGATTGATAGAGACAAGATATTCATTATCATTATGCTCTTTTTACTTTTCTTTATGAAAAGAGGGATACAATGAAGTAATTAGGTTTACAATTTCTATATTAGTTAGATCATTTACTCTTCATTTTTTTCCTCGCTATTATACCACTAATCTTTATTTTCACAATCATAGATAGTCATGTCCATTACAGTCATATTATTTCTTAATTTAATAAGCATCAAAAATTGTGAAAGTATGATCATTAGTCCATTCATTATCATAAACATAAGGTCCATCATTTCTAGAGAATATTAAATCTAAATGATGAATAAGATTATGAATTTATTATTTGGAATCCATTATATAGTTTTTAATGCACAATGTAGTAAATATGAAAATTAATATACTTATATATAACAAATATTAAATCATGCCACAATAGAAAGAATGTTAAAAGGTGCAACTAGGTAAGGTGTGTTTATTTTATAGGCTTTTAGATATGTTTATCCTAGTCGTAAATAATGAACATGGCCATGAATATAATAAATAAGGAGAATTACATTATTTTTTATGAGTAGAAATTAACTACCAATTAAATTGATGTAGAATAATATCTATACATACACCATTATCAATTAATAAGGCATCCACTTGGTTTATGAACTCCACTTCCTTCACTAATTTTCAACCCAAGGTGCATTAAGCTTGATAATATGTTGAAATTTTATGTTTAACACTCATCCATTCATTGAGATCTATTGATTTTAGATTGTACCATAATCTTGTACAAAGTAAAATGTATAAATTAAAGTATAGGAAAGTAAATAAGACCTTGTAAGAATTGAATGACTAAAATGAATTGAACTAATTCTATGGAACTTTCCCTTAATAAAATAAATAAAATTCACATCAATCCATATTATTCAAAAATCAACTCACATATACATAATTAATAAATATATAAATGAATGCTTACACACAAAATAATATATAATCTAATATATCATTATCTTCACTAAAAATACTTACAAAGGGCCCCTCCTCATTTGGATTTTATTTATAATCCTTCCCTAGGGTAGTAAATTATTTTACTTGAAATCAATTGATTACATTAATAATCCTATAACAATTAAATATTGATGCCACTAAGATTATAGCAATAAAATGATATACTTCAGTTGTTATTCACTCTTAAGTTTACTATTATCATTGGCCTATTCCCTATTGTCTTAAATATATGGGTATGCATATTATTGTTTTAACTATAAAATACCTATTATAGGAATATAAATAGATTTAGGAAAGAAGTTGGTACATCCTAACTATGAGAATTCTATAAATAATGATTATGAGAATAAAAAAGAATAAAATATGTGTTGTTACATGGTTGTGATGACAAATAGATGCAGTCTAGTAAGGATGAATTATTTTCAACACCTTTATCAATGCATTGTTCATGGTCATAGCTTGTGATATCCATTCCTTAAATCCATCAATCATTTATTAACAACCCAAGATGTTATTACAACTAATATAGCTTAGAACAATTATCTAGTAGTTATTATGTGCTATTTGTGACAACCTATAAATTGATATGGGCTAGTCACTATTTTATGTATTACTCCATTTGCAATGAATTTTATTTGCTTAGTTACTATGGGTTGGCACTACCCAGTTGCTACATTATAGTACTTAGTCCTATTTGTTCATGATCTTAAACAAATAATATTATAATGAAACTAAACTATCAAAGTTAGTCCATAATGCATCTTAATAATAAAATAAACCATTTTATCCATATAAATATAAACAAAATATCCATCATATTCATGAGTGTTATTTATATGAGGAATACATAAAACATAGATTTAATGCCTAAAAGGATTTTCATAGGAGGTTTTCAGGAAAGGTATTAGGGGATTAGATTAGACTATTTCTATATCTCATCACACCCTCAAATTAATTAGTTTCTTATCCTTTCTCAACATATAATTTATGAATCCCATGGGCATATAAAAACATGGATTCAAAAAGTTTTGATGAGATAGATCCATTCTTTTCATACAATGCCTAATGAGCCTCTAGAATCTTCTATATATTATCTTTTGTATTCCTATTATAGTCATCTAAAATTGACACTTGAGTGCAAAAAGTGTTACATGAGACCACCCATTCCTATCTTAACCCTATACCTATCTTAGGGCATATTTATAAACTTATATAACTTTCATGCAAGCTACACATATACCTAAACATATCAAAATTAGTCTCAGACCCTTCTTTAGGCATCTAATCCCATAGTGCATTTAGTTCAGTCACTAAAAACTAGTGCCATGAGTGGATAATAACACCACAATTTTATTTTCCTATTTAGGTGTTCTTATATTTTTCATCTTTTAAGATCCAACAAAAATATTTTCAATTCCTACAACACCCAAGGTTGGCCTAAACCTATTTAAAAACACAATAAGCACTAGATCAGTATATATACACTGCTTTTATCTATTTATCCATTATATGGAGATTATATGAAAATACAAATATATAAGCTCAAAATAAGTTGTGAACCATTAAGGTTGTCAATCCATATTCTACCCTATTTTTGCATACAATCTTCTATAGCCTTCTTAAGCTGAGAATACTTATATATCTAGTCTCAAACATCACTCAAATCACTCAAACCAACATTTATACTAGTTTTACTTGCACTTGTACCCTTACTGAGGTGGGAAAAACTACACTAGGATTGATCCCTCCTCAAAGTGTTGGTATGTAGGCAAATCTCATCACAACCAAGTGTTGAGAATGTCTAGCCTACCCAACTAACACCACACATTTACTACTTAAACCAAGTTAAATTCCCTAATTACATAAAGGTCTAGGTTTTGAATATAAAATGAGTCATACTAGGTCACATATATAGAATTATGGATTTTTAGAATAAAATCAAGCTTGGTAGACTCAGACATAGGTCCTTTTAAAAGCTCAAAATATTTCTTATATAGAGGACACTAGTACCATAAGTTGACACTTGAACCATAATGATACTATCCAAAGTAGGGTGATATTATTCAAAATGGTTTTTAACATATGGATCATATTTACATCTCTTAGATTATCTCATGTACTAGGTTTCAACCTTTGGATCCTTTATCTCAATCAGTTTCTATCTAAGCATTCATTTATCTCATTCATTAATATTATTATAGATATCAATTTAGCTCAATTCTTTCACAAGTCAGTGGTTGTATTTATTTTATATTTTATACCTTGATGTAATGTACTTATACACTTTAAAAACCTAGGTATTACACACCATAACCCTAAAAATTTAATTCATCTGGTGAAACTGACTTAATTTGAATATTGCTCAAACCCTAGCCCTAGGTGCTATTAAGATTTTTACCTTTATTTTTCTTATTTCCATTAGTTTTGATAGTCATATTAGATTTTATATATTTTGTTTTAACATCACTATTTCCTTTTATTTTATATATGCCATCTCAAAAAATTATATCTCTTCTTTTAAGAATAAGTGTTAGGCTTAGTGGCAATCCTATTAAACACATCTAGATTCCTTCCAATCAAGTTTATACCATAGACAAAGGACCAATTATAACTCCCATAATTGATCCTTCACACCCTAATTATGTGTAATTCAATGACAATGCATCTGAATATGAATAATACAATCAAGATTAAAATGATACATAAGATGGGAATCGAGACACTCCCCCCACTTAACAATGATAATATTATAGTCAATAACGATGAGATTTTATAGATTTTTAGAGATGAACCTTAGGAATTTCCCCATGATCATGAATAGACTAAAATACATAATGTAAATAAAGAATAAATCAAACAATGGTCAATCTTTAACTCCCTGAGATAATAATATTATTACACTTACTTTGGGTGCAATGCATATTACACAACAACCTATTTTAACTCAATGACCTTAAATAATAGAAACACCTCATATGGCTAGTTCCTCCTCCTCATATGTAAACTAAATTTTTCATGAGATCCATGACCTATAGGAAAAGGTGTTACATCTTCAACAGGGTACTTCTAAGCCATTACATGAATTGGATTCTCATGTTCTTTTACATACACCTTTAACATAACACATATCATCAAATCCTTTGACATATAGATTTGTGGCACCTAAGTTTACTTTGTATGATAGTAAGGGTGACCTAGAGCACCATTTATGAGCTTTATATGAAACATGCTTAGACTATGTGTCCAATGATTATCTCCCTAGTAGGTTGTTCTCATGTAGTCTAAAGGACTATGCCTTACAATGGTTCTATAATCTTCTAAATCAATCCATCACTACATTCAATCCATTAGAAGATATGTTTTCGGCACACTATTTAATCAACATCAATGATAGGGTTTCACATGATAAAAAGGCACAAATAAAGTAAAAATATAATGATCCTATAGTATAATATGTCTTGTGATATAAAACTATATTAGTAAAGATAACTAGCCCCATGGTAGATAGAGATCTCCAAGAAACATTCAAACAAAGTCTACTACCAGCATTAAATGAATCTATATTATTAAATAAGTATCCAACATTCATAGATTTATACCGCATGGTGAAATAAATAGAATTTAATATTCTCTCTATCGGTAAAATAAATTACACAATTGGATCAGATTAAAATAATAAGAGTTTTAATAATCATCCATACAAGGTGAAACCTACTGAAAACAAGAATGATTAAAAGGTCATAATCAATTCAACTTTAGAGCCACCTCCTCGCTTGGTTTAATTAGCTCCTCCTTAGAGATTCTTCATAAATATTCTAGAATCACCAACACGTGTTTTATAAAAACTCTTAAAATGCAAATTCATATCTTTCCTTCCCATCAAAAAGGTTGATACAACTAGGAATCTTCCAAAGAGATATGATTTCAATTCATTTTGTGACTATGACAGGGCACTAGGCCATATTATAAATGAATGCATCATTTTGAGGCATAAGATACATGGCTTAATAGAGTCCAATATCATTAATGTGGGCACACTTATAGAGGCACCTAAATTTTAACCAATACAAGCTAAGGCATTGAAAATATTTATAGATCCATTTATAAATCACATATCTAGTAAGTTAGGAGTCACATTAGGTTTTCACTACACATATCAATCTCATCCACCACTGACATCCTATCATAATACAATAAAGGATACTCATCCCATACATAATATCATTGTGGTATATCATACTACAATTCTAATTAGACCTCTCATCACATTCTTAAAGTAAGATGTTTTTTATGATGATTCATAGTTATATGCACTCTTTGTACAAGCCTAGATTGATCATCATCCTATTTAAAGTGTCATGGTTGGTAATGGATAAAGTGTCAACATGTATACCATTATACTTATACATCTTTTAGGTTATTTAGAGGACATTTATGTGATTGATACATTTATTCATGGTTTTAGTGGACACATTAAGAGCTCCATTGGGGAAAATATAATCCAGTTATAGGTTGGACAAGTACATTGTTAGCATGTTGTTTTCATTGATCTCAAAAGTGTGAATCATGTAAATTCATAATGGTTATTAATGTCAAAGTTCTGTTTGGTCAAATGCTTGAGCATGATAATGGCATAAAGAGAGTATTGCCATGATTGGTTTCATGAGAAAGAAGATTGTTATCATCAAAAAGAGAATGGTGCAGTAATATGAGTGTGTTTTGATGTCTTTCATCTACTTTTTCAATGTTTTTTAGGTCATGACATTGAAGGAACATGTCAAGGTGTCAAGTATAGTAGAAGATTGAGCATAGTCATAGAATTGTGAAGGTATAAGATGTTGGCATGATGGTGTGAGTGATATAAAGCATGTGATAGGATTAAAACATTGTTTTAGAATGATAATAATGTGTGTATGCACTCATAAGTGTTTCAAAGTGAGTCTTTGAAGATAGGTCCTTTAGTCTTGGTCTACATCTAGACCATTATTTAGCCCTACCTAGCCAAATGAGGCATGAGAATTACATTTTAGGGTGATTGTGTGAAGGATACCATGGAAAAAGATAATATATGTTTTTATAATCATTTTAATGAAGTATGAGGTCATGTTTTGTAATAAAAATCATGATAACTGGTTTTAAGGTCTCTCAGGTGCACAAAATGAAGGTATGCAAACATGAGAAAAACTTTTAGGTGTTCATTGGCATGTGTAACCTATAGATTGGAACCTAATATGTTAAGGAGATATGGTTAATGGTTATATATAATATTTATAATCATTGGTTTTGGATTTAAGGGGCAATCCTTTATGAACAATTATTAACACCAAACCCTATGTTAAACGTCTCTAAGACCCTAATAAGAACCTGATGTAGAAGATATTTTTCAAAATAGAATATAATGGTCTAAAATAACTATGAAAACTATCAGATAATTTATTAAAATCTCCCAAGTACTGATAAGTGGTGGTGGCTAGTCAAATGAGAGAGAAATTGTGCAGATACAAACTTGTTTGTGAAGAATTTATTTTAGTAGTCAAAAGCTACACTAGTCAAAAAAAGAAAATGGATGGATTAAGGAGAGAAAAACTCATAATACTTGACCATTAAGGTTTATATATAGTTTTCAGCCTTATAAGTTTATAAAATTTTCTTCCAAGTTAGCCAGTTACAGATAGACCTAATGGTGTAAATAATGTAAAACCCAAGTAGCAGTGAGAAGATGAATTGGAATGTGTTTTCATGATATAATGATGAAACCAAGTATATGGAGATGTTTTTATGTAATTTTAATAAATTTTAATTCTTGTGAAAATATTTTTATGTCATATATATGGTGAAGATTTATTCATAAAATGACTAGTCTAATTTAGATATGGCTGTGAAACATGAGGTCAGTAAATTGTTCTACAAGACCAATATTTGTCATTAGACCATATGATATTTCAATTTTAAGATTTTTTTAGGATATATATTAAATATTTATACTAATAAATATTCATTTAAAGTGTCTACACAAGTGTTGGAGGTCAAAGTCTTCATGACTATATTTTTATGTATAGTAGCAGTTTTAAGTGAGTGAGTTCTAGAGGTGTTCTTGAAGCCTTAAGATCTCATTAAAAGTGTCTAATTAATTTTTTAATGACCCTAAGTTAATATAAATTATATGTGTGTGTGTCTGTGTGTGTGTGTGTGTGTGTGTGTGTGTGTGTGTGTGTGTGTGTGTGTGTGTGTGTGTGTGTGTGTGTCTGTGTGTGTGTGTGTATTTAATCGTGTTTGAGTGTCTTAAGTGTGTTTGATATTCATTATTGAGAGATAGAGTTTTTGGTATACATAGACCTAATAAGACTGAGTCCTATTGAGGAGTTTCATGAAGAAGTTAGACATAAAAGGTGTTATGGAGCTCATAAGATGTTGGATAAGGTCTATTTTGATTTAGTGTGAAATTTTTTTGCTTATATGAAATAATATTGATGTCTATGGAGGTAAAAGGTGTTCCAAGGGATCAAGTTTACACATTACTAGAAATACCTAATGCAATTAGCTCTCCATGAGACTTAAAAGTGAAATGAAGCCTAATTAAGTCATGAAAAACCAAAAGGGACTAAAATATAATTTGATTATTTATGAGACATCCTAATACCTATTCTATTTCCTACCTAATAATTTAAGGGTGTGTGGCTAACTAAGTGGTATATGAACAAGGAATGGTATATATACAATGTATTTTTAGGCCTATTTGAATAAGATTAGAGGAGGCAAATGGATTGATAAATCAATGAGAATAATTAGGTTGGTTAACACGTTTTAAAACATAAATAAATTTAAGAGAAACATTTCATGAAGATCATACATGTATTTTATTATTTAAGATCAAGGATATATGACATATTTATTCTTAATGAGGGTTAATTGACTAAAGAAGCCTAGAGGTAGTTTTGAGAGAGATCAAGTGGAGTAGAGATGAAGGAGTGATAATTTTATATTAAGAGGATACCAAATTTACATTAGATATGTGTTCTTGATGATGTAGATGGATAGCTGAGTGGAAGAATAGAAGAAATAAGTATGATTGTCTAAGTTGGTACTTGATCAAAGAGGGGGTTAAAGTTTCCTTTTGGGTTGGTGCTTGTAGAATTGATCTTGGATAATTTTATGTTTGGCTAAGAGGGAGTTGGATATGACTTATATATTAGTGCTTTCAGAAGTGTCTTTTGACTGTGTTGGTTTTTTATCATAGGGGGTTGTAGCCTCCTAGTATCTAGGTGTTTGCTAAATTCAAGTGGGTGCTTGATAAATTTGGGGATAATTCTCCATGTTGGATTGGTTCTCAACTAAATTTTATACATTTTCTTATAGGAAAATTTTTACAAGATTTATTTTAGTGGGTTTTATTCCCCATTAGGGTTTCCCACATTTGTGGTTTGTTTTCTTATTTCATGCTCATGTGATTGGTTCTTAATGCATTGTTATATCATTATCTTTCTTTCATAGTTCATATATGAGTGGATGTAATTGATTGAAAGAAAAAAATATTGATTCACCCCTCCCCTCTTAGTTATTATGCTTCTAACACACAGGTGTCTACTAGGTTCTTAGTTGTATCTAGTATAAACATATTTGACATGTTATTAGGTAGGATATGGATACATCAACTTTGAGCCATTCCATCCAACATACATATATACCTCAATTATATATATTCTAATCAATTGGTTATATTTTATGTCCTTCTATATGAGTGTTTTTTACCTGTCCCATAGGCAATTACATAACATCTACTAGTTATAGTTTTGAGTATAATTTTAATTAGTACACCATATATTTCATTTGATCCACCAATGTAGGTGAGGTCTACTTCTAAAATGTTACCATGTATGCATATTATCCATAGATAAATTTATTATAGAGACCCTTGATGTGTGTCCTTATTACCCCTTAATTTAACCAATCTATGTTGGTGTCAATTCTTACCAGGGCCAGTGTCCAAGGCTACTTTTAATAAGATACTTTGCTGGTTTTAACTAACAATATTGTTTAGGTTTTTTTGGTTTTATACTATCCTAATGTCTATTCCTAAGAATATAAAATAATGATGAAAAGAAACACTCTTTCATGAAATTTAAAACACACCAAACTATTGAATTGAATAATCTAAAGGTAATCACACAATGCTGAAAAATAAATTCACTAAAATCAAATCTCAAATCCACACTTGCAAAATAAAAGCTACAAGAATTAAAGTAATAATAAATTCTTATTCAAATTTGAAATTAAACACATTAATATATATTATATCTTATAGGTTATAATTTCAATCACATAGAACACATATATATCAATTTCAATTTAAATAGATGGGAAATAAATTCATAAATACCATCTCATGTCTCTTTGGGGAGTGGGCCCTTGCTCACCCTTGGATTTAGGTTTGAATCAACTCAGTATTAGAATGTTATCTTAACACATAGAATGAAAGATTAATCTGATATGACTCTTCTTGTATTAAAAATAACTAAATTTACAATATCTATGTATCTTTATATGTCTCTAGATCCAGCATGGATCTATCATTTTATTCTATGTAAAAGAAACCAACTAACCTAAAAACTAGGAAACAACTCAAATTAATTAGAACAAGAATATTTTAAAGAGATTAGGTGTTATATCCAAAATAGTGAAAACATTATAATAAGATATACACAAAATTAGAAAGATCCATGTGATATTACAACTGCTACACCGACCTATATCTAACCACCAAATCTATACATATAATATATCCATATCTTCTGACTCTAGAGTTATATCCTATAACAACTTTTATAAATCGAAGATCATACAATATATATATATATATATATATATATATATATATATATATATATATATATTGTATGATCTTCGATTTATATATAGGAAAGATCCATGTGATATTACAACTGCTACACCTACCTATATCTAACCACCAAATCTATACATATAATATATCCATATCTTTTGACTTTAGAGTTATAGCCTATAACAACAACTTTTATAAATGGAAGATCATACAAAAATTTTATATATATATATATATATATAAAGTATTTAAGGAGTCTTTAGATCATCATGGAAAAGGTGGAAAAGCTTCTTAAATTATTTAGAACATACTATGCCCAAATCTGACATGAACTATGAGAATCTGTAGCATAATTGTTATAATCCATAGATGACTATTTTAGTCTATAGCTAATTGGTGTAATCTATAGTTGACTAGTGTAATCTATAGCTGACTGATAGAATCTATAGCTAATTGACATAATCCATAGCTATGTTTCAAATGAACAGTTCTTAATCTTGTCATATCCTTATATTCATGTGATCTTATAAAAACTCTTATTTAGATGATATTACATATGTAAATATCAAAATATGAAGACTAAACATGCAAAATGGTTATAACATCATGAAAAAAAGATAACTTAGACTCACATGAGCTTATAGAGATAAAAACATCAACTTTATACCTTAAGCTAGCATAAACCCTAATACTACATGCAATGCTTAATTCAAATGACATTTTTAAGGCTATGAAGGATAATATATCATAACAATAATTATTCATAATGTTTACTCATCATTAACCCCATACCTTACCTTTTACAAGTCCCTTTGTAAACTAACTCTCTCTATCCTCATAATTATGAACCCTTCGCTATTGTTTGAGATTTAGATCACATATTGAATATAAATCCTAAAATATGATTTGATGGTGAGGAGTAACTCCCATATCTCTTTTTACAAAGTGAATCCAAATATCACACTACTCATC
Source organism: Torreya grandis (assembly GCA_037957365.1). Lineage (NCBI taxonomy): Eukaryota > Viridiplantae > Streptophyta > Pinopsida > Cupressales > Taxaceae > Torreya > Torreya grandis. The sequence continues at coordinate 1,005,710 of JARHVA010005403.1, forward strand.
AGATTGGGGTCTTGTATTCTACCATGGGGACATAGGGGAGAGTAATAAAGGAGACATGAATCTCATCTCTATCCATGGTTTTTGTCCTTATCTTTGAAGTATATCAGTGATTATATGAATGATGATTTTATCCCTTCTAAGAGTCTATTTTATAGTGGTAGGGGACAAAACTTCTCTTTATTTTAAAGTGATTGGTAACATATGCCAACATTGTATATAAGCAATCACCACTTGGTCAAATACATGTTGAACAAATAATTCAAAAGTGATTATTCCATCTTGTAAATTATAAAGATAATAGTCATGGATCCTAGGATATTGATAAAAACTTTGAGATTTTTCCAAATCTATTGTGCATCATTGAACTATGGTGTAATGCATAGACCAACATCCCTTGCAGTGTTTATATGATCATCATATCTATCTTTCCATGCTATTTCATTCCTATACATAGGAATAAAATCCCTCAACTATAATTATCCCATAAAAAATTCAACAAGGAATTATTTTTATTCCCCAAAATGATATCACATGGATATAATTCACATAACAAATCTTACCTATCATGGGTACTATTCTGAAAAACTATCATGAATTCATTACTTGTATTAATTTTATGTGGTAAACGATAATAAATCTAGATTAATTTCCATCTAAAAAATTACTCATGTGGGAATAGACTGCATGAGGAGGAAGGGATCCTAAAATATAATAATTTTTCACCAAGTTTGCAGGTGAATTGAAGGGTTTGTCTAGCTTGTTCTTCCTTCTATTTTGGTTGTGCCAATTCCTCTTGCAATTTTTGTTTCTTTTTCTCAATAATTTTTTTTTTCCTTTTAAAATATTCATGTTTAGAATAAACTTGTTCCCAATGGTATCTAACATCAGGATATGACAAAGTGGTCTAGAAACCCTACTCTATCATCAATTTAGGAGGCATATTAGAAGAGTTAGAAGCTAGTTGAACTTCCAATTTAGCATTTTCTTGTTCAAAATTTTTAAGATTTATTTTCAAAGAGATATTATCTTCCTCAAGTTTTTTAGTATAACTCAAAAAATTAATAATTCCATTTTATGATTCATCTAATTTCTTCAAAGACTGAATTTCAATGCTTTTTATTTGTTTCAACAAAAGAGAAATGACAAAATCCTTATTCTAGGTTGAAGATATTAACTCAACAATGTCTTCTACATTTTACTTAAATGTGGCCTCAAGATGAGATAATGCTAAAGTATACTACAATTATACATCATCTACTTCTTTAGAAGGTTGAGCTTCTTCTTCAGTCATTGGGGCCTTTCCTTTTTCAATTTATTTTTGTGTGGTGGTAGTAAGAAAACTCTCAAGAATAGTATCTACAAAATAACCTATGGAATAGGGGTTTCTACTTCTTGTTTGTCATGTACCCCACTGGTAGTGGTAGTGGTGTTATACCTGATACTATCCATAGTTTTCTTAGCCATTATTTCATCACTATCAATAGGCAATATCAATTTTCTCCTTCTCTTCTAAGAAAGATAAATAATCTCTACATGTGAGACTTCTTGAGGTGCAAGATGTGAAATAGGATCTATTGATGATTCATCCTCAATGATTTAAATAGGTTCTTGTACATGGGAAATTTGGGAAGATTTCTTAAGGTTCCTACTGGAATACCTAAGCCTTAATTTTTTGCTTGGCATAGATGGTGAAATTACATTGAGAGGACTTGGGGGTTTAAGTGTAGTAGCTCAATTATAGATCATGTACTTCAAGTTATCTTAGTAATAATTGATTTAGAGGAATAAATTCTAAGTGGATCCCTAGAGCTTGAGGCATGAAGGTCTCAAGGTATTTTCTTAGAAAGTTTGGGATGTTTCCTCTTTTTCCATTTATGAAAGCACTCTATAATTTTGTACCTTATTCTTACTATATAAAATGGTGTTGGATAATGGTAGATGGGTTTTTTGGGTATCTCATGTCCATGACTTGAATGGATCCTAGTAAGAATGGTGGTAGATTAATTTGGTGTTGGGGTCATCACATGACATACCTTAGATGAATTAAAATTCTCATTACAATGCATATTAAGACACTACATTAACCATCACATGTTAGGTATTTGATAATTCATAAAGATACTAACCTCTTAGGTTCAAGCAAAGAATCCCTACTCATACCTTTGATTCTACCTTTGACATCTTGAACATAAATTGGCACTAGTTCTCCTTCACTATTGAATATTAAGATGAGGTCACTTAAGGAGGATCTACCTAAAATTCTTTTTCTCTTAGATGGAATTCTAGATACTTCAATAATAACTTGAGTAGAGAATGGAATTTACACACCTTGAGTAGTAAAAAAGTCTATCTGTAAATGGATAGTGAAGTTTATAAGAAGTTCCTTGTCAAAACCCTAAAATTTTAGAAGAAATTCAAGCCACTATGCTATTGAAAACACTTTCTTAGTTGGTTCATCTCTTAAAAGATCATTTACAGACTCAAGTTCAGACTTTTTCTTCTACCCCATTGAGTTCTAATTCTACACAAAACATAGTCAAACCATAACTCTGTTTGAGAAAAAAATATACTTCATTGGGAAGAGAATGGATAGAAATGATATCCTTTTTATTTATTTGTTATGGACAAAACTTGGATCCTTCAAGTATGTTAAATAATAATGATAATTAAAACTAAATTAATAATGATTATGGATTTTCCCCCTTTTTATTTATCTGTAATTATTCTTCCACCAAATATTTAGTAATCACTTTATCCACATAAATTAAAAATGATGACAAAGACAAGATATCATAAAGTGCTTTATAACTTGAGAGGATAATATTTGTAGCATATAATTAAGTGTTTCAAAATGTGACATTTTGAAAATATTCCCAACTGATGTGGTGGGAATATTCTTCTTATAAAACTTACGGGAATTTTTGCCAAAGATTTGAGCATGTGCATGTAGACTTAGAAATTCAAAAATAAATTTTAGTAAAAGAATAGATACTATATCATACGAACCCATGATATTATCCTTGTCTAACCTTATTCACTTATTCTAAGAAAGGAAATTTCATGAATTATTTTTAAGTAATAGTGCATAAAATAATAACATTAATGTTTATTGCTTTGAAACAAGGAGAATCAATCATGACTCCTAAATTTCTAACCTAACTTTTTTCCCCCCCTTGATCACCCATTTAATGGTTTTTTTATCAAGTCTCATCAATCAATACATGAATAACCAATAAGTTGGTCTTATGGTCATGACTATGAATGACATCCCTAAGGATTTTCATTGTTGAATTTTTTTTTTATATTTTTATATTTTTCATATTTTTAAATTTTTAGAGAAGAGGTGGATGCTCTTCCTTTATTCAATAAATATTATCTTCAAGGATCAATAGCTATGAAATATTTGAATTATTTCATGGGTCCAAAATCATTTTATACTAGTTGGATGAATTCTTATTTACTGGAAGACTTTTAGTGTAACTTCAATTGATGTCCATTAACAAGGAGTGTCTTTTGATTACCATCTATAGGAAGTAATTATACTAGACTATTGTCAAAAATATTTTTTATCTAAAATGATCTTAACCATATATTTTTTAACTTACCTTTGAAGTGTTGATACTTAGAATCATATGAAAGTGCCCAATCTCCATTGAGCTATCTCTCTTTGATGTGTAATTCATGCCATTATTTATTATAGTACTTCTTCATCTCTATCTATTGAAAAGATTTGATTTCATCCAGTTCATTCAATTGTAAAATTATCTCTCTGTGTGCTTCATCTAAGTCAATTCCTACTTCTAGTGTAGTCCTTAACTTTTACATCTCAAATTCAATTGAAATGAGATGTTTCTTACCAAATACCAATTCATATGGTGAAAAACTAGTATCAATTTTCCACATGATGTTTTATGCCCATATATATTTTTATAGTTTAGTTTCCCAATTCTTTCTACTGCTACTAACTACCATGGTAATGATATTCTCTAATTCTCTATTGATAACCTCTACCTGTCCATTTGTTTGAGGGTGTTATGGAAAATACTTTATATGGTTGATTTGGTAGATCTCTATGAACTCTTGGATATGAACTGAGATACCTGATCAAACATTATCTCTTTTGGTGCTCCAAAATGTTGCATTATCTTTGAATATATATTAGATCTACTACTACCTCTTATTTTAAAAAGGAAATGTCTTGTGCTTCAGCCCATTTAGTTACATAATTTATATATACCAATAAGTACTCCTTAGCTTGAGAAGCTAGATCTATGAGCCCAATAAAATCCATGCCCCACTTCTCCAAATATTCTATAAGTACTTGAGAATGGAGGGGTATATTTGAAGATAATGTAGGTTTCCCCATTCATTGACATGGATCACATTACCAAACATATTCCTTGACCTACTTATGAAGAGTTTCCTAAAAGTAACCAGCTATAAGGATCTTGTGTATTGTCCTTTTAACTAAGTAGTGTACTCTACCATGTTCATTATGATAAACATGAATGATGTCATATATTTCATTATCCTTTACACACCTATAGAAAACATGATCAGGTCTAGGTTTAAACAATATACCATTAACCCATTTACAAAAATAACTAACTTTAATCAAGTGTTTCTCTTCCTATTTGGTAAATTGAAAAGGAAACTTCACTATAACCAAAAAATTTGTTATATCAGCAAACCAAGGTGATTGAGTTGTAATGTAAAATAGTTGTTCATCTATAAAATTATCTTGTACAGGTTCTTCTTCATCTCAGTTATTCAATCTAGAAATAAAATCAACAAACATATTGAATTTATCCTATTTATCCATAATTGTTTAATCAAATTCTTGTAACAATAAGAGCCACCTAATAATCTTCCCCCTACCACTAGTCTATTCATTAAATATATGTTAGATGTATGATCAGTATATACAAATATTTTGTAACTAGTAATATGGTGTTTAAACTTATTTATGGCATAAATTATAGCAAGGAATTCTCTCTCAGTGGCGGTATAGTTTATTACAATTTAAGTCAAGTTCTTGCTAATGTAGTATATGGCATACATCTATCTGTTTTCATCTTTTTATCCCAAAATATCTCCCATAGCATGATTCGATGCATCAATATAAATATGGAAGGGTTATGATTAGTTAGGTCCTCTTAGGACTGGTGCAGTACTCAACTTTTCCTTGATGGTTTCAAAGCCTTATTGGTAGTCTAGATTGCAGACAAACTCACTCTCTTTTGTCAGTAAACCAAACATTGAAGCATCAATTTTCCTAAAATATTCTATAAACCTTCTACAGTATCCTACATGGCCTAATAATCTTTTGATATCAATCTAATTTTTATGGATAGGTAAGTTTGAAATGACTTCAATTTTTTTGGATCTACTTGGATTCCTTTTGCATAAATATGATGTCCTAGAACTATTCCTTCCTCTAGCATAATCAAACATTTTTCATGAATTAATGATAAATGGTACTCCTCACATATTTTTAGTACCTTCTTAATATTTTTAAAATTTTCATCAAAACATTCTCCATAAACAATAAAATCATCCATGTAAACCTCTACAAAGTTATTGGTTAAATCTGAAAATATGGCTAGGATTGCTTATTAGAAAGTGATAGGTGCATTTCATAATCCAAATGGGAAAAATATATATATAAATGTCCCCAATGGATAAGTGAAGGTTGTTTTGTTTTGGTCTTTAGGTTCCATTTATATCTATTTATACCCACTAAAGCCATCCAAAAAAGAAAAATATATTTTTCTGACCAATTTGACAAGTACTTGGTCAATAAAGGGTATATGGAAGTAATCTCTCATAGTTGCTTTGTGAAATTACCTATAGTCTACACATACTCTCCATTTACCATTTTTATTAGGAATAATAACCAAAGGAGATATCCATTGGCTGGCATAAATAGGATAAATGAATCCTACTTCTAGCAACTTTTCTATTTTAGTTTTCATAATGTCTCTTAAGATAGGATTAATTTTTCTTTGAGGTTACATTACTAGTTTAATGTTTTTTTATGCAAATATGGTGTGTGCATACAATTTTATGTATTCCATTTATGTCTTGATATTCCTGATCAAAATCCTGAGTATGATCTTTGAGTACATCAAAGACTTTCACTTCTTGATAATCTATCAACTAACTATTTATTTTGATTGTCTTTGCTAGTACTACTATGATTTGTTTAGTGCCTGGAAGGGAATAATATATTTTTTTGAATTCAATAAAAAAAATTGATAGGAAATTGATGTGGTAATAATCTATGGAATTGGATAGTATCTTTGACAAATTTATCTCTTATAGAAATCAATCCAGCTAAAATACAATAGAAAGCTATTAAAAATAAATTTTGGCCTTCATGTGTCCACTGCATAACACTATGTTGAATGTATTTATAGTTAGATAGCTTGTTTGAAGATGTGGATAATGATGGGTGATCGAAATAATAGGAAATGTCATCATGATAAGATCCTCTATCAAAATATGTAGATGAACTATCAAGATCTATAGCTAGACTATCAAGACCCATCACTGAAATATCAAGATATGTAGTTGGAATATCAAGATACATAGATGAAATATCAATATCCATATAAGTTTCAATACTTAATAATAAATCATCTTCTACTTTTTCTACATGATCAGTGATTAAGACTATAGCTAGAGAGGAGATACTATCACATTTTTCTTTAGGTTGATCTACCCATAACTATTTGATAGAATTGGTTGATGGTTGAGAAGGTTGATATAAAGAAATAAATTTTAATTTAAGACCAATTTAGATGGTCATATCCCTATATCTACAATCAATCAATGTTTCTCTATTTGATAACCAAGGCCTTCTTAGAATCAATGGGTACCCAATTTTTTTTTAACTTACATGTTAATAAAATTAATAGGGTATTCCCATGATTTTATAGTTAATGATATATCCTAAATGACACCTTCTAGTTTGGTAGTGGAATGATCTTCCATCTCTAAGTTTGTGGTAGTGGGTTGTATATATTTTAAAGAGAGATTTTGCATGGCATCTCTAGCTATTAAATTAATAACAACACCTAAATCCACCAATACATTTTGTATGTCTTGCTTTATGATCTTGATAGAAATTATAGGACTCCTTTGATCCCCATATTTAGGAAAAATTAGCTTGCCTTCTAATAAATCAAGAAACTTTCCATATACTTGTATGGTCTTGGGATATTGCCTTTTTCTATTAGATGTCTTGATACATAAAATTTTGTTTGCCCTATTTAGTTTTGGAATGTCCATAATGGCATAAAATAATGGAATTTCTATGTTGATGTTCCTGAGTTCTTGAACTAATTTAGATTCATTATTGTTTTTCACTTTAATCATTTTGGAAAAGTAACATATGGAGGAGTTATAATGACTTCTTCTATTTTTCCATATTTCTCTCTTAACTCCTCTTCTTTCTTTGATTGAGTCTGTTGACTTGATTTTTCATGAGGTACTTTTATGATGATGATCTAAGGTTATTGTAACATTTTTCCTAACCTAAGATGTTTGTTTGCACACTCAATAACACTTACCCCTATGGTTTTACCTTGTTCAATTATATAAACCTATCTATTCTTGGGATTTACTATTGGCTAAGTAGGTAGCTGAGGTTGATTTACTTGCTCTTTAGGGGTTGCTTGATTTCCTTGAGGATACAATAATGCTTGTTATTATTATTTTTGATACCTTATTTTTTGTTGTTGGTTATAGTGTGGACCATGATTACAATGTTTATTTACCCATGGTTTTTGGTGATCTTGGGGCACCCAAGTTTTTTGAAAAGGTTGGGGCATCATCCATTATTGTGGTATGCATTCTTAGATGCCTATTATGGTGGTACTACCGATACTTGTGGAGGTTCATTCCATTTTGGAAAAGGAATCCCTAAGCTAAAGTGTTATGGTTGATTTTTTTGGAAGTTAGAACATATTTTATTTCTTATATGGTATGTGCATTCTAATTGAATTGTTTCTTAAGAGTAGGAAGGTGATTACAATTTTTTGTGTCATGACCTTGAGAATCACATATTCCACATATTTTTATTTTGTCTAGAGGACAGTCCCTAAGTGCATTTTTAATATACACTTTGGATAATAGATTTCCAATGGTTCAGTGTTATATTTAGACTTAGATTGAAATCCATCTAATGTTGTGTTCAGTTGAACTATTATGTATGTTCTTAAGTTTGATAGTTCCTCTATGAGTTGGATTACATCACTATATTTCCCTAGTTTCCCTCTTCTACTTCTAGGTTTTCTCCTAGAGTAGTTGGTAAATAAATGTGTGATCTCTTGGAAGTCTAGTGTGGCAATATCTCCCTTCCCCATGAGATTCAAATAATCCCTAGAGGAGTCATCCAATCCTTTAAGGAAAATATTTTTTTCACTTCCTCAAATATCTTATATCCACATATATTATGGGAAAAATCATATTATTTAAGGTAATCTTCAAGGTTTTCATCTTCATTTTTCTTGATTTTGAAAAAATGTTATTTTTTATCCTTGACCCTGTAGTAATTTTGGTACTTATTCGAGAATATTGTTTCCATTTTTATCTTGATAATAAAGGTTATTTCTAATCCCATGAACCACCTCATTGCTTCTTATTTCAAATTATAAGGATAGAGACTTAACTTTTCATTTTCAAAAGTCTAATCATAGGTCTAACACATGACTTTGAACTAAAAAAAAATTGGTTTGGGTCTTTAGTGGACAGACCTTTAAAGGCAAGTATATTCGATGGGGAAATATTTTTCATTGTTGTTCAGTCATCATTCTCAAATACAATATGATAAGAGAAATCCATCTTAGGATTCCTATAAGGGTTTTCTAGATGGCCTATATTTTTTCCCATTTTAAATAGATTTATATTAAGAGAAGTAGATTATGGTTGTTCAGTGTCTGAAAGTTCAGCTCTTGTAGAGGAAGAATCTTCTAGATCTTTGGAGGTAATTCTAAAAGACTCATTTTATTTTGAAAACTTTCTATATTTTATGAAAATGCTTTGATTCTTTTCTCTAAATGATATGGATATTTTGGAACAAACCTTCCTTGTGAATCCCTTTGCCTAATCATATACCTAAATTTGACAAGAGAGTAATTTATTCTATTTTTTTATTTTTTATATTTTGAATATTAGATTGAGTGTTTACCCTATTAAAAAATTTAAATAAATCCCTAATAAAAATTCCAAAAATGATGGGTGTCATTGTTACCCTTTCATTTAACCAATCTATGTTGGTATCAATTCTTAACAAGGCCAGTATCCAAGGTTGTCTACAGTAAAGTAATTTATTGGCTTTAGCTAATAGTATTATTTTGGAATTTTTTAGTGTTTTACTATCTTAATTTATATTCCTAAGGATCTAAACCAATGTTTAAAAGAAACACTCTTACATGAAATGTAAAACACAACAAATTACTGAATTGAAAATTTTGAAAGTAATCACACAATGCTGAAAAAAAACTCACTGAAATCAAATCTCAAATCCACACTTACAAAATGAAATTTAAAGGAATTAAATGAATAATAAATGATAATTCAAATTTGAAATTAAACACATTAATATTTTTTCTATCTTACAGGTTATATGTCTAATCACGTAGAATTTATATATCAAATTCAATTAAAATAGATTAGAAATAAACTTGTAAATACCAAAATAACATCGCATATCTCCTTGATGATTGGGCCCCTGCTCACCATTAGATTCATGTTTGAATCAACTCAGTCTTATATTGTTATCTTAACACATATAATGAAAGAGTAATCTATTGTAAGTCTTCTTGTATTCAAACTAACCAAATTTACAATATTTGTGTATCTTTATATGTTTCTAGATCCATCATGGATCTTTCATTTTATTTTATGCAAGAGAAACTAAGTATCCTAGAAACCAGGTATGAACTCAACTAACTTAGACCAAGAAGATATTTAGAGATATTAGGTGATATAGCCAAAATATTGAAAATGTTACAATAAGATCTACATGGAATTAGAAAGCTCCACGTGAGATTATAACCACTATGTCTAGCTATATCTAACCACCAAATATGTACATATAATATATCGATATCTTTTGACTCTAGAGTTATAGTATAGAAAGTAACAACTTCCATTAATGTAAGACCATACATAAATTATATATATATATATACACACAGACACACTAAATACTTATTTTGTTACTTTCTATTTCTATACATATATATATACATATACATACACACATACACACACACACACACACACACACACACACACACACACACACACACACACACACACACACACACACACACACACACAGATATATATATATATATATATATATATATATGTATATATATATGTATGTATATATATATGTATATATATATATATGTATATATATATATGTATGTATATATATATGTATATATATATGTATGTATGTATGCATGTATATATATATATACATGTATATATGTATATATATATATATATATTAGAAATATAAAGTAAAAAAATAAGTATTTAGATCATCATGGAAAAGGTGGAAAAACTTCTTGAATTCTTTAGAACATACTATGACCAAATTTGAAGTGAACTATGAGAATCTATAACATAACTATTATAATCCATAGCTGACTATTACAATTTATAGCTAACTAGAATAATATTTAGTGTTAGATGTACAATCACTAAGAGGGTGGTGAATCAATGAGCCTAGAAAATTTAACTTCAATTTCAATCCTTTCAATTTCTTAAAAAAATACCATAATCATTCATGAAGCATACACATCATTCATAGCAATGAGTAAGAGAGACAATGCAAGATCAATCACATAACACATGACATATGTAAGAAACCCTTTTGGGGGACACAACCCACTAGAACCTACAATTAGACTACTATCTTATAAAAACAAGAATCAATTTAGACCAGTTGCAACTAATCAAGGAACTACAACCCCTATTTAGTGAGACTACAATCCCACAAGGTGCTACAACACCTATCTAGCTGAGTTACAAAAAAAAAGGCCTTTAGCATGTTTTACATTTTAAGGAGTCTATAACCCCTTTAGATGTTGAGATTTTACAATAACATCAATGAACACATCCACCTATGAACTTATTTCTTCACCACTTGATGATAGATAATTGATCATTACTCTTCACCTTCACTCACCTCAATCTCCAAGAGCACTTTCTACCAAAAAAATTATGACCTAAAGGTCATAAAAATAGTTCTCAATTTGTTCTACTCTTTAACTCATCCATAGGGCATTCTACCCCTCTTTCAATCCATAAATCACACACACAATCCTCTCTCCAATTTCTCTCAACTTTCTTACTCAAGTCTATAAACCATTACATTTGGTTTCACTATATATAAATATTTCATGATTATCAACATCTTGGTCATCCATTAGGTGCGTATTAACCCTTTAGTCATTTATCACATAAAAATACACAACTCAATACCATCCACATAGGTTGGCCATAACACCTATGGGTCACCCTTAAGGAACCACACCTTTCAATTCGGCCCTTATAGCCCTTATAGGTCTCATGAAGACCCATTCACTCTTTTATCACTTAATCAACCAAAATAAGAAAATAGGCCCAATTTAAAATTCATACTCTACTTTGCATTACTCCTTCATCATCCTCAAATACTTATAGTCATCATTGAACTCTTTTACGCAAGCTTAATCAAATAAACTAATAGTCTTGTTCCTAAGGACACCATAAACAAATACATAGTCAAATTATTAAAAAAATTCATACTCAAGGTAGATTTATCACACCTCCAAGATTCGCACAGATCAACCTTATGGAGTATACAACATTCCTTAATAGCTAATTAAACATCAAACATCAAAACACTAATAGTACAAGCTCAAATAACCTTCTTGTGTCACTTATAGAACACAGTCAAACACATTCAAATTTGAACCTTAATATATTTTATTATACATAATTTTAGATATTTAATTATATATTTTCATATGTGCCTTGGAATACTCTACTAGTTTTATTTTTACGCTATGATAAAATTTTACATGGATCAAAAGATATAGCCAAATATGGAGCATTGGTTTTTCCTTTTCAAATTCAAATATTCAAATCCAAATAGTCACAGTTAAACCTCAAACATTATGATTAAATCTCATGTCCTCACTAATTTAGATTCATTTCACACCATCAATCTTATTTGAGATTTAATGCATATGTTTCTAATGTCAAAATTTTAAACCTTGAACATGTTGACCTCATCTCATGTAATTTGGAAACTTTGACTTCATACGTGTCATTGATCTCTTTAAGATTATCCTTGCTTTAACTATGCTATGCAACTATCACTTTTACCTCTTAAATTTAATGCACACCATTAATCTTAATCAATATGAATACCTACTCACCATTGATCCTATAGTATCTCTTTCTTAATCTATTTTAGATTTTAAACCTTGAACACTTTGACCTTTTTGACTTGTTGTGCACCATAGATCTAGATGTACAAACTCCTATGCATCATCAATCTCTATGGATCATCTAGGTCCTTACCATTTACCATTAACTATTTAATCAAACTATATGATATGTTGTGATCCATAGCATCTCAATTTGGTCTTAGTATTTACCCTTTACAAAATCATTGAAGTATGGCAACCTTTGCATATCTACCTAGATGGCCAACTTTGCACCTCCATATCTTTTGCTTCACTCAAGCATATATTCTTAAATTTGGACCTTATGATTTCCTAACATAGGATAATATAATCATGTGTCAATATTATCTTTCAAATTTATCATCTATGAGATATAATGACATTAAAATTATCAATCAGATTTTTCTCTCATAGAACCATGTCAAGAATTTTCTGGAACACCAACTTTCTGTATACATAACCTTTGATGTGGTTCATTGCACGACCTAAAAATTACTGAAAATAAACTAGTCTCAAAAATTAAATAACCCATATGATCACCTTATCCTAAAACATCCACTCATGCTAGATATGACTACATCAAAATGATTACTCAACTCTTTCTTGCCTCATGCAAAATTGGCTATGGGAAAACACTATTAGAATGCCTGAGATCCTAACTTTCTACTTAGATATATTTAACTACACTTAGGTGAATGGATTGAGATATATTTCATATCAAATAGGGAATAATGTGATCATAACCATATGACCAACTCCCCCTGACTCATCCACATGTGGTAATGGTGATGTCAACAAACTAACTACTCAAATTTTTTATTATTAGACCCAAAATCTATAGATGAGAATAATGATGAATCAGGGGAATTTTATTCATGCACACAAGCTCTTAAATCATATAAAATCATATTATATGACCCTTTTAACATGACAAATACTTTAGACTTATTCCTAATCATATCAAACCATGCAAACTTTGAAGATTAACTAAGCCTTCTTCAAGTATACTAGGACAAGCACATTGCACTCTTTGTCATTGTCACTTAAACTATTGAGGCACTTCATCCAATTACTTGGACACCTCCATTCCATCACCATGACATAATTTAAAACTTTCCAATATCCCCCTTTGTCATTGATGCCAATAAGCATCATACAACTCACCTGCCTTCTCTCTCTTCAAGTACTCCCATAATAGAAATTTTCTCCCCCTTTGACACAATGACAAAGTGTGAACCAAATAATCTTGAGGACCTAAAAATACTACCAATAAGATTGGACCGTATCAGAAAGATAGTACACAATCCCCCTTACCTTGAGTCTACCTCTTCCTACCTTGACAACTTCCTTCTTACTCCATGCCAACACTCTCTTCAATCAAGCATTGTAATCAATGAATAAAAAACACACAATAATACAAAAATATGATGGAAAATATCAATAAAAAAACTAATATTTACTCCCCTCTAAGATTTTTGAGCCATTGTATCACTTGAGCATCTTCATATCTCCACTCACCATAAAGAACCACCACACAAGCTTATTAGACTTCTATCTCAAGCTATGGTAAGCACCAACAATATAAATTCATGCCACTCACCAATTAGGAAAAATTCACTAAACAAACTTGATAATGCACCTTCAAATACTCATGCCTTGCTCTTTTGGAGAAACTAAACAAAAAACACAACTTCAAGACTAGGCCTGTCTAGACTCCTTATATCCCTACCTAGAACTTGTAAACCCCACAACATTAAATAGACATAACTTCAAGAAATCAAAATTCATATATATATTAATCTCATAATCTCTTTCAAACACAACCATTTTTATCACCTATCTCATCCTCTATAATATATTTCGTTCACAAACCAACTTGCCAATTAGGCCTCCACCTTGATTAAAAACATGAATACCTTATAATACACAAACCTTCAAATCTCTATGAATATTTATTTTAAAACCCATTTTAGCAATTCAACCTATTAATAAGCCTCATACCTCAACTCATAAGGCAAACCAATTTTCTAGCATAGCCCAAAACCCTAGAATCTTGAAATAAATTGAGTCAACAAACCTCTAGAGCAAGATCATGAATGTTTTTCTCCCCCTTAAGCAATGACCTTCTCATATCAACAATATCCTCTATTTATATTTTAATTATGGTCTTGATCACACAAACTTACTTTTTCACAAGAAATATGTCTCCTAAGAATCATATGTAGATACACCCTACTTCATAATGTCCTAAAATAATGTGAAACTATGAAGTTCTCACAACTCTTCATATTCCTTCTCTTCCTTAGTCATTTTATAGTTGTATTTATTATTATTATTCTTAGGATTAAGAGAAGAAACATTCTCAACCAATATAACATTCTCCTTTTCTTTTAAGACTAGATTAACAATACATGGAAACAACATAGATTCATGACATACCTTTTCATCTGTAGTATCTTTCTTGTAGCTTGGAACCTCATCACTAGGTAATGATAATTGATGGTTTTTGAATGATACTTTCTCAAAAAAAATAATATGTTCACTTATATCTATACACACTTTAGAACTAGCCTCAACTAGCACCTTGGTCTTCTTCTTGAGCATGGTCTATTCACTCTTAACATGAGTAGACAATGAGACCTCTTAGAACTTTTCAACTTTTGTAGTTTTCTCCACCATAGAAAATAGATTACTTTGACCTAAAGATTCATCATGACTGATACTCATCACTTTAAGCTTCCATTTGCTAACTTTCCTTCTTCTTTACACTCTAAGAACCTGATTTAACTAATTTTGTCTTGTAGGCCTTTGCTTGTAGAACCTAGCAATGTGACTTCTTTGTTCCCAATTATAGCACACCATACTTTTTATATGAAATGTATCTTACCATACATTATTTGTAAAAGAACTTTCAATGTGTCCCATGTCATGAAAGTTTAAAAACTTGATTATGTTCACACCATTTGACTGATGACCCCCATCATAGTTCCATGCAAAATCATTTCTAAGAGGTCTCTTGCATTTTCTAACCCTATGACCAAATTGATTACATGTGTAATATTAACCATTTAATCTTACATACCTCATATCATTTGGATATCTGATCTATTTTTTCATTATTCTACCAGCACCTTCATTTCTTATATAATTATTTATCTTCAAAGTATGATTGTCCTAGTTCACATTAATCATTATCTTGTCTTAAGTTACATTCTTTTGTTATTCTTCATATCCAAGACAAATTCTATCACTAGCATATTTTTGACCACTTTGAATATTGTATGAATCATAAAATCTCTTTTCAAATCTCACAAATGTCTTCACCTTACTAGATGCCTTCTCTAACTTATATTTCAAAGACTCATTTTCAGAAACATACCTTAAACATTCATCTTCTTTAGATTTTAGGCTTGTAGATAGGATTTCCAATTGAAAACTGAGATACTTGACCATATATTCATTCTCCCTTGTATCTTCATTTATTCTTTATTCATACACACTCAATTACTCCTCATAGGCTTTGAGTTGAGACTTCAACTTCTTATTGATCTTCTTCTCAATCTTTAGTTCTTCAATAACATTTGCCAATGTAGTTTTATATTCCATCTCATCTTCATCATCATTTAAATCACTCCAAGTAAACTCCTTTTGATGTTATCAACTTCCTTCCTCATCCATTAATAGGACTTCATATTCATCATGACCATCATCTTCATGATCATACTTTGAGTCACTATTTTCACTCTTATCTATTGATCTTTAATCTTCCTTGGTGTAGAGACTCTTCTTATTCTTTAAGGACTTATTATTGTTGTTATACTTTCTAAATAATTTCTTCTTACATATCTTCTTATCTTCATCATGACCTTCACTAGGCTCTTCATCATCATTATTCTCATGCTTATGAGGGAACTTATGATCAAAATGTCCTATCTCTCCACAGTTGAAACATTTTAAAGGAAATTTACCCCTATACTTCCCTAAGCTCGCATTCAATTTCCTAATAATCAAAGCAATTAGTTCATCCTCATATATATTAAAATTTTCATCCTCTTTAGGTTTATTATCTTGGAACTTCTTCTTTGGATTCGTCTCTATCTTGAAATTCGCTTCCTTATTTAGTGGTATAACATCATTTATTAATATCTTATAGGTAGTAAGAGTGCCATGCAATTGATCCATCTTCAACCAAGTAAGATCATGACTTTTTTCTATAACAGATACTTTTGGATCAAACTTGAGAGATAGAGAACTTAAAATCTTTTGAACTATAGTAGCCTCTTCAATGTTTTCTCCAAGACCTCTGATGATGTTAATAGTCTCATCAATTCTCTATAAAAAGGATGCTACTAAATCTTTATCCATCATCTTGAGACTTCCAAATTGCCTTCTATGATTTTGTAAATTAAAAATCTTGACCTTTGAATCTACTTTATAAATTATCTACATTTTTTCTCATATCTCTTTAATATATTTAAAATGGATTACCTTGGTGAACTCAGTTTCTATAAGACCATAAATGATGGAATTCATTACCTTAGAATTATTCTAAAATAGATTCTTATCTATGACACTAAATAGAGGAATAGTAGGAGCAACATAACCATCAATAATATATTACCATGAATAAAACCCTAAGTACATAATGTATTTCCTCATCTTTGCACTCCAAAAATCATAATTGAATCCATTGAACATCGATGCTTGCTTAGTAGAGAAAACTTCTTGATGACTACCCATATTGTATCTTGGATCACCTTTAAGCTATCAATACTTTACCAAATACCTAATTTGATACCAATTATTATAGGTAAAATCATTAAGATGGGGGTAAATTAGTGATCCTATAAAATCCAAATTCAATTTCAATCCTTTCAAGTTCTTAAACAATTACGATACACATTCATAAAGCATACACATCATTCATAGTAATGAGCAAGAGAGAAAATGAAAGATAAATCACATAACACATGACATATATGGGAAACCCTATTGGGGTATAAAACCCACTAGAAACTATAATTGTACTATTTTCCTATAAAAAAATAACCAATCTAGACCTGCTACAACTGATCAAGGAACTATAATCCCTATTTAGTGAGACAATAATCCTACAAGGTACTACAACACCTATCTATCTAAGCTAAAAAACTCCATTAGATGTTTAGCTATCACAAAAACATCTATGAACATATCCACCTATGAACTAATGTCTTTAACACTTGATGATGGACCTCTGATTATTACTCTTCACCTTCACTCACCTCAATCTACAAAAGTACTATTCTATCAATAGAATTATGAACTACAAGTCATACAAATAGTTCTAAATTTTTTATAATTTTTAACTCATCTATAGGTCACACTACCCCTATTTCACTCCAAAAATCTCACACACAAGCCTCTCTCCAATCTCTCCTAATTTTCTCACGCAAGTCTAAAAACCATCACATTTGGTTTCACTATATATAAAGCTTTCATTATTACCAACATCTTGGTCAGCCATTAGGTATGACTTAACCCTTAATTAATATATAAAATAAAAATACAAATCTCAATACTATCCACATATGTTACTAATATTACCCATGGGTCACCCTTAAGGAACTACACCTTTCAATTAGGCTCTTATATCCCTTATAGGTCTCATGAAGACCCACTCACTCCTTTAGCACTTCATCAAGAAAAATACAAACATAAAATCACTTTAAAATCAATAATTACACTCTACATTACTCCTTAGTAATCTTTAAATCCTTACAATAATCATATCACTCTTCTGTGTAAGCTTAATCAACTCAAATAATAGCCTTGTTCATATGTACACAATAAATAAATACACAATCAACTTATTAAGCATTGTTCATACTTGAGATATATTTATCACAGCTATAAAATTAGCATAGATCATATTTAAGGAGTCTAAAACATGTCCCAATATCTAATTCAACATTAAACATTGAAATAATAATAGTACAAGCCCAAACAACCTTCCTAAGTTACTCACAAAACATAGTCAAACACATAGTCAACTTTGAACCTTAATATTTTTTTACTATACACACTTTTAGACCTATAATTATATCTTTCTATATTCTCCTTGGAATCCTCTCATAGTTCACTTTTTACACCATTAGAAAATTTTGCATAGATTGAAATATATAGCCAAAATATAGAGAATTATTTTTTCCTTTGCAAATTCAAATATTCAAATGCAAATGGTCATAGTTAAACCTCAAACACTGTGCTCACATATCATGTCCTAGATACTTAAAATTTATTTTGAACCATATATCTTATTATATATTTTATTCATATAGATATAATGTCCAAATTTTAAACCTTGAATATGTTGACCTCATCTCGTGTAATCTGGAAACTTTGATTTCATATGCTCTATTGATCTCTTTGAGATTGTCCTTGATTTAGATATGCTAGACAACTGTCACTTTCACATATTGAATTTAAGGTGTACCATTGAAATTTATAAATATAAACACCCACTCACTATTTATCCTAGAATTATCTCAATCTTTATATTTGCTAGATGTTAAACATTGAACACTTTGACCTTTTTGACTTGATGTGCACCATAGATCTAGATGTACAAACTCCTATGCACCATAAATCTTTATGGATTATCTAGGTCCTTCCCATACACCACACACTATTCAATAAAAACATATGATCACTTTCAAGCTATAATATATCCATTTGGTTTTGGTATTTACCCTTTGCAAAATCATCTAAGTATGGGAACCTTTGCATATCTACTTGGAAGGCCAACTTTACACCTCCATATCTTTTGCTTCACTCAAGCATATGTTCTCAAATTTGCACCATATGATCTCCTCACATAGGATAATCCAACCATGTGTCAATATTATCCTTAAAATTTCTCATTTTTGAGATATAATGACATTAAAATACTCAATCAGATTTTTTTTCTCACAGAGCCAACTATGTCAAGAACTGTCTAGAAGGCAAAATTTATACATGCATAAGGTTTGACACTCTTCATAGCATGACATAAACATTAGTGAAAATAAATTAGGCACAAAAATTAATAAAACCATATGATCACCTTATCTTTAAATTTCCACACATGCATATTTTACTACATCAAAATGCTTACTCTACTCTTTCTTACCTCATACAAATTTAGGAAAACACTGTCAAAAAGCTTGATAGCCTAGATTTGCACTTATATTGGCAATGGTGATGTCAGTAAATTACCTGCTCATATTTTCTACTATTGGACCCAAAATGTCTAGATGAGAAAAATGATGAACTAGGTGAATTAAACTCATAAACACATGCTATTCAATCATAAAAAAACATTTTATAGTACCCCTTTCACATTATTAATAATTCATACTCATCCCTAATTATCTCAAAGAATGCTAACTCTAAAGATTAACTAAGCCTTGTTCAATTATACTAGGACAAACACATTACACACTTTGTAATTATCACTTAGAATATCAATGCACTTCATAAACTTACTTGGACACCTCCATTCCATCACCATGACATCATTTATAACTCTCTAATATGTATTTTTCTAGTGTAATCCATAGCTAATTGATATAATCCATAACTAACTAATAGAATCCATAGTTATGTTTCAAATGATCAATTCTTAGTCTTGGCACATCCTTATCTTCATAATATCTTATCAAAACTCATATGCAGACTCTATTATATCTATACATATCAAAATATGAAGAATAAACATGCAAATTTGTATAACATCATTGAAATAAATCTAACTTAGACTCACATGATCTTATAGAGATAAAATCATACTCTTTCTACATTAGGTTAGTTATAAACCTTAAGACTACATGTAATGCTCAATTCAAATGACATGTTTAAGGCTATGAAGGATGGAATAATGAAAATAATGAGTCATAATTTGGAATCATCAACCCCTATGTCAGAGACATATTATAGATTCTATAAAGCCTCTCTCTACCCATTTCATTTTAATATCATTGTTATTGAGTTTTCATGGTTCTCAACATAGAACATCCACATCATCTAAAACATATTCAATCAGCTTAATAGGTTCATAACATAGTTCATATGCTATTTTAGTCACCTACTATAATTCCTAGCCCTAATCGATGGCCAACATCAATTATAAATCACCCTACATAGTTAGTTCCTAGACCGCATATACCTTTTCACACAACATGCATGATCATCCTTCATTTGTTTGATATAGGACACCTTTATAGTAAGTCTCTTAGGAGTCATCAATTAATATCTTCCTCTCTACTTGTATATTATTTCATTCATTTTAATTCTTGTATATAATTTCATTCATGTTGATTGTACATAGATTATATCTAGACAACACAAAAATAATATAATATGTTGAAAACACAAAACATTCAAATATCCACTAAGAAATTAAAAATGATAGATTAAATGCATTTCCATGTTTACACTTATTATACTTGTTATGTAATACATATGTTATAAATATTAGTATAGCCAGTTTTATCATAGATACCTAATTCACTTATTATTTGAGTGTTCACAAATACTTACAAGACCTAATTCCACTACATAGATCCATATTTGATACTATCTACCCACTATGGGCATATAAATAAATACACAGATTCCTCATTTGATACATTCACCCATTTTGGGGCATCTTATACATAGTTCTTATTTTTAAATTATATCTTTTTATACTATATATCATAGATTTAGCATTTTTTTATCTTGATATTGATCATCTTACACTACTCATATTTTTTATTAGCTACTAATACTCTAGACTCACTTTATGTACATCTTTGATTTTATACAGATTTGTACCACATTTTCATGCATACTTTCATTTCTAAATTTACTAGTTTAGACTTGATTTTACCTCTATGTTCCTACATCTATTCAAGGACATTTGAATATTCCATTTTTCTAAATATTTGGGACACTTCCTTTCATTATATGTATGCTTTAGACATGTACCCATGTCCTTGTGTGTGTCTTCTTAATTATGTACGTAGACATTTGAACATGCCATTCAATGTGTCACTAAGATAACTTGTTTGTTCTTTTATTATGTGGACATTTGAATATGTCCTTACATGTCTTTACTTTATTATAATTAGTGACATGTGCCCATGTCCCTTATATTTTATCCCCTTGTCCTACTTTGTATTCCTCATGTGTATTGTATGTATACTTTCATGTATGCATCATGTCCATGGCACTTATCTATTTCTTGTTACACACTTTGGTTTTAGATTTCATGAATTACCTCATGCATCTCCCTTTCTTGCTAGAGTGACATGATGGACATCATTACAAATCCCCTAGGTAGTTACTTAGATTATTACTCAGATGTTTTATTCATAAACATTCTGAAATTGGTATATCTATCTTGATAGCCTTGTGAATTCTAGCCCTAACATAACTCAAACATTAAAAACTTATTCATAGATTATCTTAAATTAAGATGTCATTTATACACATTATATTGTTTTACTATGAAAATATCATATATGCTTAGGCTAACACATATCATGTAGAGATTTTTCTTTTGAGGATAGTTATTGTATAGGTACAATAACTTCCCTCAAAATATGGGGAATTCATATAAGTTTTTCATAGAGATCAGGCCATCTGAATGCACTTAGAGTATAGTTTCCAACACATAGGCACACAATATAGAGCTTAGTTTTAAAAAACATAGTGGAAAACTATCAAATAGAGATCAAACTCAGTTGACATATAAACAACATAATAGGAAACTAGAACCAAATGTGGACACTAGTGCCATAGTGCTACTATCCAAGATATGTTGTAATTATTCAATAGACCTAGAAGAGGAAAAAACTAGATTTGCTAGAAAGCTATAGAAGTTATAGTCCATATTTGTATAGATTCAATTATGATTACCCATGTTTATTTAATTTTACTCAATTTTACATGAAATCATACATGTTTTCTCAGATTAGGGACATCATACACAATATGAACACTCCCATTTCAATTTTAAACATTTAAATATATATTATTAAAACTTAATCCAAAATTCATATGCTTAGATATCAAATTTGGGGGGCATGTGCATGGCACATAATTTTTGTATGCTAACTTATGAACCAGTTAATATATGGAATGGAAAAATCCATAACATTCCATACATTCTTAACCTAGACACCATTCACACCATTTTATACCATATTTAATGCCATACTTTTACTACATTTGTTGGAATTAGAACATAGTCTATAATCTACATACCTAAGTTATTAAGGAGGCCCCTAGGCTAATATATATTATAGAGTTCCCAAGTGGTCATAGAGCCATTACATATAGTTTAATTTACAATTATATAGATTTAGTTACATTATAACATTCAGTTATAGATGTATTTACTACACATGGGTAGGTAATGTTGGATTCATATGCTACTTGAGTTCTTGAACCACCTAGATAAGAGGGTTAGACAAGCCATTAGTCCAATCCAAGATATTCGTAGGTCATGATCCAATAAGTAGGGGTGGGAAATGATGGAGTCAAGTATAGCTTGAGTGATTGAGCTAACCACACATAAGGATTGAGAAAACCATGAACTCAGTCTAAGTTATTCATTGATTGATCACTATCTACACACATAGAGGATGTCACAAAGTTTATGCATTGGTTCACATACCTAATGAGGTTTATTCATTATATTCCTATCTCTTATCTCTTAATTTTTTATTTTATTTTGATATCTATTAAGGAATAATCTATGCATGTTTCATTTGTAAGACACATAATGGAGCATGTCACATACTTAGATCTAATTTCATATACATGGCCTCATAGGTAAATCTAGGTATGCTTATGTTTCCTTTATCCTAGTCATTTTGATTTAATTTATTTATATAAAAAATGTAAGGAAAATTTATTCATATAACAATGACACTTGAGTGCCAACAGTTTTACTTGAGACCACCAATTCCTCACTTAACCTTAGACCTATCTTATGGCCTATTTATATATTTATCCAAGTTTTATGTGGGCCACACACATTCATAGACATCTCAAAATTAGTCCCAAACCTTTCCTTAATAATTTAGGCCTCTAGTGGTTTCTATTCTACCATTGGACACTAGTATCATAAGTAGATAATAGAGCCACAATGTTATTGTCCTATTTGGGTGTTATTGTTTTTCCCCCTCTTTTAATCTCTAATAGATATCTTTTCAATTCTTATTGCACCTAGGGTTAGCCTAGATCTATTTTAAACCATGCATAACCACCAGATTAATATTTATACATGAATTTTATCCGTTTATCTACTAGATAGAAATTAGAAATAAATACACAAAAATAAGCTCAAAATATGGTGTACACAATCAAGTTTATCAATACATATTCTTCCCTACTTCTATATGCAATCATATAAAACCTTCCTAATCTCATAATACTTAGATTTACAATATCAAGAATAGCTCAAAGCACTAAAACTAACATTCATACTAGTTTCACTTGAAATTACACCAATATTTATGTGGGGAGAATTACATCAGGCTTGTTCCCTCCTTAGAGTATTGCTATATAGGAAACTCTCATCATAATAAGGTGTTGAGGATGTACATCCTACCCCACTAACACCACATGTTTACTATTTGTGCCAAGTCAAATTCTTTAATCACATGGAGGTCTAATATTTTCATATAAAATTAGTCATAATATATCATAGACAGTGAATTATAGTTTGTCTACAAAAGAACAGGTTTGGTAGAATCAGACACAGGTGCTCTAAAAAGCTTAAACTAGTTCTTACACATATGACACTAGCATTATAAGTAGACACTAGCACCAATGTGCTACTATCCAAGGTAGGGAACTATTTTTAAGAGGGATTTTAAAACTTGGATCTTGTTTGTGACACTTAAACCATCTCTTATACCATTTTTTAACCTATGGATCCTTCATCTCAGTTTTTTTCCAACTAAGTATTCCTTTGTCTCCTTCATTGCTATTATTATAAATAACATTGTAGATCAGTTCTTTCACAAGTTAGTGGTTGTATTTATTTCATATTTTATACCCTATTTTACAATACTTATACCCTTTAATAACCTAGGGATTACACACCATAAACCTAAAATTTTAATTCACCTATCAGCCTATTTTTAACCTATCTAGTCAGGAATGGGAAACCAAAATAAGAGGGGTTGAAAGGTAATGTATATCTGATTTAGTTCCTCCCTCATTGTAATTTATATATAGATATGAACTAATTTAAAGGTTTCTTTGAAATTATTTATATAAAATGGCTCCCTTCTTGATTTAGGTGTTAACTCCTACCATATAGATATATAAGCATTAAATTCTTCCTAAATAATTTTAGTTAATAGTGTATGGTACTAATTTTGGGATTCAATCTATTATTTTAAAAACTATTTAGATACATCTCTCCTTCTCATTAGTGAAACCTAGTCTTCCTCTATCAAATCAATCCTAGTGACATCCCCTCTAATCATAAAGGTAGTTTCCTTTTCTTTTTCTTGGTATTCAATTCCTAGCCTTCTTTCTTTCATTTACTAGATATTAGGAAAAATCCTTCAGAAAAAAATCACCCATATATAGGTTTAGGTTCCACTATACATCATGGGGAAAAAAATAGTTATGTATATAAAAATAAAATCATTAATTCTAAACTTCAGTGGTACAACTACTATACAACTCAAAGAATGATGTGGAATGAATAACTAAGCAGGGAAAACCAAAATATACCCTCATGAATTTAATCCTTAACCATTGATCTTCAAGATAAATAAAGTAAAATTGAGAAGGTGGACTGCAATTCAAAATTTTCTTAGTAAATTTTCCCATATCCTCCCCTTTTTATTGCAGTATCATGATTTATGCCTCATCCTATTGAACTTTCTTTTTCAATACATTAGTTTTTTCCTTTAAGTGGATATAACAACTATGCCACTAAATTTTTACATCCTAAAATTATTCATCTTGCTTACAATACATTTTAATAAAAGGTAGTGCTTGCTTAGGGTTACTTAATTAGATTGAAGAAAATATAACATATTTCTCAATAATTATAGAAGTGTCAAGGTATTATTCTACTGCAGATAATGATTTACATCATACTATAAATGGTTGTATTGATTATACTACATGTTATGTTATAGGATCTTAAAATTGTGCAGTCCATAATTCTACCACCCTTTCTAGTGTGTACAATAAATTTTATTCTTATAATTCTCTAACATGATACCTAATGAATTTAATTTCCCTAAGAGTTTTTTCTAAGGTTTGAATTTATTCTTGGTGTGGAATTTTAGGGTTTTATGGGTCTACCTACTCTCTTGTATTGTCAAATTACTCAAACATCTCCTCATCCTCTTGTATTTAATCCCTCACATATCCTTCTACTAATTATGAATAAGTATCTCCATGTTCTAATTCTTTAGAAATTGAATATCTAGATCTATGTGGCATAGAATACTCTTCTTCACTTCTACTAGTTTTCAGAGTTAATTATTTTCTAGACTTTCTCTCTTGTTTAGATGAATCTTCACTAATGTGAATCAGGGATAGGTTTCTTAAAGTATTCTTTTATTCAACTTCCCCTCAACCATTGTGATTTTCTTTTATAAACCTGTAATGGTTTATATGTTTTTTTTTTAAATTGTTTCAAGTTTTAAATTTGAGGGAACATCTTCTTTCCCTTGTTTTGGTGTCCTCTCTTCTTCTTGTGATTATGATGGAGAGGTTGGAATGATCAATTTTTTTTTTATTCTATTTGGTTGTGTCATAATTTATTTTTTTATATGTATATTGATGGTTCAACAGTTACCTCTTATCTTCCTAATGTAACTTCATCTTTTATAGCTATATCTACTTCCTCTTCTTCTTCATTCTCTTCTTCTACTTCTTAAAATTCTTCCTTTGCTTACTCTTATTCACTCCCTTCCTTTGATTCCTATTTTCATTACAGTTTTAGAAAATAATCTGATGTTAAATTGGGTCTAACATATCTTACACCCTATTGGATAATTAATTGAATTATTCAATGATGAGATAAATATTTAGGTTTACCCTTTTGATATTCTTCTAGCATCCTTCTCAACAAATTCAATACAAAATTTAGAATATTTACCCTTATATCATGCATTAGATGATTAATAAATTTAAAATGAGATTCATAGATCATGGAATGTCTACCCTTATAGGTTAAATATTTGATAATAAATAGAGTAACTTCTACCCATAAATGGGGTAAAAAAGTAAAAATTTCACTTAGATTTGAAGTTGAAAATTACCCATCTCCTATGCAAAATATCTCCCATAGATCCCCTATCTTTTTAAGACTAATTACCTAAATTATCAAGTCTTTAGTGACTCTTATCCTTAACCCCTTGACAATAACTTCCTTATTGACAAAGGTGATAGCAAATTAATTTACAATATAGTTATTATACCCAAAAAATATTTCAAAATGTGTCATCCATCCTACATTATGGAAGATATTAGAACCATAATGATTGGATCGTAATGATGTGGGGTATGTAGTTTCTCTCTAATAATCTCTCCTCCAATGGTTACTCTATGCTTACTTGCAACAAAAACATCAAACAAGTTTTTCCAAGGTCTGTTGGAGTAGTAATGTGTTATGCTTATTTATTGATCATTTTTACCTTGGATTTACCTACTCATAGCGACATTAATTATATCTTTTATGTGTGTGCCTCAGATCATGTAGCATATTAGTGACATCAAATCTTCCCCCTCAAACTATGATTCCACTCGATCATGAGTGGAAGATAAGTTTTTTTGAAAATGCAAAAAATGTGTGTCATGGTGAAGGATTTATGATAACCATGTATTGAGTATCATGGGATAATTTTCAAAAAATGGAAATGAATCATCATGAGCCAAACCCATAGTAATTAAATAGCACTTATAAGTATATGTTGACATAGTCATTAATACCCATATGAAATAAAATATGATTATTTTAGAAGAATAAAACATTATTACCTCTATTGAGTTGGTTACCAATTATGTGGATTATACAGTTACTTCAAGTGAGTTATAATATCATTAGGACATGCAAGAAGCTAAAAGATTAATGATGAAGTAGAAAGTGTATGGAAACCTGATGGGGCTAGTTTTCAAGTAGTCATATGTCTGTTGGTGTTTTAGGTAGGTTGATAAAAGTGTTGATGTGATGATTTCCTTGGCCTTATATTGTTGGTAGGAGTGTTAGATAGGTAAGTGATTTTAGGAAGATGATGTCAAGGAATTTCTAAAATCTTGAGATTCTCCTTCTAGAAGTTTCAAGAAACTAGGGGAAAAAATAGTACATAAAACTATCCATCTCAACTAAAACCAAATATTTTATGATTCATATAGTAATCCTATCATCTTATAGTAACTTCATCTATCTCTATATGAAAGGAGTCAAACTATGATTAATTTTGGAGCAACTACATTGCATCTTTATATCTTGGTGTCCATCGTATATCATTTCACTCTTTATATCTTATATACTTTCTATATTGTATCATCTATCAATCATTACATTGTAATAGCCACCTTTTTGCATATTTTCCTAGCTTCATGTAGCATCTACTACTCATTCTATACCATTTAATACTCAGCCTATAGAAACTTATTCCATCCCATAATAACTAAATTTTTAATCTATAGTAAGCAAGACGCAAGTTGTATTTGTATATGGGGAGTTATAGGAGTTTCTCTGGTCTTCGAAAGAGGTGGTGAGAAAAGAGGAGGATGTAAATTACATTTTATTTCTTCTTTTTCTCTTTTTTTAATCCCTTAGATGGTCAACAAGCTAATTTTACATTAAGGATTTTTATATGGACATTAGTTAGCTGGTGATTAGTTTTATAATTAATTTTATCAATAATACCCAAAGGTTTTCGTTGTTGAATTTTTTATTTTTTTATTTTTTGATCCTGACTAATCAATAGAACAATTGATCAAGTAGGATGTTTACTTAGTATGTCACTATCTAAATAGATGTGTGACTAGACAAAACTATGATACAATCCTTACCATTTATCCATGGAGAAGAAGGGTGGGATACAATATCATTCAAGTGTCTGAACAAGGTCCCTTATGGTCTGAGTGAAAGGAAGGGTATGCTCATCTAGAAGTTATTGTGTGAAGCTTTCCTTAGAAAGTGTCTTTTTGTACAATTTCAATTAATGATCATTAAATAAAAATAAAAATAAAAAACATATTGGGTTAATTCTATGAAACATGAATCTCCATCATCAAACACTTATTCTATCTTATAAGGACCAATTCACCTAGTTCTCAACTTCCTTTTGTTGTCCTTAGAATAAAAATTTAAGGCCTAATCTCCTAACTAGAATTGTTTCATCTTGATATACTTGTCATGCCATCTGATTCATTATTATTTCATAACTTATATATGACGTAATTATTCTCTTCAAAGTTCATCTAAAACATTCAATTGCATGATTTTATCTTTTTGTGCCCGTGACAAGTCTAGCCCAAGTTTTAAAGCTACTCATAAGGTTTTATGCCCAAATTATATGGGGAGAATAGGTTTATTCCCATAAACCATTTCATATGGGGTAAATCTAGTTGTAATCTTCCATATGATCTGGTATGCCCATAATAATTCAATAAGACATGTTTCCTAATCCTTGTGGTGCACATTTACTATTTTTATAAGAATATTTTCCAATACTATGTTTGTAACCTCTAACTATGCATTTAACTGAGAATGATATGAGGTAAACATATTGTGCTTAATTTCATATTTATGAATAAAGTAATCTCTTAGATCATATGTAAATTGAGTCCCTTGATATAATGATCTCCTATGGAACTCCATTCTTGTGAAAATTTCCTCATACATACATTCTACAATTTTTTCATCTCATGTATGTGTTAAGGCTTTCAAATCTACCCATTTGGTCACTATTGTTTCCTAAAAAACACACACACACACACACACACACACACACACACACACACACACACACACACACACACACACACACACACACACACACACACACACACACACACACACACACACACACACACACACACACACACACACACACACACACACACACACACACACACACACACACACACACACACACACACACACACACACACACACACACACACACACACACACACACACACACACACACACACACACACACACACACACACACACACACACACACACACACACACACACACACACACCATTTGAAAATTCAAATAGTGACCCATATTTAATTGAATACTCTTATTCAAGGTCTTACGAAATAGAAGTTTATGACATGTGAGTTGAAAAGCATAAAATTAAAGAATTTATCTGATGCTCATAATAATTTATCTACCCCTCTTGATTTAAGTTATTTTATGATGTGACCTACATTATTTTATTTCTATGTTTTCATAATGTTCTAAGTTAAATATAATATAATCCATGTATAATTTATATTATGTGATCTAGTTTTTGCCTTTGATTTTCCTTTAGTGTAGTATTTATGTACATGTTTGATTTATTATATAATAGCTACCTAGGATAATGTGTTTTGATGTTTATGGGTCATTTTCCTTTGTTATGTCTAAAGTATGTTATTTCATTCTTAGGTGTTTAT
Source organism: Torreya grandis (assembly GCA_037957365.1). Lineage (NCBI taxonomy): Eukaryota > Viridiplantae > Streptophyta > Pinopsida > Cupressales > Taxaceae > Torreya > Torreya grandis. Next base: position 1,035,855 of record JARHVA010005403.1, read on the forward strand.
CGTGCTCTCTTGAAAATCATCTAATATTATCATGTAACATCATCCTACTCACCCAGAGCCCAAGTGAAAAGTGCAAGTCATCCTAATTACCTAGTGGTGATGTCAACAAAGCATTTTATACATATAATCCTAGGAAAATAGAGTAGTAATATCCATACATGTGTCATCATTCCTCTAACTTGAAGCTGATGTCAAGACATTTCTTTGTATGGACCATCTTAGGTAAGAAAATAAGTGATCCATCTATGACTCACCATCTTGCTAACTTAGTGGTGGCATCAACATAGTTATTTATATGGGTTATTCCAAAAAAGTGGATTAGTAAGAGTCATCTATGTGTCACCATCCCATTATCCTATAGTTGATGTCAATAGAGACATTAGTATGGTCAATCTCGAGCAAGTAGATTGCCAAGATCTATCTACATGTCATTATCTCACTAACATATAGGTGTAAGGAATAAATTGCAATCCATAAATTGACTATGAGTAGAGTAGTGGTATTCAAATGTGTATCCTTCATAACCACATAACAAAATAATAAAGACACCAATACTAATCCCAAAATAATGGAAAAGAGACATCTATCACACATTAATGACTAAGCATCTAAGAGTAGCTAGAAGAAGCCACATGGTAGTAAATGCCAAAAAAGTTAGTGTTATGAAATTCAAATGAAAATAATAAAAAAATTAATTGGGTGAAAGTCATTACTAAAATTAATTCACATAAAATTGTGAATTTATACATTCAATTCTGATGACCAACACAAAGAAAACAATATAGTGTGAATTACCACATTCAGTTTAATGACATTACCTTTTAGATAACAAGTGCACATTAAAAAACTTTTAGCTCAAGTGAAAACTATGAATATATAATTCTATTAAAACCAAGAATTTACATATTTTTCATAACATGGACAATTTTAGATCATAGTTTTAATAACATCCTCATCCCACATTCTAGTTTCTTCTGCATATTCAATTTCAAGGTTGATTGAATACACTAATATAACAATCAATTTATCAATTTTAAATTATGATTTGAATCATTACTCTAATAATTGGGACAAGGTCAACATATTCAATCCATGCAAGGCTAAAGACTAGCTTTCAATTTTCACATGGAGGTATAAATATGACTTTATGGTAGTAAAATTAGTAATTCCCCACAACATTGTAGCTAAACAAAAGGTAATGCCATACATTGACATGTTATTTTATTTATTTATGAATGGTAAAGTCTATAGGAAAATATTACACATTAGGTTGAGTAAAATTCCAATAGCATACATATGTTGGAATGCTTTCTAAATGTATTATAAAGTCCATGTGCCTTAAATGAATTATAGATAAGATATGGTGAATTCATAGATCTTTGCCAATAGAATTAATAAAAAGTTGAAATAATGGGCTAGTAACCCAAGCATATTTTTAGTTAAATGGCCTACTTTGGCTATCCCCATTGTTGTCTTCAGACCACATGTGATAATTTACATGGCCTTACTGAACATGATATATGGTTTCTAGTGACTATTTTGACATCAAGCCAAAATAGGTCAACCCCCTACAGTCCAAAACTTGATATAATGGTCTATTATAATTTCATATGGAGTTTTATGTTTAATTTTATTTGATTTAATGTGATTCCAACCTTGGTCATAGTCCATTTTAGTCTTTATGTCATTTTATGTCATTTAGGGGTGATATATGGGTCATAACTGGAGTGGTATGGTTTAAATTGGTGTCTATGTGTTATAATTTTTTTTAAACATTTAATATGTTATATTAATTATCATTAATGTTGTGAATAACTAAAACTTGTAGGTTCCTAACTAAAAATCAAGAAAACAAGTGAAAAGGAGTTTTGAAGGTTGTAAGCCTATAAGAGAGAGAGTGGAATGTGAGAAAACTTTATACAGTGACCCTTCAGCTTCAATAACTACATTTTAATTATTTATCTACTTATTAAGTTCCAAAATTGGACCAAAACCAATCTATCTCTCCATCACTCCACTAGGCAAGCAAAACTAGTCAGCATGTTCCTATTTGGTTCAGGTAGTAGGAGTACGTCTAGGTCAAATTATCTTGGTGGTGGATATTAAAATTTATTAAATTAACATTAATGGTAGTATTTTAAGTATTTTCTTCCTATGCTTTATAAACCATCCTTTAAAAGTTGACTATCATTTTCTACATACTAATCCCCACACCCTATAGGTTTTAACTCTATTTGAGTATATACATAAAATAAAGATGATGAAATGGATTATAGAGGATGTCAAATTACTTCTCACATGTTTTCCATCTTTGGTTTCATGTTTGGAAGTGTTTTGATGAGTTCAAACCTCTTAGGTTACATGTGGAATATGTTAGTGAGGTTGTAGTCAGATTTCAACACTTGAAAAAAGTTTACTTATCTAAAATGGATATGATATGACTTAATTAATGTTTTCATTTCATAAAAATCACTATATTTCCATTTTTAATCTCTCAATATCATGCATTAAACTATACACACAGTCATATGTAACACATAGTCATCTCCTTGCAAGCTTCTAACTACAATCATGGTGTATTGAAGTGTGAAAATAGTCATGAAGGTGTGATAAATAGTTTAAAGGTTTTTAATACCTTATTTGGGTATGGTTTATCAAGTTAGATCCTCCAAATAGCACATAAAGAGTTGTGATAGTTAGTGTAAACTAGATACACAATCATACACCATCGGTATGCACCTATAAGTGCCTTAAAAGGAGGTTTATCATGTTCAAGTGATGCATTAAATATGGTTTGAGTCCCCATAAGGTAGATAATATTAATTTTAAGACCTTATGAAGTTCTAGAGCTAGTTATAGAAGCATACATCACATGTACATTCTACATTCTACATTATACATTATAACATTACCTTGTTTATTACTATATATGCATCTACAAGTGATCTCAATGGAATTTCACATTGAAATGGGGTGTGAAAACATGTTTTAAAACCATGAAATGTTTTAAACTCTCATTTGAATCTAATGGAGTGTCTAAAACTAGTTATAAGATCCTTCACCATGCATATTATTCACTTTCTATCCTCACTACCTTCTGTACATAAATGCACACCTACAAGTGGCCCCATAGAGGTTTTAAATTGTTTTTCAAAATTTTTTGAACATATTTGGAGACCCTTCTCGAGGTCTTAAGATATTGGAGATACCATGATATTAATATTTGACACATTGGATTAGTAATCATAGTTGAGAGGCTATGTTCAAATTAAAGATCTGAGTTTAGAGGCATGTTTCCCTAAAAGCTCCAAAACAAATCCCTATGCACTTTTGAGGCTACCATATGATTAAAAATAATGATACATATATGAATTTATATTAACCCACTATGTATCCCTCATATAGGGGTATAAACACATAAAATAGAGTGGGTGTTTGACAAAAGGAACATAGTTTTTTAGTGCCTCCATTCTTAGTATTTGTTCACTACATGTTTTTAGTGTCTTGTATAGTTTTGAACATCAAATGGCTTTATATCCTAAGGCTATAGTATAGAAGCATATATCTATGATTGAGTGTTTCCATTGGAATGATGGGTATATTAATGATTCAAAGGTCATCAAGAAAGTTTTAAATGCAAGGTATGGAGCTCCATCAACATCTATAGGTGTGCCATTTCCCAAAAAAAATCACCTAAAACCTAACTGTAGGTGACTCAGAAACCTATAATGTGAACCTTGAAAGATATCAAATTTCAAACATAACATTTCTAATGGGAAGTTCCTCCAAATACTTATAAAATGATCCAAGGTATGTGATACAAGCTTCAAGAATAAAAGGCGACCTATATGACCTATATTACTTTGATAGTGGTTAAATATAGTTGATTGTGTATGTAGTGACCTAAAAAGCAAGACTATTTTAGGGTTGGCATAGCATGAACATAGATTGGACAATTCCAAATGATTTTCAAAATGAATTAGATACTTCAAGGGCATAGTGAGGCAATAACATAAGGCCTAAAAAATGTAGTAAACACCTATAGGCAAGAGAAACATAGAAATATGGTCAACACCAATGACTAGTCAAAGTGGAGAGCTATGCAATGAGGAATTTTGGCAAGGTTATAATAAGTTGACATGTGTAAGAGTGTCTTGACAATGATACTAGTGTTAATAATTAAAAGAATTCAAACTAGATTTAATTCACCATTAAATCATATAACCAGATTTTAAACATGTAAAATCAGATTTAATTATGCACTACATTCATCATGAAAATAATTCCTCAAATCACAATAAATGAAACCAATAATGGAGAAAATAAAACCAGCAATAACACATAACATAGATCTGTTGTGGTTCACCCAAGATGGGCTACATCCACCAATTAAGTCCTTAATAAAATATGTAACAAAAAAAGACTACAAATAACCTCTCACATGGATAGAATATCTCTTCCTAAATTCACAAATGGATTCATTGAATTGTTGATCCCAATTTGTCAACAATCATCCACATATGTTATGCTACACCTACACCTATATAATAACATACCATAAGCTGCTATATTACACCCTATACATAATCACATCTACACACTATCTTTATCAGATGTAAAGCTTCTTATATTAAGTCTCATATCCAATTATATATATATCAAATAATGAATAAGTAAACCTAACAAGGAGAAAACCCACCATAATTATCCAAGATAGGCTCTATCCATAAGGTAACATGTCATCCTTATCTATCTTCCTCCAAAGGGAACAAATTACAATGTAATGTGATAGCAACCAACTCCTTGAAACAAGGAAGTCAATCCCACTTCCAATAAACAACTAACTCCCTAAAAATAAGGGAGTCAATCCCACTTCTAATGAATAAAGATAACAATTATTTACCTAAAAATAAATAAATCAATCCCACTTCCAATAACATGGAAATTATTAAATAAACATTTAATAATATTCCACTCATATGTGGAGTACATTAAATATGTGTTCCCCACATCCTTGGAGCTTACTAAGCCCCCAAAATTTACCATCATGGTCATGTGATAGCCCCAAAGGGATCCACACTCAATATTCTCCCACTTGGAGACCATTTCTCCTTAACATAATCTATCACTTTTCCATGACCACTAAGGCCAACCAAATTTGAACATAGTCTCAGCTTGTCTAATGTGACCACCTTGGTCATCATATATATAAGATTATAGCTAGTATGAATCTTCTCTAACTTTACCAATTTCTCCTCCAAATCTATCATGATGAAGCGCTAACATAACTAAATATGTTCCATCCTTGAGTGGAAATTGGAATTCTTTGCCAAATGGATAGCACTTTGATTATCACTATGTAGTATCCTAACTTCCTTCTCATGCTCCAACTCTTGAAATAAATACTATAACCAAAGCATATCCTTACTAGCCTCTATGGTGGTAATATACTCTAACTCTATGGTAGACAAAACAACAACCTTTTGTATGTTGTAAATCCAACTAACCACTATATCTCCAATAGTAAATATATATCCTATCATACTCCTCCTATTATCAATATCCCCTACCATATCTGAGACCACATAACCACACAAAGAGGTATCCAAATCCACCATAACATAATGAAACATCCATGGTTCCTCTCAAATACTAAAGAATCCATTTTACTGCTTACCAATGCTCATAATTAGGATCACTCATATACCTACTCATAACTCCCACTACTTGGAAAATATCAAGCCTAGTACAAACCATGGCATACATCAACTTGCCAACTTCTAATGAGTATGGGACCTTGGACATCTTAAGCTTTTCAACCTCTATCTTTGGATACTACTCCTTTGATAATCTAAAGTGGACTACCAAATGAGTACCAATAGATTTAACATCCAACATGCTAAACCTTTCCAAGACTTTATTCAAATACTTTGATTGAGATAAAATTAGTGTCCTCTCCTTTATATCATGAGTAATAATCATACCAAGGATTTTCTTGACTACACCCAAATCCTTCATAGAAAAGGAGTCACTAAGTTTTTTATTAAGTATATAAATATGCTATATGTTCATTACTGCAACTAACATGTCATCTACATACAAGCATAATATAAGGAAAGAACCATCATAAAAAAATTTGATGTACATGCAATGGTTAAAATTACACCTTTGATATTATTGTTCCAACATAAAAAAATCAATTTTTTATACCATTATTGTGGAGCTTATTTTAGGCCATACAATCTCTTCTTTAGTTTGCACACATAGTTCACCTTCCCTTTGACCTCATATCCCTATGGCTACTTCATTTACAACTCTTAATCTAAATCACCATGAAGAAAATCATTTTTCACATCCAACTATTCTAAGTGCAAATTCTCAACTACAACTAAACCAAGAACAGTCCTAATAAAAGTCATTTTTATAATAGGAGAAAAAATATCATCGAAATCAATACCTAATTTTTGTGCAAACCCCTTGATCACCATCTTGGCTTTATACATTTTTCTCCTTTCATCCTCTTATTTTATTCTAAATATCCACATTTTTGGTAATGCACTCTTGCCCTTAGGTAGCCTTAAAAAATCCCATGTTTATTTCTCTATGAGAGATCTATGATCCTCATCCATGGCTTGCTCCCATTTCATCCTAGCATCTACCTGCATTATTTCCTCATAACACTTTAGTTCTCCATTATCAATGAGTAATAAATAATTCAAAGAAGGAGAAAAATGCTTAGGTGCTCTTCTTACCCTAGAATACCTTCTTACCATAGGAGTTTGGGGTCCTTGTGTAGAAGGTTCCTAAACTGATTCATTAGATACTTTACCATCCATAATGTCATCCAATACTATGAAATCTTTCTATTCCTAATCCTATAACTCATTCTTATAGATGACTTTTTCATTAAAGACTACATCTCTAGACCAAAATATTTTCTTATCTTTAATGCTCCATAAATAAAAACCAAAGTCATCCTCACCATATCCAACAAATGGATATTTTTTTTATTTTTCCTCTAACTTGGTCTTATCTTCTTTCTTAACAAGAGCAAAAGCCTCACATCCAAATACTTTAAGAAAAGAATAATCAACATTCTTACTAGACCAAGATTTTTAGGAATGACTTCAGCCAAAGGCATATAAGGTCCTTTTCTAATTAGATAAATGGTTGTAATAACTACTTCTACCCAAAATATTAAAGGCGACCCTACATGTAACCTCATGCTCCTAGCACATTCCATTATTGTTCTATTCATCCTTTCAGATACCCCATTATAATATGGACTTCTTGGAACCATCTTTTGCCTATGGATTTAATTTTTAGAATAATAATTAAAGAAAGCATTACTACAGTACTCACCTCCATTATCTGATTTAAGACATTTCAACTTGAGAACTATTTCATTCTCAACCAAGGATTTCCACTTATTAAAAGTGTCAAATACATCAATTTTTATTAATATAATAAACTCTAAATTTCTTAGTTTCATCATCAATAAAAGTGACATAATAATTTGAACCACCAATAGAAGATACCTAAGTTTGTCCCCATACAACTGAATGTACTAATTCTAACTTATGTTCTTTCTTTTTGCATCCAACATTTAGGGACTTAACTTGCTTCTATTTATTATACACATAATTATCATAGAAGTCTAAATCCACATTTTTTAATATAGATAGCTTATCTTTTAACATCTCCATGCCCTTATGGCTCATATGATTGAGTTTATAGCTCCACATAGTTGCATTTCCATCTACAACAACTAAATAACAACAATCAATACTACTAGTCTAATATAAAGTACCAACTTTCTTACTTCTCAAAACCACCAAATATATTTCCAAGAATATAAAATAAACATTACCAAATATCCCTCACTTCCCAATTGCCCCACTAAAACCAAATTATGTCTCAACATAGGAATGTGTCTGACATACTTAACTATCTATGTGTTCTCATTTTACATTTTCACCTAAACACAACATTTTCGTACTATCTCACATGGTTCATCATCACCAAGATAAACATGTCCTAAATTCTCTTGAACATAATTAGTAAAATAATGCCTATGTGGGGTGGCATGAAAAGAAGCCCCTAAATCTAATACCCAAGACTCAAATAAATTAACCAAAGAAATAATTAAGGCATCTTGACATGATTTACCTGATGTCACATTTACCTCATTCATTTCTTCCTTTTTGACATTCTTATCCCAAAGTGACTAATAATCCTTCTTTGAGTGTCCCCTCTTCCAATTCCATCATATTATCTTGGTTCTAGATCTAGATTTAGATCTACCCTTTGACTTTTCACGGTTGCCTTTACTCTTGTCCTTTTTCATCCCTCTAGTTTCAATAGACAAATAATTACCTAAAGATGATTCACCATTACTCTTCCTTCACATTTCCTCACTAAGATTCACACCTATAACATCCTTAAAATTTAAGCTTCCTTTGGTAGAGACTGCATTACTCACAGCCATAATAAAGTTATCCCAACTATTAGGGAAAGAGCACAAAATCAACAAATCTCTAAATTCATCATCAAAATTAATTGTAATATAAGTGAGCATACTTAAAAATGTATTAAAATCATTTAAATGACTATCAATAAAACCATTATTAGATGTTTTCATATTAAAAAGTATTTTCATAAGAAAAAAATATTTGAGGTAGAGGGTTTCTCATACAACTTCCCATGTTTATCCATGAGATCCATTGTAGTTTTCTCATATAAAATGTTAAATAAAATAGAAGATACAAGGCATAATCGTATGGCTCCCAATGCTTTCCTATCAATCATTGGCCAATCTACATCACTCATACTTACAGGTTATTTTCCTTTCCCCTCTAAGGGGAGATTAAGCTCAATTTGATACAAGTAATCTTCTATTTGCATTTTACACAAACAAAATTATTACCATCAAATTTGTCAACACTAAATTTGATCTCTTCTCCCATAGCTCCCACTCAAGCTGAACAACCCTTCCTATGATTTACCACTTTAGAAAAAACACAACCAAATCTTTAGTACTAGTTTTTAGGAATTGAATGAATTCAAACTAGATTTAATTCATCATAAAATCACATAACCATATTTTAAATAGGTAAAATCAGATATAATTATGCACTCCATGCATCAAAAAAATAATTCCTCAAGTTATAGTAAATGAAAATAATAATGGAGAAAATAAAACCATCAATAACACATAACACAGATCTATCATGGTTCACCCCATGTGGGCAACATCCACCAAGAAAGTCCTGAATAAAATATATAACAAAACAAGATTACAAAGAATGTCTCATCCACACATGCTACGCTATACCTGTACCTATATAATAACATACCATAAGTTGTTATATTTCACCTTATAAATAATCACATCTACACACTTTATTTGTCATATGCAAAACCTATTATATTAAGTCTCATCTCCACCTATTTATATCAAATAGTGAAGAAGTCCACCTAACAAGGAAAATGTGTGTTATCCTTATCCGAGATAAGCTCTATTCATAAGGTAACATGCCATATTCCACTTATTCAAGCTTATCCACAATCTCCATCAAGAAGGAACATGCCATCATTATCTCTCCTCCTCTAAAGGGCACAACTTACAATGTAATGTGATAATATCCAACTCCTTGAAACAAGAAATTCAATCCCGCTTCTAATAAACAACTAACTCCCTAAAAATAAGGATGTCAATCCCACTTTCAATAAATAAAGATAAAAATTAATTTCCTAAAAATAAGTAAATCAATCCCACTTCTAATAACATGGAAGTTAACATGAAAATTATTAAATAAACATTTAATAATATTCCACTCACATGTGGAGTACATGAAAAATGCACTCCCCACATCCATAGAGCTTACTAAGCCCCCAAAATGTACCATCATGGTCATGTGAAAGGTCCAAAGGGTCCACACTAAAAGAAATAGCCTTTGTAAACCCTCACATAATGGAAAAAGGGAAAGGAGAGAGAGTCTCATACAAGCAACCTATAGTCACATGTATACAACCTACATAGCCAACATTATCCACATGTCTATCTTGGGATTTGAAACATTTAAAGGTGATAAAGACATGGTCAAACCTTTGGATTTGGTATAGAAAATCCACATGACTTGTATAATCCATTAATATCACTTTGGTCTATGGAAATAGGGGAAATACTCTCTATTTTATCTCAGATAAAGGGCACTCCCCATATATACAATCTACATGTCTAGAGGAATGAAGATGAGAGGGTGAGAAAGAAGTTGATGAAACCTTATAGGAGGATGTGTTAAGTTGAATGAGACATGAAAAAATACAAGGAACCATGAAATGTGACTAAAACCAATTAGTGTGGTCTAAACCTATAAGCATATAGACATATGTATTAGGTCTTGATTAGGCCTAATGCCTAATAGGGTCCAAATTTCACTTCTAGAATTAGATGGACATTCCAATTCATTAAAACATGTTTTTATGGAGATATCAGGTTAATTCAAGATTTTATAATGTATAATAGGCCATAGCTAAGTCATTTTATGTCTTAAGACCATCACAAGGCATGTAGAATGGAGACCAAAGCTTGAGAAGCTAACTTGAGATGCTCACACATAAATAGAGGTTTAGCATGGCAATGTGAGAAGTCAGGGGATGTTGAAGGAGGTTTTGAATAAGGAATATTTTTAATGTGTTCAAAAATTTGATGTCAGACTTGTATGAACAATCCTTAAAGGGAAAAATCACTCTAAACCCTCTAAAACCCTTGGTAGTGACCTGATTGTGAATATGAAGTAGGAGGGGCATCTAGATGAGCTATAATGACCTAAGAGATGATTGTAACTTGCATAAGACTTACCAAGGCTCCTCCCTATCCATTTGTATTTCATCCTACTTATACATATAGAGTGGAAATTGGTTTTTCTTGACTATTTTTGGTGTTATTTAGGTATAGAAGGGTGATCCATAAATCCAAGTTATAAAAACCTTTATATTCTGCTTGGATCATATTTAAATTAAAACATAATATTTTAAATTTAAATTTCCCCTTTTAATAAATTCAAAAAATTAATTTATAAAACTTTTGTAATTTAATAAAGGAAATTTAAATGATTTTTTATCACAGAGAGGAAATTAAAAACAAAATATAACACAAAATATTTGTTTATAGGGTTCACCAAATGGCTACATCTCCAGGTCCACTCTATGAGTGTTCTAATCTTATTAAAACTCTTTGAGATTGATTAAAAAAAATATCTCTAAATAAATAATTTATTTCTATACTATATATTTATTTGTGCAACAAAATAAACCTCCTAGATGTTCTACTACTTCTGTATTCAGATATATCTATTGGTAATTTTCTCTATGCAAATCCACTACTTCTCTACCAAAATCCTCTTATAGCCACTGTAACATAACCTATAGTTATATATTTCTCAATGCTACTTGGTGTTGGATGGGAAATAACAAATTTCCTTAGGCTACTAATAATTTCCTTGAATTGGTGGTTTTTCCATTTTGACAACATGGCTTTGGCTATCTAGGATTTCATACTACCTGTAATCAGTTTTGCTCTATAACTAATCAAAACCAAAATCCAAAAATGGAATTAAATGTCAATGAAATATAGTTGATCATGGATAATGGCATATAATTATTACCAAAGCTAATCCACGCTATCATAAATATCAAATAATTAGACTTCCACACAAGTTAATAGGTAATCTATTGAATAATCTTTGCACATTATAAACCCTTTGCCATCAATGTTTCCACATACCATACTTGTAAAGAATGTTCCAAAACCTTTAAAGAATTAAATTTCCACATATTTTCCAATTTAGTAATAATAATAATTATTCCCACTTGAATGTAGAAATAATTTTTTATATGCAATTCTTTAAAAATATTCCATGCCAAGTGCATTCCAAGACTCTTCAAGCCAAGAATAAATAAACACCATAGAATAAGATTTACACTTATTGGTAAATAAATATCACCATGGCACACATTATTTATGGAGTCCACATTGTATAAAAACATGCCCATGGGAAAATATTTTCATGCTTAGCTAAAGTGCATGCAAAGACTTTATGCTAAAACTCTAGTCTTCCAACATTAGAAAAGTGACATGTGTTTTTGGCACCAAAATCAAAGATAAATTTAATACCATGGTGTTCACATGGAAAATATTTAATGCATATACTTTGAATCTCCATGCCACCTTTGGAATCTCATGTCATTTAACAAGTTCAATTTTAATGACATGCATTAAATATAAAATCTTTTTAACAAAGACTTAATATGCATGGAATAGAATGGTACAGATTTTCTTTAAAAATAAAAGATATTTAATAAAATCTTAATAAAAATATATAAAGACTAATTAAAATATATTAATAAAAATATATTTATTAATAAATATATTTTATTGGTAGAAATTTTTAAAAATTAATTATAAATTTTATGGGTGGAGGTGTGGCATTATTACCTAGATAATGCCACCCCTACATTCACAACAATAATTAAATATTACAAATAATTGAAAGAAATTATGGGATGGAAATCTCCTGGATCATTCCTCCCCACTGAGATCTTTTAGAACTCCAAAAGTTGAATTTAATTATCAACTAGGTGAGGGCATTTTTCCCTCACTTTCCTAATTTCCATCCATTTTACCTTATTCAGATGCAATCCTTTCAAATCCACACTAACATATTTTGTATCACCCCTTTGTGTAATTTTAATTTTACTATCAAAAATAACATCTTATTTCAAGTCATGAAGAGACTCAAGAGAAAAATAATTAACATTAGGAACTTGAATACCCTTATCTTGATCCATGATCATAGGAGGTTCATACAATTTCAATTTTTGAATGAATATAGATATAAGAGGGCAAATCCAATCAAAAATAATTTGTACCAATCTTTTCCAAAATCTTAAAAGGACCATACCTGATTGGTTTCGATTTTCTACCTTCACCTTTTAGTCTTTCTTTGCTGATGTGAAGCCAATCCTGATCATCCACTTTGAATTGATGATCAACTCTATGTTTGTCATGTCTAGCCTTACATTTAGTTTGGATCTTCTCTAATTATTCTTGAATAACTTTTCAAATTATTTGAATCCTCTGAATGAAATTTTTAGCCTTCATAGCATCATTGTTTCCATTCACCACCGAGTTAGATTCTTTTTCAAAAGAGAAGTCTAAAGGAGATATAGGAAAATGACCAAAACAAGTCTCAAAAGGAGACTTTAAAGTATAATAATGAAAATCACTATTATAATAATGTTTCACATAATATAAATGTGCATCCCATAATTTAGGTGTTTTCCATAATACCCCTTGAGTAAATGTACCACTGTCTGGTTGACCACTTATATTTGTCCATCAGTTTGTAGATGAAAGGCTATACTTTTATTTAGCTTAGTATCCATTAAATCCCATAAATATGACCAAAACTCACCATCAAATTATGCATCATGATCAAATATAATAGAAGTGGGTAACCCAAAATGGATCCAAACATTTTTGAAGAATAATTGTGTAGTATCCTATCCTATAACCTGTTTAGTACAAGGAACCAAAATACATATTTTTTTGAACCTATCCACAACCACATATAGATAATCATGTTTTCTTCATAACATAGGTAAACCTCCTACAAAATCCATAGAAATACATTCCCTAGGACGGTTAGGAACATGAAGATGTGTATACAATCATAAATTATAGTTACGAGGTTTACTTGTGGAATAAAGAATGCAACCTTTAATATATTTAGATACATTTTTTATCATATGGGGCCAATACCAATATCTTTTTAATTGTGCAACTAGTTTACCAATGAAAAAATGACCTAAAACAAGAGAAGTGTGTGATTCTCTAATCATGTGAACTCTTTTATCTTATGGAACATAAATTCTTTCAAGATGATATAGCATTCCATTATGCACATGATAGCCAAATACTCCTACTGATTTACCATTCATAAAATCTTCATAGACATCCTTAAAATCAACATCTATAGCATATTGTTCTTTATAAATTTCATTAACAAAAGGACTATGTTGCAAAATAGTAGATGTTATAATAGGAGGTCTGAAAAGCATATATGTAACCTTATTATGTGTTCCCTTTTTGTACCTTATAAAAATATGGAACTACTACAAAAATTCCATCCATCAGAAGTGTCATGATTATTTTATCTTGGACTATGATTGAAGGTATTATAAAGGCTTATGATCCGTATAGATGATTGTCTCTTTGCCATCAAATAGTGTTTCCACTTTTTCACACTCTACACCAAAGCATACAAATCTTTATCATAAGTAAGATAATTTTTAACTACACTTGTAAAGGTTTTCAAATGAAAATAGACTATTTTCAGTTTTGCATTAACACTGCCCCCATTGCATATCCATTAGCATCAGTTTCTATCTCAAAAGATTGCCATAAATCAGGAAGTGCAAGAATTGTGGCTATACTTATCTTTTATTTCAAGGTATTAAAAGCTTTTTTATGCTTTTCTCCCCATTCAAATTCATGTTTAACACTTGTTAAATCATGTAAAGGAGAGAAATATAAGATAAGTTGGCAATAAATTTTCTCCAAAATTGAACTAATCTAAGAAAACTTCTAACTTATGTTGCATTATTAAGCCTTGGCCAATTCACTATGGATGAAAATTTTATAGGGTCTATTTTTTATGAGCCATTCCTTACAACATAGCTAAAGTAAACCAAAGATGTTTTTACAAATTCACATTTTGACATATTAATAAAAAATTTAACCTTTTTAAAAATATCTAAGACTTTCGTGATGTGTTCAATATGATCTTCCCATGTGTTACTAAAGATTAAAATGTCATCCAGGTACATAATTATGAAATCATCAAGAAATGGTCTTAACACATCATTCATAGCTCGTATAAATATAACAGGTGCATTAAAAATCCCAAAAGGCATAAAAATCCATTCAAAAAGACTTTGCTTAGTTTTGAAATCAGTTTTCCAACTATCACCATAACTTATTCTTATTTGGTGATAACCACTTGTCAAATCTAACTTAGTAAAATACTTTGCATATTTTCATTAATCCAACAAATCATCAATATGAGGAAGAGGGTAGTGGTTTTTAGCCATGATTTTTTTATTTAAATCTAATAAATCCATGCATATTTGCCATGTACCATCTTTCTTTGGTACCAATATAATAGGCAAACCACATAAAGAAGTATTTGGCCAAATGGCTCCTTTCTCAAGTAAATCCAATGCTTGCTTCTTTATTTATTCATTATCTACTACTAACAACTTATACATGCCAATAATAGGGAGACAGGCATCCTTATACAGTTTAATCTCATGTTGGATTTCCCTCCTAGGGGGTAAACCTTGTGGTTCCTAAAAAACACCATTGTAATTAGAAATAATATTTTCTATTTCAAATTGATGTTTAGGATTACAACCCTCTAAGGCCTTGGATTTTTCACTATCCTTGGCTTTCACAATCATGAGAATAAAGCTTTTACTTGAGTTTACAAGTCTTTTCTTTTATCTTATAAAAACAAGAGTAAAATTGGTTTTGACATGATGGGTTCTTACTATGTATTCAATCCCATCCTTTACAAACACATATTTGTTATCTTCTCTATAATATATTGGTTTTCAATCATATAAGTAAGGACATCCTAGAATAATTCAACAAATATCCAAAATAACTACGTCTAGTTCTACTTCATCAATGAATTTAAAAGTAATAGTAAATCTCAAGGTGCATGTTTTTGTGACCTACAATTTTGCATCATCACACACCCATCCTAAAGGATATGGTTTTGTATGTGCTTTAGTTTTGAGTCCTAAATTTTTAACAACCTCTTCAGAAATAAGATTAACTTGGGATCCATTATCAAAAAGAGTATCTATTTTAGTATTCTTAGATATGACTTTTATGTGGAAAAACTCATTTATTTTTATTTAAGCATGCTAAAATTTAGTTTTAGAAGATGAAGCAATAATAGAAGGTTTAGGGTTAGAAGAGGAAGATGTTGAACCTTTTAGACCCATAGAAATCACTTTTGTTTCATCACTAGAATCTGATCCTAGGTCCTATTGGATTACAACATTAGCCTTAATTTCCTTTTTATTCTATAACCTCTTTGGATTGAGTTATGGATGGAGTTTCCAACACTTAGCTTCATCATGATTCTTATTGCAGTGATTACAAAAAGGTTTTTTTTTCCTTTTTCTTAATAGTGTAGGTAGACTTACCATTACCCTTTCCTTTACCTTTTCCTCTATTTTCAACTGACTTGTGAGATGTATTTCCATATCCTTCCTTGGTCACATTACCCATAGATTCCATATGTGTAGCTTGCACATAGACTTCATCAAGGTTACAAGGATTAAACATGATAATAATATATCTCAAATAACTATGCAAACCTCTAATATACTTAAATAATGTTATTGAACTATACAAAGGAATGCCCAACATTAATGCCCTCTTTCTAAACTCACAAGTATAAGCCTACACACTCTAACATTTATTCTATCTTAAAGTCTACCAATATATAGTATCTTGTTGCATATAACCCAAAGGTTAAAATTGCTTTCTTAGTTCAAAAATAAAAACATTCCAGGAAGATATTACCTTACCATGTTGCTTGAGGTCTTCCTAAATCTTACTCTCCCACAAAATGAGTATTGTGCCACTCATACAGAGAGTAACCAACTAAATATTGGATTCCTCACTGAGAATGTTCTAAATCCTATAATATATCTCAATTTTCTTGACCCAATTATCCAATTTCTCTACATTGAGCTCACTATTATAAACTGGCAAATCAAATTTAACATCAAATTTCAAGTTTGGGATAATTTTACCATCTATAAAAGAGGAGGTATTTATAGAAGAGAAGGTGAAAGAGGAATTTATTATCTTTTAGCTTGATCTTCCTTTACTTCTTACCTTTTTTGTGTTCCTCGTACATTTCTTCAACCATATTTTTCATGGTAAGGAAGGCACATTAGAATTATGCCTTAGACATGTCTACTCCCATATTTGGGTACAGGATTAGATGTCTTGCAACAATTTTAGGTTAAAAATATACAAGTTCCCCTTCACCATTTCTTGATAAAGCACTTATAAACATACAAAACTATTGAAATTTTTAGACAATATGTTAAATGGCCTTGATCATAGAATCTGATACCAAACTGATCTATAAATCCAAGTTATAAAAATCTTTACAGTGAGGAAATAACACAAGGCCAAAAAAAATTAGCAAACACCTACAAGAAGGAGAAACATAGAAATATAGTCAGAACCTATGACTAGTCAAAGTGAAGAGGTATGTAATAAGGAAGTTTGTCAAGGTTGTAAGAAGTTGACATGTCTAAAAGTGTCTTGAGAATGATACTTTCCTTATGAAACCCTCATATATTGGAAATAGGGAAATGAAAGAGTCTCATACATGCAACCTAAAGTCACATGTATAAAACCTACATAATCAACATTATCCATATGTCTATCTTGGGATTTTAAAAATTTTAAGGTGTTAAAGACATGGTAAAATATTGGAATTTGGTATAAAACATCCCCATGACTTGTATAAACCCTTCATATTACCCTTTCATGTGTGTCAATAGGGTAAGTACCCTTTATTTTATCTTAGATAGAGGGTAGTCTCCAAAGATGTAAATTTGCAATTCTAGAGGAATGAATATGAGAGGGTGAGATAGAAGTTGATGAAACATTAAATGAGGATGTGGTAAGTTTAATGAGATAGTTACAAACATAAGGAACCATACACATGTTACTATAGCCAATCAAGGTGGTCCAAACATACAAGCATACAAACATTATTAGGTTTTGATTAGGCCTTATGCCTAATAGGGTCCAAATTGCAATTCTAGCATTAGATGAGCACTCTAATTCATTTAAAAATGTTTGTAAGGAAACATCAAGTGGGTTAAATATTTTTGAATGTACAATAAGCTAGAGGTAAAACATTTTTTGGCTTAATACCATCATAAAGGTACCTTGAGATGCTCACACCTGTATAGAGGTTTACCATGGGAGTTTGAAGAGTTAGGAGATGTTGAAGGAGCTATTAAATAATGAATTTTTGGAATCTATTCACAAATTGAATGTCAAACTTGTAAGAATAATCCTTAAAGGGCAAAATTAGTCTAAACCTTTTAAAACCACTAATAGTGACCTGATTGGGAAGATTAAGTAGGAAGCGAATCTATATGAGCTATAATGACCTGGTAGATGACTGAAACTTTTATAATACTCACCAAGGCTTCTCCCCATCCATTTATATTTCAACCTACCTATATAGACAAGGTGGAAATTGGTTTTTATTGACTATTTTTATTGTTATGTAGGTATGGAAGGGTTTTTGAAGATTCAATTCACTTTCAAGGATAGTTTGGGACATGATATAACAATAATTTCTATTTTATGTATCATAAAATATCCCAAGTGTCTCTACAAGTGCCTTTATTTTAGCCAGTCCAAAATGGCATAGTGAACAAGCTAGTGAAAGTATGAAAACTTCAAGTGAGAGTCCTTATAAGGTGTTATTAAGAAATATAAGGTCATGCGAGATATTTAAAATGTCATACACTCCTATATATGGATGTTTTTAGAAAACTAAATACAACTTTGGTGTCAAGTGTGTAAGGTGAGTGAAAGAGGAATTCTTTGGACTGTAGGTAGTGATAACTCATGTCTAGAATAATCTTGATGATTAGGGACACCTATAATTCATGTTAGATAAAGTGTAAAACCCTTCCTTCTCATTTAAATTATCACACCTATCCCTATTATATTTTGTAATTTTCTAAGATAAGCTACCCCACATTTTAGGAGTTTCATGTTTTAAGGTACATTTATCCTATGAGACCTTGCATGGTATATTTAATATTCTTTCTCTTACATTTTTAACTCATTTTCTCAGCATGACACATGTTCTAGTGACTCTTGGACTTCTTTCTTCTCACTTCTCTCTCAAATTCTATAAGTCACTTCCATTTTGGCTCTTATAGACTAATACAAGACTATGTATGGTGAAGCCTTTCTAGATTAACATTGTATTTTTCCTTTGAAAAATAAATTCAAGTCTAGTTTTGATTTCATGAATATTTTTATAAGCATGAAAATTAATTTATGGTGATGTTAAGTGATAATCTCATATCCTTGCTTCTCTTTACCCTTTCATGTTTATGCAAGATTTCCTCTTATAATAGGTCATATAGAGTGTAGTTAGTGTGTTAGGCTTCTTTAAAGTTTAAAATTTTCTATAGAGTTTTAAATTTACCATATAGTTCACTTAACTTGTGTTGTCTCATGAATATCACCTATATGTTGAAATAGTTATTTTAGAATCTCTTAACACTTTGAAGCTAGTTTTTAGGTCTTGTTTCTTAGTGAAATAAGTAGGACAATCTTGTGTAAATAATCTTGGTGTATCACCCCATTAGATTAGTTTAATTTCATGTAAAATTATATCTCTTTTACCCACAAGCAATTAGTTTAATATGTGATAATCATTTCAAGGTATATTCAGGGAGTTAGTCCTTAAACCTATAGGTATACTTCTGCTATAGGTAAACTCACATAACTAGAAGTATTCTTATGTTTCCCAAATATGAAGGAGGTTTGAATACCCTCCTCTAGGGTGAAATATTTTTTTATAATAGTTTCTCAACTATTACTTACATCAATGAGATATGGGTCCCTTTGTTAGACATTATTCTAACCTCCAACAAAATCATAGCCTTGGGGGAGATTATCAACTCTAACTTAATTATGTGTATCACATAACCATGGAGCTTATATATGGTAAAATTTATATGATGTATTATGTGGTGGATTATGTGACTATAAGTATGCATTCCTCATATGAATATCCTTGAAAACCATCTATGGTATACCCAAAGAATAGAATTCATGATTAATTCAATGTTTTTCATGTACATAGGATTAGAAAACATACAAAAAGGTTAACTAAGAATTTTACCCTATGGTATATAAAGCCATATATGATTATAAAATTCTAGAAAATCTGATCTTATGAATAATACCATTCAAAATATGAATTACTACTAGTTATATCTTGAGTACACTATAATTAATATTGAAGGTACTAGGGCAAAACCTTTGTACATACCCAATATTGTTTTAATAAATTTGTTGAGAAGGATATTACCACTCAATTAGATAATGCTTTAAATGTTAAACTAAGAATGGATAAGCAAGCATATTTCTATCCAACCTATCTTAGAATTGGTAGAATGAAATATATGAGGTAGGATCACTTCCAATCTATTAGAAGAATGAGGACAAATTATGGATTGAATTGGGCACTATTCAAATATTGGGACCCCAATAAACCTATCATACTACATATTAATAAATATGAAAGGAAGGTGAAAATCAATTATGGGCACAAATATTATAGTCATGATAATGTCTTCATGAATGTAGAGGATGACACTATGTTTTATATAAAAAATGCACAAGGTAAATATGTCCATGATTTTAGCACAAAGGATTCAATATAATCTTTATATCACCAAGGAGGGTTCCAAAATAATATAAAAGGAATAATGTGTTTCCAAACCTATTCATGTGTTTCCTCCATGTGAAAACTAAGAAATGCAAGAATAGGTAGGCCCATGTAGGGAATATGATATTTAAGAAAGATTTGGGACTAATTCAAGCTCCCTTACATATAAATTTTTCATTCCTTCCTCTTAATGTATAAATTAAGATGAGAGACATGTAAGACCCATTACATCATTTGAAATTTTCTCCATGTTTCCTATACCTCCATTGACCATAGTATAATAGGTATGTCTACCTTATTTCTTGTCACATGTTTCTATTATTTCTCCCCCTGGGTCATCACCTATTATGATAGTAACACCAACATTTCTAATGATTCAATCCAGTATATTACCATATTTAGTACCCATCATTCCTCCATGGTCACCACTCTTCCCACTCCCTCACCATATTCTACCACTATATCTCCTTTATCTCACATTCCACCTTCTACAATGCTAGCCTCTATTACTACCAAACCTATAATTACAATTACAAAATCTAAATATTCCTCTTGTTTCACCTTATAAGGTAGAGGTAGAAGATAAAAAGGTAAAATTACCCAAAAAGAGGGACAATAGAAGAAAGGTTAGATTGAGGTTAGACCATATTGATATTTATGACACTGAGGAAGAGGAAAATTATGGAGATATGAACAAGAATGGATATCTAAGATTGACACCAAATAAATAGATTATTTTCATGAAACAACTAAGACAAAGGAAGTTGATGAATGGATGACTAAGAAAATAACTCAGTATAGAGGAATTGAAGTTAAAAGTTTCTCAAACTGATTCACTTATGGTTTTAATATAAAGAGTATAGAGGAAAGCTAAATACCTAATTGATACACTTATCCAAAATAAATTTACTGGATGGAAAATATCTATACCACATTTCCCTACAATAGAGACATCTTCCTTAATGACCATGCTTCCTCTGGGGTAATCCCCTTCCTCTATTCAAGTATAAAAAGAAGAGCAGTAGGTTGAGCTAGACTTCCTTCATGGATTAAGCAGCTAAAATAAAATAAGGAAGGTAGGACCTTATGATTTCTAATAAACTCATAGTCAAATTTCATTTTGATAGATAGATTAATACCTTGAGAAAGGTTAAAGTAAATACTATGGTTTTTTAAGGACCACATATTGAGTTGGAGAAGAGAGATGACACACACTCTCTCTAATAAAGGGAATAAAATTAAATCCCTTAGACCTAGATTGGTACATAGAATATCCTTATAGTTTTTTGGATGTCATTACAGGAGTTATAAAATAAATGTATAAAATCTTTGATCAAACTATTCATAAGATTATAAAGAGGATCACCATTCATGTCCCTAAACAGACCATAGACAATATGCAGGAGGTAGCTAGAAATGTAAATGCCACTATTAATCTAATAAGGTCTGCAAAGGCCATATCTTATCCTAATAGGGTGATATAATTCATTTATTCAAAGAAATCAAGGATATTGATGACAATCTTTGCTTCATAATCCAAGAAACTATAAATAAGGATTATTCCCATTTAAATTTAATAACATCTAAGGTTGCATGGGTATAGAATTACATTGTTTATAAAAGAAACAACTTTCTTGATTGGCATTAGGAAATAGGAAATATCATACAATAATTTGGTAATCAAGAAAAGAAAAAATATCTATTAGAAAAGATATGAAAGTCACTCATGTAAGCAATCTTAAGGGGTAATTGGTACCTAAACCCATTTTTGAAAATATCCTATGAGAAACAAATGATAACTTTTGAGCTGAGATTGAATGATCTATAAGACCAATGACTAAATAATGCAGCTAGTAAATTTATTCTAGGGACCAAATCATTAGAATTGAAATAATTCATGAAAGGTTTAAGGTTATATTAGTTACACATTACAAGTCAATGGATGAGCTCTAATAGTTACTCAAGGGATCTTTATTTGATTGTTAAACTATAGATATAGACTTATAGGCCATCCACACATATATTTATAGATGGAAGTAGCCGATAAATTAACATTAGTAGTAGGAGAAACACATCCACCTCCTTAGAATACTCAGTGTAAAAAATACACACTAGTAAAAACATGGAATGAGCCCACCTACATGCCCCTTCTAATTTTGATTACTTTAAATATATTATTGGTAACTTTTGGTACATATACTATTACACTACTTGTTTTGGTTTTAATTAAAATTATAATGATATTTCCATCCACTTTAGCTTCTATAGCTTCTATTTCATAGTTTTCTTCTTCTAGTGGTAACACATCATCACCCTATAACTAATATGTATTTTCATGTTTGGATAATTGGAACATTAGTTCCTAATGTGTGTGTGTGTGTGTGTGTGTGTGTGTGTGTGTGTGTGTGTGTGTGTGTGTGTGTGTGTGTGTGTGTGTGTGTGTGTGTGTGTGTGTGTGTGTGTGTGTTTGTGTGTGTGTGTGTGTGTTTATGTGTGTGTGTGTACATACATACATACATACATACATACATACATACATACATACATACATACATACATACATATATATATATATATATATATATATATATATATATATATATCTGTGTGTACACACACACACACACACACACAGATGTGTGTGTGTGTGTGTGTGTGTGTGTGTGTGTGTGTGTGTGTGTGTGTGTGTGTGTGTGTGTGTGTGTGTGTGTGTAATAACTCTATTTACATCAATACCATTGTATATACATTCTTTTCATGCAAGTTGACATACAATGATATTTTTGGGCATGTATTTTTAGAATTTGTTTGAGAGATGAGACCTCCCCATCCCAATATTATATATAATTTTATCCTCCTAGTCACAAAGGGATAATAATTTTGGGGAAATTTATTCAATTGATCTCGATGTGCAAATATTTACTATTATCCAAACCTATGGATTGTGTAATAAGTGTTATCATTCTACTATCTCTAATTTCTGGTTGTACATGAAATTATTTTCAATACATTTATTCTTATTTTGTTATTAATGATTTGAGTTGTGTTTTGTGTGTTAATCATAATCCCCCTTGTAGATGTGCTAATGCAATATTGAAAACATGACAACATTTGATTATACATGCTTAGGTTTAATATATTTATTATTTCCTCAGATGTCTAACTATGCTTTATTATTGGTTTGCTCTTAGTAGTTCACAACAAATATTTGTTTCTACTTGGTTTTCCAATCTTTAGTTCAATTACTAGTTTATAAAGATTTCATTTTACTTGACCCATAGGCCTCATTTTCTACCTTACCTATCCCTCTTGTGGTCCTACCCACATTAGGTTGGATCCATCATTAATCCACTCATCTCAAGTATATTTATATTCATCCATAGATGACCCATCGATGGTAAACAAATTACTTTTCTCATCACTATTCCACCAATAGATTGTTTGCAAAACCTGATACCCCAAAACTCATGACTTGGATTGAATCTTCATTCATATGTCCTAAAATATTAGAGGCTACCCTATAAGGTTTCTAGGGTGTGCATAAAACCCACATAAATAATCACATAATCCATACAAACTAGTATGTACTCCTTGTTATTAGATTTAGGATCTATTGTTCTAAAAAAATTAATTACCCATTTGTTAAATGGTTCCAAAATCATTCGAGGTCAAATTAGCATCTCATTATAATGTGTGGTTTTCCCCATACATTGGAATTGATCACACTAATAGCTATAAACAACTACATCTCTATACAAGTTTGGCCAATAGTAACCTACAATTAGGATCTTCATGGTAGTGTTCTTTACAATAAAATTACCCCCACATCGTTCATCATAACATGATCAAAGTATGTTAAAAACCTCATCCTCTCTTATACATTGGTGCATAATTGAACTAGGCCTAGTGAAAAATAGGTACCCAAAGATCCATGAATATGGATCAATTTTATCCATTAATTTATTCTTCTCTTTTGTTGATAAATATTATGTTAGTAATCCTGCATCTAATTATTTATCAATGTATGTATACCAATGAGTGTTAGTGGACAATGCAAAAATATGTTCAATAAGAAAGGAATCATCTAATACAAGACTTTGTTCTTCAGATGTTAGACTTGATATAAAATCCAAAACAACATTATCCTTCCCTAGCCTATCTATAATAATAATAATAATATCAAACTCTTATAGTATAAGTAACCATCTAATTATCCTTATATTGGTTGTTGGTTTATTTATTAAATACCTGATTATTGTGTGATCAATATAGATGAAAAATAGAGAAAATAGAATGTAATTTAGTAATTTGTTGATGGAATAGAATATAAAAATAAATTATTTCTTTGTTATTGTGTAATTTATCTATCCCTTTAGAGGTTTTTGTTGATAAAATATATGGCATATCTCAAGTATTGATCATTCTGACTAAGGATAGATTCTAGTGTAGTATCAGAGGTGATAAGTATTCCATATAGCTCATTATATCTTAATACAAACTATTCATAAGTGTTTCTTTTTGGTTATATATTACATTATATTTAATATTTAAGGTCTTATCTAAGTAATAAATGAGAGGAATTGTCTTTTGTTTGAATATGATACATTGTTGATTATTTATCTTATTATTATGTCTAAATTGGATGAAATGAGTATATTTTTGTACATAAAAATATATCTCTATGGTGGGATCATTTTAAGAAGACATCAACTAGTTTTGGTAACCATTTTTGGTAATAGTTTTGAAGATTTGATGAAGAACATATTGATCTCTAAAGATATGCATCTCTAAAGATGTTTTGAAGATGCTCTGAAGACTTATACAGAGTATTATGAATATGCCCAGGCATGTTCCAAAGATGTTTGGTTAGAACCTGTAGGTCAAGATAATAACCTCAAATATATCTGTTGTGTGTGTGTGTGTGTGTGTGTGTGTGTGTGTGTGTGTGTGTGTGTGTGTGTGTGTGTGTGTGTGTAAATTCAATATTTATATATCTTCTTTTAGACACTACTATTCATAGTAATGGTCTAAAATTATTTAGCTATTAGTATACTTCTATTTTTTTAAACCAAATATAACCTCTTCAAATCTATGTTAGTTATTTTCCATCTATTGTTAGTTGAGTTAATTCTAATGACTTCTTATAAGCATGGGATCTGATTCCTAGATATTCTATATTTTGAATAAGTGGATTTATCCATTTAGATCACCATAGTTTGTATTTAAAGTATAGTTATTGAGATGTGATTTAAATACATGTCTCCTTCTCATTCCAAATAGTTATTTAATAAATGAATAGTTAGTCAATCAATAGTGGTTATAAATTAGAAGAATCACTCCAGTGTAGTTTTACATATCTGTATATGTTCCTTTGATAATTAAATAAAGTTCAACATTCCTTTTCAATGTTGAGTAAATTTTTTATGATTTTGAGGAAGGAGCCAGGGCCCACTTCTCTCTAAAGATCAGGATAAATTGGTATATTTAGTTATAGTTTAGAAGTATTTCTTTAATCTAGTTATAATTTATTTACTACAAAGTTTGATTTCCTTTTCAAAGGCAAAGTGTGAATTTAATCTTAATACAATTATTTTTCCATTAAATGCAAAGGTTATTTTAATTCAATGCATGTGAGTTATCTTTATGCAAGACTTTTTCTTTCAATTTCACAAGAAGTAACTGTTTTAACTCATCTCCATATTTAGAATTTGTCAGGAGCAATTTAAATGACAATAAATATCATTCTTACATTCTAAAATATCATACTATCCTACCCAGTTAGGTAAGTCAAGTGAGGGTAACATAATGTCTTATGCTAGATGTTTAAGTTATGTATGTTGATGGTGTGAACTAAATAATCCTTTTAAAAAGTAATGTCATAAGATTTATTTAGTTAGAAAACCTTCTATATTTATATTTTTTCAACATATAATTAGATTTTTTATTTGTTTTCCTTAAAATTTAGACTTCAACAATAGATTAAACCCCCTAAACAATTAATTGTAAACTCAAATACCCAATGGTGTCATTAAATATAGCCTTGGACACTACCCCTAGTATAAAATGACACCAATCCATTGATTGGTTGAATGAGAGGTACAATGATAGCCTATCATTTTTGGTGCCATTACCTAGGACACTTTTAATCAATAAGTGTTAGTGAGGTATTACATTAGATTTATATATGGAAAATTCAAAAACAGTAATAAAACTTAAAAAACTTAAAAATTATCTAAAACTCTTTAGATTTATGAACCACCCAAAATATTCTCAAGGATGGTTTATTTCTAAATGATCCCAAATTAAAAAAAAGAGAGAGAATCATATCCTTTTTGGAAAGATTAGGAAGTGAAAAAAAGGAAATTGAAATCCATCTATAAACTTTTTCTTATTCCTCTCTTAAACAAAGTTCAACCTCACAAATAGATCTTACATAGAAGAATCCTATTCAGGACATTTTATCTTATAGGGAGAATTGATCCCAAAAAATTTCTTTCTAGAACAGTCGAATTTAATCCACAAGATATACATGAAGAAGATATGATCACCAAAGAAGATTGTTGTCCTAATATAGAACATAGGTTGAGCATCCAAGAAGATAATTTATATTGAATTGATAACCAAAGTTGGGAAGAAAATATGGGAGACAAACATGCACATGTAGAAAACCCTAATTGATAACCCCAACAACATAGAAGTTTTTCCTATCTAATCTACTTAGGTCTTGATGACAAAAACTCCATGAAAAATATTTCACCATACATTTTACCTACTTTTAGAGGTAAATCCTTAGAGGATCCAAATCAATTTCACTTTGAATTTTAGGTTCTTTGCCAAATATATGACTGTCATAGACAATCAAAATTTGAAATTATTCCCATTTATGCTCAAAGATGCATCCATGAGATAGTTCATGGGCCTTGAGAGTAATTCTATAATCTCTTGGGATGAAATGGAAACTACATTTTTAGATAAATATCAAGATTATTATAGAGTCAAAGAATAGAAGAGAGACTTTTTAAAGATCAAACAAAATGAATATAAAACCTTTGAAGATCACCTTCATAGGTTTATATTTATTGATAAATGAAGTGATTACCAACTCACTGAATAGGTCATAAAGATTTTATTTCTTACAGGTCTAGATGATGATGCATATGATGCTTTGAACCTAATGGGAAAGGGTGACATTGACTAGTTAACCTTTCATCATATTTCAGCTTTATGTATTAAATACTCTAGGACAAGACCTAACATAAGGAAATTAAGGTTAGGAAAATCACTTGAAGTTGGCCAATCAATTGAAGAATTTGCCAATTTCAAAATAGATAATCTAGTACAATTTAAATCCACATTATATGGCCTCAAATCAAAATCCAATACCACCATCATTGAGAAGTTGTCAATATATTATCCTAGATGCAGACTCAAACATGTGATAAAATATTATCCTTTAAATAAAATAGAGGTATGTGGTATCTATGATATGGACCATATCACCAAGAATTTTAAGCATCTTCTTAGTTGAGAAACCAAGTAAAATAAATAATACATATAGTTGAGGATGTGAACTTTATCTAAAGATAAGGAAACTAGTACTCTTAGCCTCAATATCAATTTGGTTGAAGATTTCCTCCCAATCCATGGATGGCATCATGGGATGGGCAAGTCACACCACCAATATAAGGACCACCACAACCACAACCATGGTGTACTCAAGAATGGATGCTAAAAATATGGGGAATTCCTCAAAACCCTTCACAACCCTAGGCACAATAGTAGAGCCAACAACCACCCTAGATACAACAGTCACCACCTCAATAGTTAAATCAAAAATATTAGCCACAAAGAATGTTTCCTCTATATTATGACTTGTTACCTTCACAATCTTATCCACCACCAATTGATTAGAAGGTTAACCAACCACAACTACCTACCCAACCAATATTAAATCTTAAGAATGGGAAAAATACACATGTTTATGGAGTTGTTCATGAAAGTAATGTTGTAAATGGTTCAACTAAATGTAATAATGTTCAACTTAGATCAGGGAAGGTAGTAGGAGATTCACCCATTACCATAACTAAAATTTCTAATGATTAAATACTCCTAAGCCACTTGTAGTTCAAGAAGTAGCTAAAGAAAAGGTAGAAGCCATAACCACACCAACCATAATTCAATAACCCCCTATTGTTCCATTTCCTAAGAGACTTAAGGACTAAAAACCTAGGGAAGATTTTGAATTGATGAATGGATTAAATGAGATGAAGATATAAATTCCATTTTTAAGATCCATTAAGGATATTTTTGATTTGAATCAAATCATTAAAGGTTTGTACATCAAAGCACTAGGAAGGAAGAAGTAATATCCTAAAGCAATTTAAGTAACTAGGAAAATTGTTGATTTACTAGTAGGAAATATACATATTCCTAAATAGGGAGATCTTGGTAATCTTATGATGACTGTGAAAATTTAGAACAAGTATATTCCAAATGTGCTTATAGATCTAGGTGTTTTCATCAACATAAGTATTATCAATATAGTATAATCTTTATCTCTAACATGGTGTCATCCTACCATTACAATCTTGAAAATGGTAGATCAAACCACTACTTCCCCTAAAGAAACCATAGAGAATGTACTAGTCACCATAGAATCTTGGGAATATCCTATGGATTTCATAATCCTTCAACCTAAACTAAAGAGGGTAGGATATCTAATAATTCTTGGTATACCTTGGTTAGCTATAGTTAGAGAAAAAATTGATAGTAGATCCATAAACATGACCATTTCTAATAGAATTCATCCTAAAAAAATATCTATCTATCTACTAGACCTTCAATGGGTCTTTTTAAATAAATATGGGTGGATCAACCTAAACAAAGTCAGACTAGTGTGGATTCTTTAGCCATGATTACCATAAAAAGAACGTGTTCAATAGTTTGAGGAATAAATAACATAAGATTTAGACCAAGAAAGCCTAGCTCTGAATTTCAAAAAAAATTCTCTAAATTTTAATACTTTTGTTTTGAAGTCTAAAAGCCTAGATCTGAAGATCGATAACTTAGCTTTGAAGACTATTAGTTTATCTCTAAAGATTGATAACAATGTTTTGAAGATGAAAAATATTGAATGGGAATAATCCACTTCCATTATTAAGAATCTAAAAAATGTCATAATATCACCAAACATGTTATCTAGTCCATAAGACATTCAACAATCCATAGTTAACTGGGCTCAAAATGGGCAAAATACATTTTTACATGATTTTCATTATCCATTAACCAATATGATCTCCACAAGTGAAACATTTTACAAAGATGTAGATACACTTCACATGTTATTACCTCACATATTTCCATTGAAATACTTGATAAGTGAATACAAATAGCTAAATTTCATTGTTCTAGGCACTAAACAAATTGCAATTCAATTGGGTAAATTGTTGAATATCAAAAGCTAGTTAACTAACCAATATGAATGAAAAGTGTTTGATGTATTGGTATAAAACATAAAATATTTTACTTGGGATTAAATTTATATGAAAGGAATACATCCTAATATCTGTACACATCACATCTACACCAAAGATGTTAGACTATCTAAACAACCGTAATGGAGGATTAACCCAGCCTGGAAAGAAATTATAAATAAAGAGATAGAAACACTATTGGAAGTTGGCTTCATTTATCCCATATTTTATAGTCAAAGGGTTTTACCTCTAGTCATTTTACCTAAAAATAATGTAAATTCAAGAGTTTGTTTTGACTATAAAGAACTCAATAAAACCACCTTGAGAGACTACTTTCCTTT
This sequence comes from Torreya grandis, assembly GCA_037957365.1. Lineage (NCBI taxonomy): Eukaryota > Viridiplantae > Streptophyta > Pinopsida > Cupressales > Taxaceae > Torreya > Torreya grandis. The sequence continues at coordinate 1,066,260 of JARHVA010005403.1, forward strand.
GCCTTTTATTGATCAAGTTTCAGATAATTTGGTAGGAAAATAGTATTTTTATTTCTTATATGGAGTCAATGGAATTAAATTATAATATCCCTTGAATATCAAGATAAAACTACATTTACCTTCTTTTGGATTATGTAATATACTTGTTACCTTTTAGAGGGTAGTGTTAGCCATCTTTTTTGATCTTAAAAATAATTGTGTGGAAGTTTACATGGATGATTTCATTTTCTATAGCACTAAATTTCATGAAACTTTGAATAATTTAGATAAAGTGCTTACTAGATGTGAAGAACACCAAGTATCTTTGAGTCATCATAAGTGCATCATAATGACTGATGAAGGGATAGTCTTAAGACATCATATCTCTTCTCAAAGAATAAAAGTAGATTCTGAAAATATTGAGGTAATTTATAATCTCCCCATTCCTCAAACATAAATATATGTTAAAAGTTTTCTCAATCATACAAGATATTATAGAAGATTTATTGAAGACTTTGGCAAGATAGTTAAGCCTATGTTTTCTTTGGTAACAAAAGATAGTTAATTTGTATGGAATGATAAGTGTCAAGATGTTTTTAAAACATTAAAGGAAAAACTCATGACTACTCCAATCTTGAAATAACCTAATTGGGAAAATCCTTTTCATATCTATACTGATGCTTCTAATAATCAATTAGGATCAGTTTTAGGACAAAGAAATGAGGATGGAAAAATGTATGCCATTTATTATATTAGCAAGAATATTACTCCCATAGAGAAACATTATACTAACACAAAAAAGTAATTTCTTGTTGTTTATGACATAAAAAAGTTTAGGCATTACATTTCTTGTTATCAAGTATTTATCTATACAAATCATTCATTTATTAAGCACTTAATGAGTAAACTAGTTACAGGTGAGAGAAATATTAGATAACTATTATAATTTCAATTATTTGATATTGCTATCATAGATAAATTTGGGAAGTATAATGTTATTGTCAACTTTTTTTCTAGATTGATCACTACAACTGAAAATGAACCTGTAGAGGATTCTTTTCCAGATGAACAATTATTTTCTATATCTACATAATCCCCATGGTATGCAGACATAGAAAATTTATTGGCAATAAGAATGTTTCCTCATTCCATTACTTCTAAAGAAGTAAAATTCTTGGTTAGATCTAGTTCTCATTTCAAATGGTTTAAAGGCATGTTGTTTAAAACTAGACCTAATCATGTACTTCATAAGTATGTCATTGAAGATGAAGTATTTGGCATCATAAGAGCATGTCATAGTGAATTATGAGGACATTATTTAGCAAAAATTACCATTCATAAGATCTTTGGTGTAGGTTATTACTATCCATCTCTTTACAAGACTGTCAAAAGGTTTGTATGTTAATGTGATCCTTGTTAAAGGATGGGTAAGCCTACTCTATCCTCTGAAATACCTCTCCATCCTCAAACAAGTTTAGAACCATTTGAAAAATGAAGTTGATTTTTATTTGACTAATATACTATTATCTCAAAGAAAATAATAATTATTAGTGTGTACTAACTACGTTACTAAGTGGACTAAAGTGAAATCAATCACCTTTGTTAGGGAAAAAATGGTTGTTGATTTCCTCTACCATAGGATTATGTTAAGATTTGGAGCTCATAGATTTATTTTTTTTTATTAAAGACATAAATTCATGTAGAACATGATCAATACTTTCACATAATTATATCCAATCAATCATAAGAAATACTTACTAAATCATCCCCAAGCTAATGGGCAAGTGGAGGTCACTAACTGAGAGATAGAAAACATTATGATCTAAATAATGAACATCAATAAAAAAAATATTGGGTAGGTAGAGTAATTGAAGTAGTTTGGGAATACAATACAACATGAAATAAAACCAAAATATTCTATCCATATTAACTTGTTTTTGGAAATAAATATCTATTACCAATAGAGTTTGAATTGTAGATATTGAAGACGACAACTAATATGGGAATTGATCTTGATGAAGCATAAAAGGAAAGAATATTGCAACTAAATGGGCTAGATGAATTGAGAATGAATGCACTCGTTAAAACCAACATGATTTAGAAGTAGAGAAAGTAGTGTCATGATACTCACATTATAGAAATCTAGTTTCAATGAGGTGATTGGGCATTCTATTTGATTCTAAATTCTAGCATTTCAAGGGTAAGCTTAAGACAAGATGGTTGGGACCATATTTGATCACAACTATTTACAATAATGGCTCTATCTAACTTAAACCAATTGATGGTGACCAAAAGAAACTTTTGGTCAATGGTAATAAGCTTAAAGTGTATATAAGACCTCTTAGCAAGGAAGAGTTCATTTAGTAGAATCAAGACCAATTTGACCTTGTGAAAGAGCCTGATTCTTCTAGTAAGTCCAAATGATCTTTACAGTAGACATCCAATAAAGGAGTGACAAAAACCAACAAATAGTGGTTCTCCTTCTTTCAAAATTTTAAAAAAAATAAAAAGAAAATAAAAAAATAAAAAGATGAGAAAATTAAAAAAAAGTATTAAAAAAAATAAAAACTACTGAAAGGTGAAAACTAGAAATGGCACTTTTAACAAGAAACTTATATAATAAATATGAATTGTTGTCTTGTCAACTAACCTAACTTGTAAAACTTGTTTATCCTTATAGGTAACATGGAAAATTTAAAATATAGGTATGGATCCATTTAATAGAGTTACAATTGTATTTCTTTCCCAAAAGGTTAGGCATTTTTTATTTTATATTTTGCACATATGATCATTAGGCAAAAAACACTTTACAAATGGATAGGTTCTTGTGATGCCATGTGGATGTGATGAAGCCAGTATCATCATCACATTCAAATATTTGATGTGGAATTATTTTAAAAGGACCTTTTCAAAAAGATATTATGTGATGTAGAAAATATTGTAGATAAGTATTTCAAGTGCTACCGATTATGACCCCTTACACTACATCATTCATTATGATGTAGAAAGGGATTTTTCATTAAAACTCTGCATGCAATACCATAATTATCTCCATAAATTCATGATATACCTTTATTTTATATTTATTTTTGCATCACATCCCCAATTCCTTGCCTTCCTCTATACCTTGAGTAATTTTGAGCTCCATTTTCCATAGCACAAATAGGTTTTTGAGAGAACTATGAACAACTCTAAAGATGGGAGGAAAGAAAACGAAAAGAAAACTAGATTTAGCTGATGTGTTGCTACAATATCAATTAGCTAGGAATATTTTTGAGATAGCAAGATGGTTGAATTTTCTAAAAATGTTTCATGGTTTTTAGGAAAATATTGTATAGGAATTTTTTGAAAATTTTGATGAGGACTATTCTATTGTTAGAGGTGAGCATATTATAGTGGATTCTTCTATGATCAATGCACTCTCTAAAATTCCTAAGGAGGGTGAATTTGTCACTAATAAATTGAGTTTTGTCAACTTAATTGAAATGTTTATTGATAGAAATGAGTTACATCCTAGGTTAGCCAAATCCCCACAAGGTATGGCTAGAGGAATCATACAAGACAACCTTCCATAGCCATGGTAGAATGTTGCATCTTGGGTGATGAAGTATCTTACCTATGATGGCTAATTCATTGTGGTTGGTGGAGATACCATGCAACTTCTTATTCATTTAAGTAATGGAGCTACCAGATAAGAATACTAGGTAAACCTTCCATCCTTTATTCATCATTCTATAATTAATGTTTCTCAAAAATTAAAAAGATGAATTGGGTTAGTTAGACATCATGGTTTGGTTAACCTCATTTGTTAGCATCATTTTATTAAAACACCTAAAGGTGAAAAATCTTGGTCATCATTTCTCTATAAATCCTCTCAAATTTATGGTAATAAAACATGACATCTTATTTCTCCTCCTCTCATAATATCACAAATATAAGAAGGCCCATCTTCAATGCCCTCAGCTCTGAAGATGTTATGCTAAAGATAAAAAATATGAATGTAAGATTAATGAAAAAAACTCTACTCCTTCAGTCAAACTCTGATGAAGTCATCAACTCATTTTGTAGGAGGAAGAAGGAGATGTACAAGTAGTCAAAATTTTGGGAAGCTTAAGCTCTCCCATAGAAGTTACAAATTTTAAACAAATAACTAAAAAATAAACCCATGCACAATAAATTATAGTTGAAGAAGAAACCCTTATAGAATAAATTATAGCTCAAGAAGTAGAAATACCTTTACCCTCTATAAATGATAAGGTTAAAGCTCTACTTATATTATAAGGTCCATCTTCTACCCAGCCTACTAATTAATATGAGAAATTATAGCATTTCATGGATCTATCTTGGCATGATGAAATCATTTGGTAGCAATAAGAATAATTGGATTTCCTTCGATCAACAATACAAGGTAAGAATCAAACTATTTCTAATTTGGAAAGAATATATTGCTAAAGTTAGGGAACAAGAACTAATATTTATATTAGTTAATGCTAAGTAGACTAGAATACATAATCAGATGTTTTCACAGTCCCATGAATTGAGTACTTTACAAAACTCCCTTGTAAATAAGGATTCCTAAATTGTTAATTTAAAAAATTCTATTTATATTAAAGATACTTAGATTAATAATTTACAATAGTCTATTTTTGGTAAAAATTCATTGCTTGCTCAATAAACTACTCATGTATAAGTGATAACCACTCAAACTGTTGAGTTGCAAGCTTCCTTACAAGCTATGTAGAGGGAGTCTAGGGAAATAGTTTTACAAACTAAAGGACCTAAAAGGGATATTCCTTCCTTACCTTTACCACTTCATGAAATAATTTTAGTTTGGAACATAGCTCATCATAAAATTAATAAATTAGGAGAATGAAATGTTAGGATTAAAGTGGATTCTTCGTACCAACTACAAAAAGCTTAAACTTCCATTGAGAATATTTGTGAAATTTATAAAAAATATGTTACCATACAAGTGACCATCCTATTTATATGTTCCTTTTATTCATGAATAATTTTTGAAATGGAAAGTATAGTTGATTTATCTTAGATTTCCTCATGTTAATGAGGATGAACATATCTTTATGGATGCCTTTCTAAAAAGTACCATAGAAAGACATGATGAAATCTATGAATTCTATCTTTTTAACATGTTGTTGGGTTACCAATCTAGATTTATAGTGAATTCCTTTGTAGGGGAAACACAATTGTGTTTTTTCCTTTCTAGCATGAGAAATTAGACAACATAAAATCAAGCACACAATAAATTTCTTGAATTTTAAAACACTACAAGACTATGTATAAGACCTCAATTTTCAAAGGCCCATAAAATCCTTGCTATTTTTCATCCCATGTATGATATGTACATGAAAAAAAATACCATGAATTTTTGAGAGAAAATTTAGCAACTTTTAGATATTTTATGAGCCAATATTCCATCAACTCCATCAATGCAAGCATATCTATGTGGGAGACTTTTCCTATTACTTTAAAATTTTATGGAAGTTATGAGTCCCACCACCATCAAGTGGAGTATTAGGAGAGATCAGGTGGTTGAAAAAATTATCACTCAACTCTTGGATGGAGGAGGATCTGATGTGTGGATTAGAATGAGATTTAGGTCTCCTATTCTTCTTTATCCTTTGTATCCCTAGTAAAATTAGCACAATTACATAGAGATAAAATTTTAGGCTAGCTTCACATAGTAGTAAGAGATTTTGGGTTTATGCCCAGAGGTTATCATGATTGGGGGAATCACTTTCATATTTACTATCTTAGTCAACAGTTGGAATTTGGACTTTCAAATTGAAGAATATGTTTTTCCACGAGTTTTCAAAATGACCTGCAAAAGGTAAAGTGTGGGGGAGAAATGATGAGAATTCTATATATCTAATTATATCTAATAGAAACAATCCATAAGTGTTTCCTTTTATTTATATATTTCATTGTATTTAATAGTTAAGGTCTTATCTAAGTAGGAAATAAGTGCAATTATCCTTTCTTTGTATGTGATACATTGTTGATTCTTTATCTTGTTATTATGTCTAACTTGGATGAAATGAGCATAGTTTTGTATACAAAAATACATCCCTATGGTAGGATCATTTTGAGAAAACATAAAATAGTTTTGGCAACCCTTTTTGGCAATAGTTTTGAAGATTTTTCAAAGAACATATCAAGCTGTGAGGAATTGTAGCTCTAAAGATACTCTGAAGGCACTCCAAAGACTTCTACAAAGTAATGTGAAGATGCCCAACCATGCTCCCAAGATGTCCAACTGGACCCTATAGATCAAGATAGTAACTTTATATATATATATACTTTCCATATTTAGATATCTTCTTTTAGACATTACTATTCATAGCAATGGTCTAAAATGATCCAGATATCTTCTTTTAGACATTACAATTTTGAAGATTTTTCAAAGAACATATCAAGATATGAGGAACCGTAGCTCTAAAGATATTCTGAAGGCACTCCAAAGACTTCTACAAAGTAATGTGAAGATGCCCAACCATGCTCCCAAGATGTCCAACTGGACCCTATAGATCAAGATAGTAACTTTTTATATATATATATATATATATATATATATATATATATATATATATATATATACTTTCCATATTTAGATATCTTCTTTTAGACCTTACTATTCATAGCAATGGTCTAAAATGATCTAGATATAAGTATACTTCTATTTTGTAAAACTATATATAATCTCTTTGGATCTATGTTAGTTATTTTCCATCTATTATTAGTTGAGTCAGTTCTAATGCCTTCTTATAAGCATGGGATCTAATTCCTAGATATTCTATATTTTAAATATGTGGATTTGGCCATTTAGATCACCAAATTTTGTATTATGTGAATAATTGTTGAGATGTGCTTTAAATACATGTCTCCTTCTCATTCAATATAGTTAACCAATGAATAATTAGTCAATCAATAGTGGTAAAAAACTAGAAGAATCATTTCAGTATAGTTTCACATATTTGTATATATTCCTTTGATAATGAAATAAGGTTTATCATTCCTTTTCATTACTGAGTAATGTTGTTCCTATTTTAAATAAGGAGCAAGGGTCCACTTGTCTCTAAAGATTAAAACAAATTAGTATTTTTAGTTATAGTTTACAAGTATTTATTTAATATAAGTAGAACTCATTTACTGTAAAGTGTGATTTCTTTTTCAAAGGCAAAGTGTGAATTTCCTTTTAATGCAAGTGTGTTTCCATTAAATACAAAGGTTGTCTTAATTTAATGTAAGTGAATTTTCTTAATGAAATATTTTGTCTTTAAATTTCATATTAATTAAAGTTTGTTAACTTGTCTCCATTTTCATAAATTGTCAAGAGAAATTTAAGTAATAGTAGATAACATTCATACATTCTAAAATATTTCACTATCCTAACCTATTGGGCAAGTCGAGTGAGGACATAATAATGTCTTATTCTAGGTGTTTAAGTTCTAGATGTTGATGGTGTGAAATAAAGAATAATTTTTAAAAAGAAGGCAATAATAGATCTATAGCTCCAAGAATTTGAATGGAGCCACCAGTGTTTTGCAGGGTGCTAAAGCAAACCAATAGGAGGTTGGAAGGTTAAGAGGTTCTATGGGCCATAGGATGTCTATAGTGGTTATCTAATTTGTTGGATTTTACCATGCTATAGATGAGCTTAAAAACCAAGTTGGGGCTAGTCCAAATGAGCTTACAGAGTATGCATGAACCTCTAGTAAACCCAACCACAGTAATACTAATAACTAGAAACTATACTAAGGCTTACATAAACAAGAAAGAGATAACAATATTGAACTAAAAGGAATGACCAAATAAGATTAAATCTAATGAACAAGGCACTTTGAGGCCAATTGAAAGATTTTTTAGAAATTAAAGATGTTTTTAAGCAAGGGCTCAAGAGTATGCCTATACTAGATTCAAGTTACCTTTCAATGCAATAATAGTGTTTCTTGTTAATGCAATGTCTTTTATTTTCAAGCTAAAGTGTGTGTGTGTGTGTGTGTGTGTGTGTGTGTGTGTGTGTGTGTGTGTGTGTGTGTGTGTGTGTGTGTGTGTGTGTGTGTGTGTGTGTTAGGATGTGGAGCTAAAAGCTTCAACTAGTGCAAACAAGGAGGAGGTTGCTAAGTTCTAGCGAGATCGGCATCGGTAGAGCGCAGTGCACAAGGCAACCGATGACGGCAGGGTGGACAGGAAGGCAACCAACATCGGCAGGATGTCGACCGACGTCGATTACCTCTAAGCAGATAGGGACCGACGTCAGTCACCTGTGGCAGTTCCAAAACTGCTTGTTCCACAGACAGTTAGTTCATTAAACTGAGTTTTTGCATGTAAAGGCTATTTTTTGGTCTTGAGTTACGTGTCTAATTATTGTAATTAGGATAGTCTAATTATTGTATGCATGAGATCTATATAATAGACTCATAGGATGTAGTGTAAAAGTGTGTTAGAGAGTAAGAGAGCAGAAATAAGCTCCTTTTGAGAGAAGAGAGCCATGGTGTGTTCCTCCTAGTTACCAATAGGGGTACTGAGAGTGTATGATCAGAGAGAGTTGCAAGTTGTGCAAGTTCTTAGAGAAGATCCATCGGGGTACTGGTTGAAGAATCATAAAGACTTGGTGAGGCAAGGACAAGGGTTCTTCAGGGGTGTAGAGAGACATCTACATGGTGAGTATGGTCTAGTTATTTGCAGGTAGTAGCAGAGAGCAGGAGATCTACTTGGAGTGCGTGGAGCACTAGAATACTGGTAGTGAAGGATACTAGCTAGTAGAGGTGAACATCAATTCTATATTAGAGTTGATTATTGGGACTAAGAGAGAGAGAGAGAAGAAGTCCTTAGGGTGTGGCAAGCCTTAGACGTGGAAGAAGAAGTGGCATCTTCTTTATTGTATGTTCTTCTATATGATATTAATACAAGATAGTGTATTGTCTCTCATATTCTGAGTTGTTTCATATTTCTATTTACTTTATATTTCTAGTTAAATTTTGTGATTAGTTGCCTCTACAGACTAATCTTATTTGTGCTCTTATTGAGGGAGCAAGATCCTAACTAAGTAGGCATCGGAGCATGTTTGTTTGTCTAGGTGCCTAGTCTAACGTGTGTGTGTGTGTGTGTGTGTGTGTGTGTGTGTGTGTGTGTGTGTGTGTGTGTGTGTGAGAGAGAGAGAGAGAGAGAGAGAGAGAGAGAGAAGTTTTGCATATGTTTTCTAGTGTATCTACTATGCAATGCAACAAATTTAAAAATAGAGTAAGCTTATACAAAAAATAAACATCTAAAGCCATGAAAATTCTCTTTAAACATATATAGATGTAATAAGATTCAGATAGTATACTAAGTAAAGCCTTCAATAACTAGTTTTCTAAAACAAGTAAACCCTAACATACATACTACTACAAACAAGTTAAAATATTTCACTTTGCAAATCAAAGTACCCTCATATCAAACTCAATGAAATTATATACTATCTACCAATTGATTATCAAAGCTTAGGAGGCAATGTAGGAAGAAGACTAGGCTGAGTGTACTGAGTCCAGACCAAGAGCCTAAGCTATGGGAGAAATGGAAGGGGAAAGCCACAAATTTAAGAGAAGTAATACAAGGAGAACATGAAATAGGTGAAATAGAGTCTTGAAGAGTTAAAGGGTAGTCTAGAAGATTTTGGAACAATTTTTAGTAGTAAATAGGATCACCAAATACGAGCAGTAGCAATGTAGGGCATCCATATTACACCAAAGAAATAATCATGCCAAGTAAGAACTAGTAGAGGTTCAAAGATGGCTGACAAACTTCTAAAGTGTGTGACCAAGAGAGTATGATAAAAGAGAGATGAAATATAAAATTTAAGGTAGACAGAGGTGAATGAATGAGGAAGCCTACATATATCTAGCCCTAATCCATCAAAAAGTAAAAAAAACTAACCATTTTTGACTATTTAGGACAAAATAGGGGTATTTTCATGCATTCTACCTAGGTTCCAGCTGAGGCCATGGATTTCATGAAGGAAACATGTGGTTTAGTCCATGGGATTCTTCCCTAAGCTATGGTCTTAGTCAAATGGAAGCCCAACCTAGTCAATAGCCTCCCAAATAGGTCCCACAAGGTTCCCAGGTGGTCTTTTTGGTATGATAAAGGCCCAAGATGGCTAAAGGGTGGGGTATGGCATGAAAAAGGTCTAATCAAGTCACTTATGACTCTAAGTGGGATACCTAGGGTTGGTATTCTACACATGAGCTAATGTATAATTATAAGGAGTATTATGGTCATGGGGAGTATGATTACATATGCCCTTGAGGTATAAGTAGTTGATGTTTAGAGGAAAAAAGAGTGTTGTGAAGTACCTAGAAACTATACTAAATCAAAGGAAAACAATAACTAAAAAGATAAAATAAAACATTATCTATACTTAATAGATAAGGATGGTGGTTTAAGACTATCAATGATGCAATCCAGTAGTGGAAGTGCATATGATGTGTGATCTAGAATCCACATCAACCTCTATCTCTAGCTCTAGCATCTATAAAAAGGAAACATAATTTATATCAAATCAAATCATACTATCTAGAATGACATTTACTAAAATCTCAACCCTAATATTCTCCCTATGAAGGATGTGGGTGAACTAGACATCCTTAAAGAAAGAGAGTAAATTACATGTCGCCTCAAATAGAGGGACCAACACAGAGCTAAGGATAGCCTAGACACTGGTGAGTTGAGACATAGCTAAGAGTGAGTCAAATAATAGTTATACATAACATGTACCTAACTCATGAGTGTTAGTTAAAACACCAATGATCATGTGATACTCAATAGCATTATTCATTTTGTTGACCAATAAATGGTTAGCTACAATAAGCTCATGTCCCAATGGATCATTGATAACCCAAGCCATGGCCATAGGCCTTGGGTTGCCTCTACTATCACAATTGGTATGAATCACCATGAAGAGGTGTACCATGATGGGGGTCAAAGATGTAGGATGAGAAACTACAAGATAGATATCTCCAAATAGAGTGGTATAAGTAAGTTGCATAGGGAAACAAGCAATAAAACCAAGCCATGATCAAAACAATTGACCAATGCCAATCCTGGGAAGAGGTAATAAGGATAAGTGGGAGGAAGTTTGGAGAAGAAAAAGACCAATTGAGAAGACTATAGTAAGTCTTTAACTACCACAAGCCACTAATGTTGAGAACTTGCAACCATGATGAAAAAAGAGGGAGGGAGTCAAAATGAAATTGACTATAGAAATGTAGAGAAATGACTAACTAAAAGAAGTATAGAAAGTAACTTCTATCCCTAGGTGCCCATAAAATAGGGAACATGATTAAGAGGTTAGTGGGGACCCAAAAATGGGTCTTAAAGACCTAATAGGGATATAGTGGGCCCAAGTCAACCTCAAATCAAAAATGGAGGCCACCAATGTGCTTAAAATGCAGTAAAACCTCTAAGATGGAGGTCTTATGGGCTAAAAATGCACTAGTAGGGAAAAAACCTTGAAAGGGCCCACTAAAAGTTTGGAAAAGAAGTCAAAAAGAAGAAAAAAGAGGAAAAAGATGCCATTTTCACTCTTATTTACAATCGAAGGGACCCAAAGGAGATTTAGGAGCAATCCAAAACTTAGACAGGATGAATGAGGATGTAGGGGCAAATTAGAGATGCACAGGATGGTTTGGGAAAGTCTTCTAAACATGCTTCTTCAAGTTTATGAAAAATTATGTAGTTTGGGAGGCTTTACAGTCATTTTCACTCATGTTGGATGATTTAGTAGGCAAATCAGATGAAACAAAGGTGAAAAATGATTGGCTTAATGAGACAAATAAAATAGGTCCAATGGGAGGCTCCCCCATGACCTAAGGAGGGAGAAATGGGGAACATAAGGACTCCCCAAAATGTCCCACACAAGTTGTGGCCTTACTAGGAAATTTTATAGTCTTGTAGTGGGGCAAGATGTAAAAGTTTTGTCCTGACCCACTATAAGGCTATGGCTTTACTGAGAAAGCCATGGCCCTAGGCAATAAAGGCCCATAATCAAGCCCAAATAGCTCAGGAAGGTTTAGAAGATCCTACAAAGGGATAAAAAGGGTAGAGATAGGGGAAAATATCAAAAATAAAATAAAAATCATTATTTTTAGTCTATTTTACCTCTTTCATGGTTAAAAATGATAATGATAGTGCATGTTACTTTCTTATGTAGACACATGAAGGAGGAATAATATTGGAGGAAAGTGAACCTTCCCAAGTGAGAGAGTAGCTAGCATGATGAGAGAGGTTGTGTGAAGTGTCCAACTAAGATAGAGTCCCATAATAGTTAGTTGAGGAGGTAGATTCTCTATCAGTAGAGGCATAGGCATGCATGTAGATTGCTAGACTTTGGAGGTTGGTGCATGTACCATCCCTGTATTATTCTAGATACTTGGTTAATGCATTCGCCATTGCATGGGTGTTGGAATGGCATGTGTTATAGTTGGGTCCTAATCTAGAGGTTGTTCTCAACATAGAGGATGTCTACCATCTTATTGGGTATAGCTTATAAGTAGGAAGATAGACTTGTCAGTAGTGTAGGATATAGTATTGGTATAGACCTATTTGGTGGGAACCCACTCACAATAAAATAGTCATGAAGTATAGATCTCTCAATATTCATCAAGAGTTATACCATTAAGGACAATGATAACAAGGATTTTGGTTAGGAGGCTCTACACTAGCCAAAACATGGGACTCTCATGGACTAGAGTTGTTTGATGCATGGAGAGAAATTAGAGGTATGCTTGGGGCTAGTATATCATAGGTAGACTATAATAGCAACTGGATCATATCTGGTACATAGGGGTAGGAAGATTGACATAGCCTAGCCTATGCATGGTGTGGGCATATGAGAGATTTCCCTTAATGAGGTTGAGGGTACCATATGGTAGTGATGCATACCCATAACTAGAGATAGGCACAACATGGGCTACCTAATTCACATATAGGGTGGGGCGTATGCAAACCCCAATAGAGCCAAACATAGTGATGAGCTACATCTAAGATGCATACAAGTCTATGGTATGGCCAAAGGATGCCATAGTAGAGGCCTATATGGGGTCATAAGAGCTCTATGGTCTACAAGGGTCTCACCTTCATCTAGGATGATAGGATCTGGTGATGAGAGAGAGATGGCTTAACTTAGGCTAGCTGGAGTTGAGCATGGCTAGCAGTCAAGGCACAAAGAGAGGGGTAGCAGTGGTGAGTGACCAAAATGATGAGGACGACCACCATTAAGATGAGTATGATCTATTGGGATGCCATCGGGTCCATCTACACCACTAGGTAAGACAAGTGTATTTGATAGATAACACTTTATCTTTATACTCATCCTTAATGAGAGTTGACATATAGCTAACACATGTGCTCTATGTATATGCATAGGTAATTAGCCTAGCTAGACTGGACCCCAAGTAGAACTAATACTGAGGGATAAATTCCCTAATTTTATAGGTATATTGATAATGGAGTGGGTGCCACATATACTAATGGGGGTAAAGACACATACTTGATTTTAGTGAATGGGTTCATGAACCTCCCTTAAACTGCTAAGGGTGTGGCATAGGATTCCATAACTAGAGGCTGATTCAACATGACACGAGGCCTCCATGGTGAACTAAAGAGTGGTTTTGGTAGAGTCATAGTTAAGACTAGTGAGATCCAAAGTTGAGATTGATCAACTATAAGCTGAGCTAGCTTGAGAGTTGACTAGAGGAGTAGTGGGACCTTGTTTGAGGTTAGATCAGTTAGCTACCCTAGAGGAGAGTGTCACATCACTAGTCAAGAGGCAACAATCAATATCTCCTCCTGAAGTATGACTAACATAGATACTCCCTATTCATAGGCTAATGGGTCATGTATATGTAGCCATATTAGTGATAGTTTTGGGGACTACGAGCCCAAACTTAGAGAAGCCAATTGATGTACCTAGAGAAAAAAACATGTATTTTGTGAGGATATATATATATATATATATGTATATGTATGTATATATATACATATATATATATATATGTATATATATGTATACATATATATATATATATAATATATATATATATATATACATATATCTATGTATATTTATATATATATGTATACATATATATATACATATACATAGATATATGTATATATATATTATATATATATATATGTATATATATATATATATATATACATATATATATATGTCTATATATATATGTGTATATATATATATATACATATATACATATATATATATGTATGCATGTATGTATATGTATATATGTATGTATGTGTATGTATGTGTGTATATATATATATGTATGTATGTATGTGTGTATGTATATATATATATATTTATATATATATATATATGTATGTATGTATATATGTGTGTGTGTGTGTATATATGTATATATATATATATATATATATATATATGTATATGTATATATATATATATGTATATGTATATATATATATATGTATATATATATGTATATATATGTACACACACACACACACACATACATAGCTCTTTCTCATTATCATCACATGTGTGTATATGATATTATGTTTAGGATGTATGTTTTATCTGATATAGACTACTAGATACAATGTGATTAGATAGTAGGGAGTGCTAAGAAAAATCATGTGCACGCACAAGTCATCTCTCCCTTTTTATCACCACCATTCATGTGCCATTGGTATATGTGCACGCACATATACCAATGGCACATGAATGGTGGTGATAAAAAGGGAGAGATGACTTGCCTTACCACCATAGGTGACTTCTCTAGAGGTCCACATAGGCCCTAGAGATGAAATGTCTTGAGGTATAATCCATTAATTAGATGATATAAGGGCTCACCTTCGAGAGTTGAAAGATGATAGGCCTTATTACTGAGAGAGGTAATGACAACAAAAGGGCCAAACCACTTGTGAGAAATTTTGCCTTTTTGATAGTACTCCTTATCAAAAATAAACATCATATCACCTACTGTTTAAGGAAGATAGGGCACCAAATTCTATAATTGGGTGTATTGATGGCATTGATAAGCACAATTATTTCTTAAGATATTTCAAGTATCACTCATCTAAAAACTCAAGTACGATGAGGTGAGCAGTGCATTCTTCTTCACTAGAAAGAGATCTAAAGTTCTTAACTTCAAATGAGGGGACCAAAACTTACAAGGGTAGAAAAACCTTAGACCCATACATGAGGGAGTATGGGATTTCTTCCATGGCTATGCAAAAACTAGTCCAATAGGCCCAGAGGGAAAGATAGAGAATGAGATGCTAGTCTCTCTTAGACTGGGCTATGGTGTGAAGAAGCATCTTCTTCAAAGTTTTATTTGAAGATTCAATTTCCCATTACCCTAGGGGTAATGGGTAGAGGAGAAGTTTAAATTGAAGCTAAAATGTTGAGCTAAGTCATGCATCTTAGGGATTTGGAAGCCTGGACCATTATTAGCCATGATCATGGTAGGGATCCGAAACCTACAGATGAGCTAGTTTAGGATGAACTTGGCAACCATCTTCCAACACATGCTTCTAAGAGGCATGGCTTTGACCCACTTCATGAAATAGTTAGTATCCATGATGAACTAGTGGCGACCATCAGAAGAACTGGGTTTTAACTCATCAATAAAGTTGAGAGCCCACATAGAAAAGGGCCAAGGAGCCAAGATTGGCTGTAAGAGGCTATTCATGGAATTGATGATAACCCCAATGACTTGGCACATTTAACACTTTTTCTTATATTAGATAACATCCTTAACAAGAGTGGGGTAGTAGTAACTCATCCTAATAATACACTAAGTGGTAGCCTACCCTCCTGAGTGGCCACCATAATTTCTCTCATGATATTCCTCAAGTGTAAGAGGAACATCCTTAGGGGAAAGGCATTGCATCAACACACCATCAAGACCCCTCTTGAATAGGGTACTACTAAATATAACATAGAAAACTATCAACTTATAAATCTAATAACATCCTTAGGAAGGAGTGTTGATTAGATAAGACTGATATTCAAGGTAATAGGAAGTGTCTTAATACCAATCACACTTAGAGACCTTAAAACAATCAATCAAATAGACCAACGCATTAGGGAAAGCATTGTCAAGTAACTCCTCATTAGGGTTTAGCCATGGGTAGTCAGCAAGCTGATCAGTGATAATGAAGCCCTTAGTGGACTTTTGGTTAATGATATAGAGGTCAAACTCCTAGAGAACATGATCCACCTCGTAGTCCTACCAATAAGGTGCATCTTGTCAAACAAATAACAAAGTGGCTCAGATTAGATAATCACAATGGTAGTTTGTCCCAACATGTAATATCATAACTTATTCATAGAGAATATGAGGAAGAGACATTGCTATTCAACTAAAGAGTAGTTGAGATCATGACCAACTTGAGTCTAGGATATGTAGTAAACAACTCTCTCTCTCTCTCTCTCTCTCTGCTAGTGTCATCTGTTTGGCACAACATACCCTCGATGGAAAGATTAGTGATAGAGGTATATGAGATAAACTCATACCCCTCAATGGGTGCTATTAGGATGGGGGGTTATGAAACATGCACTTCAACTACTTGAAATTGACTTGAACTTCAATAGACCATAAGAATGAAGTGTTCTTATGAAGCATACAAGTGAGGGGTATGGATTTATGAGCATACTCCTCTAGAAAATGCTTGAGGAAGTTGAGAATTTTAATAAAGGA
Organism: Torreya grandis; assembly: GCA_037957365.1. Classification (NCBI taxonomy): domain Eukaryota; kingdom Viridiplantae; phylum Streptophyta; class Pinopsida; order Cupressales; family Taxaceae; genus Torreya; species Torreya grandis. The sequence goes on from JARHVA010005403.1 coordinate 1,082,987, forward strand.
TTGTAACTAAATGAGATTGTGTAGGAGAGGCATCTTAAGAATGACCCTAATTTTTTCAAGATCCACCTCAATGCCCCTTTGTGAAGTGAGGAAGCCAAAAAAAATTCTAGTGAAGATGCCAAAAATACACTTCTCAAAGTTGAGGCTAATTTGATACTCATGGAGACACTCAAATATGATCTGGAGATCTCACACACATTCATCCCACTTTCAATATTTACCAAGGAAGTAATCAACATATCACTTAACAATCTTATGGATGAGGTCATGAAAAATGTGGGTTATATATCATTGATATGTGGCCCCAATGTTCTTTAGATCGAATGGCATGACAACATAATAGAAAACACCCCAAGGGGTAGTGAATGTCATCTTGTGTTGATCCTTGGGGGCAATCCAGATCTAGTTGTATCTATAGAATCCATCTATGAGAGACATGATCTCAAAGCTAGTAGTGGAATCAGAAATTTGGTGAATCAAGGAGTAAGAAAAGTATCCTTTAGGTAATCTATATTAAGATCCTTGAAGTTGATGAAAATCCTGATTTCCCATTCTTTTTAAGAATGAAGAAAAAGTTGGAAACCCATCGAGGGTAGTTAACAACTTGAATGAAGCCAACTTAGATGAGCTTCTTAATATCAACCTTAATTAGGAGACTTTTGCAACCATTGGTCATTAATTCTAGTGAGTAGGGTGAGCACCATCATTCATAATGAGGTTAAGCATGATGATGTTAGAATCCATGCTATTCATATAAATGTGTTCTCAAGAAAATACATCTAGAAACTCATGCAAGAAAATGACCAATACATCCTAATCATTTGACACAAGACTAACACTGATCTTAATGGTCTTAGGACTTACCAAAGTTCCTAGGTTGACATCCATAGATCCTTTGACATAAATGGAATGGCCTTACTAAAAGAAATCCAAAGTAGGAGGGAGAGACTAATCTATAACCTCAAGTTTAAATAGGAGAACATTCATGATAAGAATGCCTAGGGTTAGACCCTCAGTAAGATAAATATTGAATCCAAGGTGTTCAAGGGAATAATCATGTTTATGAAAAGATCAAATGAGCTTAGTGTAATCCTTTCTCTCCTTAAAAAAATTATGGGTTGTGACATAGATGAAACAACAATCATGATCATACTTGATCACTCTAGTGGCCTCAATGAGAGAAGCATTAAGGGAGCATATACTTTGATGAGAAAAGTGCAACATGAGGGGGATCTCAAAATCTAAGGAGAAATCCTAAATGAGGTTACCTAGGAGAGATGAGTTAGTTATACATCACAACTTAGAAGAGAGAATTGATCTGCACTTATCATACTCTTGGTGGTGAAAATGAACTAGTACTCTACTAAGTCACAATGATCACCCTTGATAAGAAGAGATTTAGTTGCCAAAGGCATGTGGGCTCCCATAAAAACTCAATATGAGAATACTAAAGCCTCATTAAAGGGATTTGTCTTTGCATAGAGTAATGCCTAGGGGTCTAGGTTAGCCTCTATAATATGAACCTCACCCTCATGCATGAACTAGACCATGCAAAACATGTTCTATGTGACAGCCTGCATGGTGGCAGTCCAAGGATGTCTAAGGATCATGTTGTATGAGAGATCAAGATATAAAACACAAAATGTGACTCAAACTACCTTATGACCAAACTTGATGCAGAGATTCACATTTCCCACTAGCATAATCATGTCATTATTGAAGCCAACACACCTATGGTTAGAATCAAAAAGCTTTTTTTGATTAATCTCAAGCTCATCGAACACATGTAGGGGCATGGTATTCAAGGTAGATCTTTCATATATGATACACCACTTTTATGTGACAATCATTAATGAAAGTCTCAATATAGAGTGGGAAATGATCTCTCTTAGCCAAAATTGATACATTTAACAACGAAGTTGGGTTGAAAGAGACAGCTAAAGGGTAAAGATTCTTGAGCATATCAGATTTAAACAACACCCCAATGTCATCATAGAGAATATCCTCACAATAAATACCAAGCTCATTGAGGATAAGGCCCATTTGCTCAGGGTAAAGTTCAATCAAGTCCCAAATTAAGATCTTGATCGAGAGGCCCTATAACTCCTTGATGAGAAAGTATGGGCACTATTTAGCCTAGGGAGGGATATAACACTAAAAATCTAATATGACTTTGGGATTCCCTACCCTCATGGGTTGGATGGAAGGTCCCACACCATTAGGCTCTCTACAGGAGTCAGTGGCCTAACCTGAGCATGCATTGAAAAATTATTCATATCTAGTAGGAGTGATGTCAATAGTAGCAAGTACATTGATAATCTCATGTTTGGGTTTTCCTTATAGGGTAGCTTGAGAAGAGGAATTAGAAGATCTTAAAGAGAAAAAAGGAAAGTGTGGTGCCTTAGCCTTTGATTTCTTCTTTTCCTTATTATGATAAAAAAGGCTCTTTGAAAACATCTAACTTGTGTTTGGACTCTACAAGTGGAGAGCTCTACACCTATAGTGAGGGTTGCCCAACAGAATTTTAGGTGGCATAATTGGTATCATCATGCCCTTTCATCTGATGGTAGTGGTAAAATTTGGTAGGGTCATAAGGGAACATAGTCTATTGTTTTACTGTGCTAGATTCAAAAACCTTCTTTTTAGTTGGCTTCTTACTTACAACATTTACCTCATGACTATCCTTCTTGTCCTTCTTATAAAGAGGAGAATTTGTGATACCATCCTTAGTCACATTGTGGTTGTGATCACAAGATGAGGATGAATTTTGGGAAGGTACAGACCACATGTCCATATGCACTTTAGAAACTTTGATCTTTAGACACTCATTAACATCCTCATCATAAGAGGTGGGCACACATTTTAGGACATCAAGGTGAACCTCCTACCTTAATGCTCATGTGAACATATCATAAATCTAGTCATCTAAGAACCTATTTATATACATATGAATGACTGACTTCCATCTACACACAAAATCAATGTTAGACTCACCTTTAGCTTGCACAATAGAGGTAGTGACTAGATGTTGAGATTAAAGGGTCTAGAGATATCAAAATATTGGAGGAAGTCATCTAGATGGAATTGGAAACTAAAAAAAGAATCTAGAATTAGATTCTAAAACCAAACAAGAGCTTCAGCTTGTAGAGTATGAGCAAAGAGATCTAACAACATACATTCATCCTATTCCTAATCTATACATGCCATCATGAATGTCGTAATATCCTCTAAAGGACTAAAGTCCCATGTCCCATTGAAATTAGGTAGCTCAAGGTTGGGTATAGGAAGGGGAATAACATGCACCCAAGGGGATAGAAGATTCCTACAAATATCCTCGTAGGTACTATTGATGGCTAGTTGATGACAAGCTCTAAGAAGAGGCTCATGATGGTGATGATATTTCTTATAGACATAGGCATCATCATGACCATGATCATAGTGGGGATGATATCAAGGTGGCTCCTAATAAGGGGGATAGTCATGGAATAAATTATCTCTACCATGAGGTAAGGAGTATCTATAGGAAATGTGGTAATCCCCATGAGACTATTGAGAAGACATGTCATACTCATAGAAATGGTCTTGGTGAATACCACCTCCATGATAATGGGAATTATCCATTGATTCAAGGTCAAATGGTGGCCATTTATTCTCTCAATATGCATCCCATGAATCTCTAGTCTGTAGCTGATGATCAAAATCAACATGCTCATTAGACACCCTAAAATAAGGGCTAAGAGGATGGGAAGAATTTTCATGACAAAGATATCTTCCTATGTGTGAATAACCATGATCCAAAACATGGACATGTGGATGTTCTTGAGGTGAAGTTTCCTACTAGGAAAGAGGTGGTGAACTTGCACAAGGGCTTGATAAAGTACTTGAAACTGAGTGGGTGCATGATCTATCTCTAGAGGAAGCATGATGTTGAATCCTAACAAGCAAGAGATGAAATTCATTCATCTAAAGCTACCTATGAAAATCCTCAATGATTACATGAAAATCATCAAGTAATAATTAGGTAAGAAGATCCTCATCACCACATATGGGTGAGTGAGATATAGCACATTGATGAGCAAAAATATTTTCAGATGAATACAGTTTAGACAGGTGAAAATGAGACCAATTCCAATAGTTATATTCTTTCTAATCTTGTTCCCTTTTAAATGTGAGATGGTTTACACCACCATGTTGGGTCAAAGGGGCCTTATGAATCTTAAAATGTCTAGTCATTTCATTCTAGCCATGGACTGCTCACGAGTGAGCTCAAGGATGAGACCCTAAATCCAATGGGAATGGCATCCCAAGGGTGGGAGACTAGCCATGGCTGTAATGAAACACAAACACCACATGAGGCAATAAAAGAGGTAAACTGATGGAGAACTAATAAGGAAGGTGCTATGAAATCAAAGCAAGAGAAAACAACCAAGGCGAGAGTTGAAACACAACTGAAAGCAAAGCCTATTGACTAACAAAGGGGAGTTGGCTCAAAGAGATCTAAATGGGATAGAACTAGTGTGAGATCATATGTTAGGTCCCATTGAGTGTGCCAAAATGTATGTCCAAGAATCTGAATAGAACCACTAGTGTTTGGTAGGGTGTTTTAGCAAACCACTAGGAGGTTAGAAGGCTCAAGGTTTCTATGGCCCACATGAGGTCTATGGTGGTTATCTAGTTTGTTGGCTTGCACCATGCTATAGATAGGTTTTCAAACCAATTTGGGGCTAGTCTAAATGAGCATAAAAAGTATGCAAAAACCTATAGTAAACCCAACCATAGTAATACCAACAACTAGAAACTATACTAAGACTTACACGAATAAGAAAGATATAGCAATATTGAACCAAAAGGAATAACCAAATGAGATTAAATCTAATAAACAAGGCATTTTTATGCCAATTGAAATATTTTTTAGAAATCAAATAAGTTTTTGGGTAAGGGATCTATATCATGCCTATACTAGATTCAAGTTACATTTTAATGCAATAATAGTGTTTCTTGTTAATGCAATGTCTTCTACTTTCTATCGAGAGAGAGAGAGAGAGAGAGAGAGAGAGAGAGAGAGAGAGAGAGAGAGAGAGAGAGAGAGAGAGAGAGAGAGAGAGAGGGTTTGCATATGTTTTCTAGTGTATCTATTAAGAAATGGTTAAAAATAGAGTAAGAATATACAATAAAGGATCATCTCAAGCCATGAATATTTTATTTAAACATGTATAGATGTAATAAGATTCAAAAATTGTGCTAAGAAAAGCCTTCAATAACTATTTTCATAAAACAAGCAAACCCTAGCATATATACTACTATAAACAAGATAAAATATTTCACTTTGTAAGGTAAAGTGCCCTCATATCAAACTAAATGAAAGTGAAAACTATCTACCAACCAATTATCTAAGATTAGGAGGCAATGTCAGAAGAAGATTAGGCTAAGAGTGTTGAGTCTAGACCAAGAGCTAAAGCTATGGGAGAAATAGAAGGGGGAAGCCACCAATCTAAGAGAATTAATGCAAGGAGCATAGGAAATAAGTTAAATGGAGTCTTGAGGAGGCCAAGGGTAGTCCAAAATATTATAAAACACTTTTAAATAGCAAATATAATCACCAAATAAGAGCAACATCAATGTAGGGCATCCCTGTTACACTAAAGAAACAATTGTGCTAAACAAGAACCAATAGAGGTTTGAAGATGGTTTAAAAACTTCCAAAGTGTGTGATCAAGAGAGTATGATCAAAGGGAGATGAAATATTGGAGTGAAACTAAATAGAGAGTGGTGAATCAATGAGGAAGCTCACATGTATCCAACCCTAATCCATTAAAAAGTAAAAAAACTAGCTATTTTTTACCGTTTGGGACCGAACAGGTGCATTTTGATGCATTCTACCTAGGATATGACCTAGATCATGGATTTCATGAAGGAAAAATGTATTATAATCCATGGTTTACCTCCCTAATTCATGGCTTGGGTCAAATGGAAGCTCAGGCTGGTCAACAACCTCCTAAATAGGTCCGATAGGGTCCCCAGGTGGTCTGCCTAGTCTGAAAAATGTCTGAGTTGGGTAAATGGTGGGTAAAGGGTTGGGGTATGGCATGGAAAATATCCAAGAAAGTGGATTATGAATATAATTAGGATAACTAGGTTTTTTATTTTGCACATGGGCTGATTTATAATCATAAGGAGGAGTAGGGTCATGGGAAGTAAAATTATAAGACCTTTAGTTATCAAACCTTCTATATTCACCTTTATGTAATATAGAATTATAGTTTTTATTTTCTATCCTTAGGATTTAGACTTAAATATCATAATAAACCACTCAAACAACAAATTGTAAACTCAAATAACTAATGGTATCATTGAATATATCCTTGGACATTGTCCCTAGTAGAAAATGACACCAATCCATTGATTGGTTAAATAAGAGGTATAATGATAGCTTACCAAGAGGCATATGTGTGGATTTGAAAGGTTAATTCCCGATTAGGGCCTCTTAATACTATATTAATTATTAATATATATTTAATTTCTTAGAACCTTATTTGACATCCATTTATCCAAATAAAATCATCATCTTTAGAAAGAAAAAACTATAGAGGTTTTGTAATTTTACTGAAATTTTTGAAATATCAATGATAGTATCTAGTGTGTCCTAATAAATCATGGATGTATTTTTATTTTTGTATAATTTGTAAGTTATTGATTACTCTTATTTTAGTAGGATCTAATTTGATTCTTACAAATGAGATGTGGTGTCCCAAAACAATGCCTTCAGTTATCAACATGTAACACTTTTCTTGATGTAGGGATAATTGGTTATCTTGACATCAATGAAGGAATTTATCTAAACTATTGAGGTATTTATCATATGTTTACCCATAGACTATGAAGTCATCTTCGTAGATATCCACACAATCATGGGAAATATTAAAAACATGGTCAAAATAACCCTTGGAAAAGTAGTGGGAACATTGCATAAACTAAATGGTAATATGGCATATGTATAGGTGTCCCAAGGAATGAAAAAGTAGTAGTATCTTGGTCCTCAAGAGCTATTATAATCTAATTATAGCCACCAAATTCATCAATAAAGGATAAATATTTATTTCCTACCAATGTGTTAAGTATTTGGTCAATGAAAGGAAGAAGAATGTGATCTTTCCTTGTGGTTGTATTTAACTCCAGGTATTTGACACATATACACCATTTTCCACCATTTTTGTGTATGATAAAAAGAGTTAAAACCCATTTAATATCAAAAATATGATAGATAAACCTTGCATCTAAGAGTTTTTATAACTCAATTTGGAATGTGTTTTAATAACAGGGTTCACCCTACATTATGATTATTGATTAGGTTTACACTCATCCTTGATGTAAATGTGGTGGGTACATATAAATGAGGTAATACATCTCATGTAATGGTACTCCCAAGAAAATGTTGTTTTGAGGCTTTAGAGCATGTTGATTAATTTAGTTTCCTATTGAGATTCCAATTGATTATTGATATTAAGGGTTTGTCTTAGAAAGATATATGTAGAATAATTTGTCCTTCATATTCATCTTCCACCTAAGAGGTTTTTTTTATTTCATAGTAATGTTTGATTGGTGGGTACAATACTAATTTCTTAGTGTTATTTCCATTTCAAATTAGTATGTTCCTAGATCTAAAACTAATGTAAGCATTAATTGTAGCTATCCATGGTCTTCCTAGAATAATGGGATATCCTCTTAAGTTGGATTTAGGTTATAAGATGATAAAATCAAAAAATTATTCCCATAAATCCATGGATATGGCTAAGTCTTCTATAACCCCTCTAGTTTTACTGTGGATTTATCTACCATTATATAACATTAGGTGCAAGGAAAAGACATTTAAGACAATTTTTTTGAATTATTTCCATAGTCATGACATTGATGGCTACTCCTAATTAAATTAAGGTATTTCATATAATATTTACATAAACATTGACATCAACTACATGGATTCTTGGATCGAAATACTTAGGTGGAATTTCATTTCTGAGCATAATGTACATAAGTTTTCCAGCCACTTGGATGGTCTTGGGATCTTTTCTCTTTTAGCTAGGCTTATTTAATCATAGTTCACACAATAATTTAGTATATATGGATATGTCTTTTACTATATAGAATAATATAATTTTAACACAAACATTATTTAATTATCCTATACATTTTGGAGGTTTAATCTCTTAGGAAAGTGGGGTTGGTAGGACCTTATTGTGTTGTGTTTGTGTTTAGCTCATGTGTAATGGTTTATTTAAGTGGTTATGGGTTAGTATGAGTCTTTGAAATCTCTTTAGTGGGTTACATTATTACATGTGAAGTGATGTGTGGATGAAAAAGTCCTAAACAAAGATGGACTTAATTAATGTCCATTGCATAAGTTGGATATTACATTATTTTAGTGGCTTGTGTTAGTTGAACCAACTTATTGATAGGGTTTGGTATAGGCTGGGCGGGTAGTTATAATGTCCTAAGAGTAGATTGAGTGTTAGGAATCAAGGCTAGTTTTTGTTATTTTTTTAACTATGGCTATTAAATAAAACCCATATTTTGGTTAAATTAGGGTTGGTTATTTCTCCATGGATGTTGCCATTGGTTAGAGGAAGAGAAATATTGTTGATTATGATTATGAAGTTGACAAGACTAGCTTTGGGATGGTTTACAATTATTTGGTGTTTCGATATTCTAGTGTTACCAATTTTAAGGTGTCCAAGGCTGATTTTGGGGTGGCATAAGTGTCTAAGAATTAGATTTGTACCAATTAGGAACAACTCAAAATTGAGAATTTGAAAATGTATAATTTTTTGGCATACCTTGATTGGGTGGACTTAGTGTCTATTGCCCTCATGAGCTATGTAGAATATGTGATCTCCATATCCACCTATCACATGAAATTCCATTATTTAAATATATTTATATGTTATGATGTCTAATTTTAATTGAAAAACATGTCATTCATAGTCAAAATTCTTCTTATGATAATCTAGACAATAAATCATCAAGACAATAAACCATCAAGGCCTACTCTATTTATTTTTACTTCTTCCTTGTGTGCAACATATCCATTTGAATATTTTTGATTGATAATATCTTGAATCATATCCTAAAACAAATTACATACCTCTATTTTTGATAATTCATTTTCAACTGATAACGGAAGTATATTACTTCTAAATTTTTTTTTCATTGTTGACCTTGAATAATTATTACATAGAAGGGTGATCTCATTGAATGGTATTTTTGAGAAATATCAACCACTCATTAAGTCCAATTCTTCCAATTTTTATTATTTAACTCACTTCAAACATATAAATTTGTGAGAATATGAATTCAATATGGTCTACTTATATTTTTTAGGTTGAACACAAACCATTCTATGTAATCCTCTAGTACTTATCCTCTTTTTGTTACATTTAGAAAATATCATCTCCCATGTAGTTCCTTCCTCGATAGTAATATTTATATTTATAAATAAACTTTTCCTTCATATCTCTCTAGGTGGAGACTCTATCCTTCCCTATGCACATAAATTATCTAAGGGTTGCATCTTTAAGTGTTTTCATAAAAAAAATCAACTTTTGAACATCTTGATTGTAGTAATAGCTATGGCATAAGAAATCAAATTCAAAGAGGAACACATTTGGATCCTCATTTTCCTTTCCACTAAAATTAGGTAGGAAAAAATGAAGAATATTTTTCATAGGTGAATTTCCCTAGGGGTATTAATGGGAAAATCAAAGGTTGTATAATAATTTATAATCTTTTCTTCTTGATGGTCCTCCATGAATTTTCTGACTATGTAAACCATCAATTTATGTCACCCACTCTTAAAATTATTTAATAATATATATCATCCACAATGAATAATAAATTGAAAGTTTTGTATTTTCTAAGGGAAGAGAGTGTCTATTAAATGTAGGTGGGGGAGTGGATTTTCTTAAAAATCCTTTGCGAGTTTATGATTATAAAGAGGTTATCTTGTTTAGGAAAATTAGTAGGTTATGTAAGTTTGATATTTATTTTAGGGAATAGAAGGGTTTTTAATTTTATTTTAGAAAGGAGTTTGGGTGAAGGTGGGAAAATGAATGAAATCCTTTTCAGTGTGGGTGGCCAAATAGAAACCCTCTAAAATGGTGGAAAGATTTTTTTCTCATGAATATTGAAATCTTTTTCTTCTTGATTCTTTGTATGTTTTATGAGTTCAACCTAGAACTCTTATACCATTTTCTCCCTTATCTCTTCTGATGATAACTTTGTATTGTCTATAGGAGTTTTCTTATGACTTATACTTACTACAAGTTGTGACTCTATTATTTTATCTATAGTCAACCACTTATGAAATAATCTAACCAAATGGTCTCATTCACATTACATGAAAATAAACCACTCTCTTTTTCTTGTCCTTTTATCTACCCTACACTCTATAGGATTAGTAAAACATGTGTTTTTGGGTTTTTCACTAACATAATTTTTTTTATAGATTGAATCTTCTATCTAAAAATCAAGAAATATAAACTAGGAAAATAGTAATTGAAAGCTAAGAAAACTAAAAAAATATAAAATAGCACAACAAAATGATTTATCAACTTGAAGATACAAGTTTTTTGACACCTTATTTGGTAATGGAACCAAAATTATGAGTATAATTTAGCCACCAATTAAAGTAACGTAGACTAATCTCTATATGTAAACCTTATCAATAAATAAGATAACCACTTGGTTTATGAACTCTACTTCATTCACTAATTATCAACCCAGGGTGCATTAATATTGAAAATATATCAAAATTTTATGTGCAACACTCATTCATTCTCGTTAGAACATTTAATAGCTAAGGGGATATCTTATACCCATAGTACATTTAAGTAATTAAAATAATAAATGTTTAATTAGTTACTAAGCAATGGTTGAAAACCCTCATTTAAATAAATAATAAAACCTAATTTGTTTTTTATCATTGATTTAAAAATAATTATTGAGGAAGGATGGACACATTGGTTACATTAGTAACATCCCATCATCCCCATTATAAATAGGGGTTTTCCCCATTTTTAATTCATCTCAAAAATACTCAATGAATTTGATATTTATGTGTGGAAAATATTTATAAAGGTTTTATGAAGAAGTTTTGATATAGAAAGGAAGTGAAAAGAGAAAGGCTTGGTATTGGGGTTATTTATTATACAAATATATAAAATAATCATTTGTGATTTTTCACCTCTTGGAGGTTTCCCCATGTAATTTCGTATGTCATGTGATCTAGTTGTGTAATGTGACTTTACTCTTGTTTTCTTAACTATATCTATTTAAATGCTTTACATATATAATTTTTATCCTATAAATTTTATAATGGTACCAAAGCCTTTGATGAATTGATTCAATGGCAAGGTTGATTGAAGGAGTTATGTGATATCCCTATAAGCTTCTTACCCAAGAAATATTTTTTTTCTCAAACATATGGATGAATGGTATAGCTATAGTATGACCTTGGAAGTAACTAAATTTATTGAAAAATCTTATTGATCCCTATATATCAATGCTTGTCATCAAAAAATCTTTAGTCTATCACTCAAACCTATGTTAAAGCAACCACAGATCAAATTTTCACACAAACTCAACCTATAAAATATTAGTACAACCCATTGTATGGATTTGTGCATTTTTTAGAGTGTGAAAAATCAAAAAAATTGTTTTGGATCCTCTAAGGCTTGTTTATGGTGTTTTAAACCTCCAAAAACACTACTATTTTTAATTCAAACTACCCATAGAGACTATGAAGGATTATTGAAGCCCCTTAGGAAATTTATCTTCATTGGAGTGCACCTGTATGGCTAGGACAACAAAAATAAAATAAAATAGAGTTTTTTGGTTGTAAAATTAGATTTTGAATCTTTTGAATGCTTCATGGCAAATATTTAAGTAACATAGCAAGTTTTAAATCTTTTAATAGCTTATTTCAACCTACAACTTCACCCATTCTTCACCTAATATGCCTTTCTTTAGCATAAAATGATTATAAGGTTAGTATATAATTATTGAAATATATTTAATAATTAATTAATTTATTTATTTTAATTATTCCATGCATTACACAAGGTGTACCCCATATTATAATTCATTTTTTAATCGAAGAAGTTAAAAAAATAAATTTTCATTTACTTATAAAATCACACACACACACACACACACACACACACACACACACACACACACACACACACACACACACACACACACACACACACACACACACACACACACACACACACACACACACGTGCGTGCGTGCGTGCGTGCGTGCGTGCGTGCGTGCGTGCGTGCGTGCGTGTGTGTGTGTGTGTGTGTGTGTGTGTGTGTGTGTGTGTGTGTGTGTGTGTGTGTGTGTGTGTGTGTGTGTGTAATTTAAAAAATAAAATAAAAAAGGTATAAATTTTAATTTTTAAGTCTTAAATTAGGATCCTTGAAATGTTGGTGGCTTTCATTTTTCTAAAAGCTTATAACTAGGGTGATACAATGTTCAAAACCAGCTAAAAATAACTATTTTAATACTTTTTGATATATTCTAGTTACTTTTTAAAATTTAATTAATTTTGAATTCCATTTTTTGGTTTGCATTCCAATATTATCACATGCAAACACTTCTCTAGTGTCATTTTCATTTGTGACATTTGACCTAATGAAACTTTTGTCAACCATAGTCATGTAGCTAGTCATTTCCTAGGTTTTGACACATTACAAACACATTGGTGTGGTATATGTTTTGTGTTGAAGATTAATATTATAGTTTTCACACATTTTTAATCATAGTGTTGAGATAATTGTGTGTGCAACACTTGTGACACATGAATTAGTGAATTTTGCTTCAAATCATTTATCACATATTTTAAAAACTATTACTTAGTGATATTTTTAATTAAGTTTCCTATCAAATAAAGTTAAAATTTACATTAAAAAAGTTTAGGTTTAAGCATTAACTAGTGTTATACTATCATTATTAAAGGGAAGCAGTGGATTTGCCTACTTTTTATTAGATAAATATCAAATGTTTAATGGATCAAATTATAATATATGTAAAATCCACATTAAAACTAGAATTTTTGTTCTAAAAGTTGTGGAACATTATTGTCAGGATTGCAAAGGCCCTGTCAAGATGACATGTGACACTTGAGCTTTCAAATATATTTCAAAAAAAATCATAATAAGCCATGTAGACTATATTACAGAGTGTTAAGGATGATTTCCTACTCCATATTGACAATCATGAGTCGTATAAAGATTCTTGGAAACACTTTAAGTCTATGCATGATGGCACTCATCTCTAAAAGATTATTAAATTGATTCTTGAATTATTGGCTACAACTATGAAAGGTGAATAAAAGTTTGTTAATTTTATTGATAAAATTAAGAATATTAAATATTAGTTAGATAGATTCAACTATAATGTAATTCAAGATCAATTGTTATATTTTATTATTAAATTAAATATTAGTGAAAATTTTCATAATTTTATTTCAATTTTGAATTGAAAGTACCAAACAAAGCAAGATATCCATGATCTATCTACCCTATCACCTCCTCTAATTAAATAATAATAGGTGAGGTCTAAATTTAACTCTAAACACAATGTCACTTAGGCATTTAACACTCTCAACCCTATTTATGGGTAAAATAGAAACTAGAAATCTAACCTTATTTTTGCTAATGGTAAAAACAAGACCATGAAATCTGGGAATAAGAATCATAAACCTAAGTTTAATGTGAATTGTAACATGTGGGGTAAATTTGTCTATGTAATAGAAAATTTTCATAAAAAAAGATAGTGTTAACAATAAATCTTCTAAAAATAAAAAAGGGAAGAAATTTGATTAAAACTATAAGAAGAACCATAATCGTAAATAAAATTATAATGTTATTATTTTATATACTACAATATTTTATTCTAATGAGAATGAATGGATTTTATATAGTGGTGCATAACATCATATGAATTTTTTATTTAACTTTTTATTTGATACTAGAGATATTTATAAAAATATTTATTTAGGAGATAATTCATTCTTAGAAGCAACTAAACAAGGAAAGGCAAAATTTGTATAGTTGTTATTGATGATGTTTTTTTATGTACCTAATATTAAGAAAAATTTGTTATATTGTTCTCAACTTAATATGATAACTTCATTTTATCTTTTCTTAAAGGTATTTGGTTGATCATAAATCAATTTGGTTATGTTATTGTTGAAGGAACTCAAAAGAATGGTTTATACATTTTCTCTACTTCTTTTGTGAGTTGTCTTTCATCGCATAGTAAGAATGAATTTTAATTATGGCATGAAATATTAGGAAATATTAATTTTATAATTTGACATGATATGTCTTCTCATATTCTTGTTTTTAATCTTCCTTCTATCTTTTCCCATCATGAAACTAGTGAAGGTTGATTACATGGTAAGCAACATACTAATCCATTTCAAAAGAATCATGATGTAAAATCCTCTCATCCTTTAAGTTTAATTCATAGTGATGTTTTAGGAGCTCTTTAAATTATATATATTAATGGTTATTTGTATGTTATTAATTTTATATATGATTATACTACAATGATCTAGTTATATTTCATTAAAAATAAATCTAAAGTGTTGTCTAAATTCAAAAAAAAAGTTGATGAAAATGCTTCTAATTTTTGTATTAAAATATTAAGATCTAATAGTTATGGTAAATATATTAATAAAGAGTTTGATTATTTTTGCATTAGTTATGGTATTCAAGGGGAATTGATTTTTCCCTATTCCTCTTAGTAAAATAATATTATGAAAGGAAAAAATGTACCATTATATAAATGAAAATAACAATGTTGCAATCTAAAAATGTTCCTAACTTCTTATAGGTTGAAGGCATGAATATTGTTGTCGATATTATAAATAGAGTCTCTACTAGATATTTGTATTTTTATAATCCTTTAAAAATGTGGTCTAAAATAAACCCATAGTGACTCATATTAGGAACTTTGGTATCTGTACTTTCATCTTTGTTCATAAGGTAAAAATAAATAATCTTGATCCTACCTCCTATTTGTTGCAGCCAATAGGCCCCTTTTTATTTGAAATGAGGGACCCCTCTTCCTAAATCCCATGAACCAAAAGCTCCATGGTCCTTTATTTTATTCTTATCAACTTTTTCTATGCTTAAATCCTTGGATTAAGATGTCTCCTTGATTTACATAAGTAGTAGCAAGCCTTTTTATTTTTATGACTAAGATATACTTGTTTTTTTTGTGAATTAAGGTGATAAAATTTTAGATCTATTTTTGACAAAAGTTATCAAAGTCTTATTCCTTTCCTAGATAAATAAACCTATTACCCTTCATGATAAATCAAAACATTAATGATAGATGAGTAAGTATCAAATGTATTATGTCCCCTATTCATTTATTACTTAGTATTGCTTGTGTATTTTGCAGGAAAGCCTAGGAGAGCTTGAACTAATCAAGAGGTGTCATGTCCTAAAGTGTCAAAGTGTCTAGGTCCTAGATCTATCAAAGATGTCAGATCTTGATATATCCAGGCCAAATCAAGAGGCACCATATCACCAAGTGTTGTATTCATTAGTCCCCAAACCTATCATAGATTTTAGATCCTGAGAGAGACTAGCCTAATCAAGAGCTAAAACATCACTGATATGTTAAAGTGGCTAGTCCCTAAACCTATTAGATATGTTAGAGATTAAGAAATACCAACCCAATGAGGAGGTACCATATCACTAAATTTTACTAGTGTCTTGTCCCTACACCTATCAAATATGTCAAAGCTTGAGAGATCCTGACCTAATCAAGAGGTGACATGTCACTAAGTCTTAAAGTGGCCAATCCTTAGACTTGTCAAAGTGTTAGAGCCTAAGAGAGCCTACCATAATCATAAGGTACCATGTCATCAAGTGTCAAATTAGTTATTCCCCATACCTATAACATATTTTATATATTGGGAGAGCCCAACACAATCAAGAGGTGACATATGGATAAAGTGTCAGACTAGCTAGTCTTTAGACCTATCAAAGATTTCAAAAATTGGGAGAGTTTGGCCCAATTATAAGGCACCATGTCACCTAGGAAGGTAAATGAACTGGCAGCTGCATAAGGCCTAAAATAAGTTAAAATGAAATATGAATAGCCAAATAACTAATCAGGAAGTACCACATGTCCTTAAGTAACACCTCACCCTTCCTAATCGTATTGAATAGAGTACAAAATTGTGCATAGGTACTGACTATTAGTAGGAGGAGTAATAAGTAGATGACACATGTCATTAAATGGGATTTAACGTATAATCCTCTAAGGGATGTGACTACATGCCTACCATGTGTTGGTAATTAACAAAATAAAAAGATTAGCCTAATTGGCTAATTTAAAACATCTCATCACCATGACTAAATTTGGATGGCACCAGAGGATCATGGAATTTGAAATTAACTATAGATTTAGAAGTGAAGAGAGGAAATATAACCACCAACTCAAATTTAAATCTATATCAAGTGATCCAATAAATGCCATTAATACATGGTAATGTATGCATGCATTTATAAAGTCTAAGGAAATCCCACCAATAGTTACCACTCTATACCTTTGAATTAACACCATCTCTTAGATTTCCAATTCTCATAGAGTGCCCCTATGTTTTGTGCATCCTACACTCAAAGACTCCCTTTTACCCCTCCATCCTATTTAATGGTTGGATCCTCTTCAAACCCAAAGGTTGAGCCTAAGTACCAAGATACCACATTCTTAGTTGTCTTAACCAAGTTTAATCACTATAATGACATTTTAAAAGTAGTAAAAAAAGTGACCAAAGACTCAAGACCTTACAATGACCAAAATTTAGAGTTCAAGGATGAACTTTGATCTTATAATAAATTCAAACATTATAGAACTAATTCCAAGGTAGAGGCATTTCCCTATGTCAACTTATTAAGAAACGTCTTTCTCACTACCACTCAAGGGTAGGATGGAGTCCATGACTACATATACTCACCCAAATCATACCACCATATTATCAATATCTATGGGAATAGTTAAAATGCATGTTAATCCCTCCTAGTGTGTACCTTCTCTTATGATGCATTAAAGGTGAAGGTCTAGATTAAAACCTACCAAATATATGGCATCTTACATGATTGGACTGAGAACCCATATGCTAAATGGGTTAGTAAGGAGGACATAAATGCATACATAGTCCACACCTTCCAAGAGGATGTCCAAGTAGGCATGATTCTATTAAACAAACTATTTAAGACCTAGGACTACTTGCACATCAATAAACTATGGGTGTCCTTCCTCCATATGATCCTCACATGATTTGATATTATAGATATGGGAGGATTAATCAACCTCAAGTTGGTCAATTTCATAGTGGACACCTGAATTGGAAGAAATTTCTATATGATGAGATACCTTATGGATGTGATCTATGGGACACTCTCCTCCAAGCCTTCATCTTTTCCTATATGGGTTCCTAGGGGCTTAGTGGTCTATCTGGTCTTCTATAAACTATATGGCCACTAGTTCTAGAACCACATCTAAGACATATACAAGTAATTATATCTAGTGGTCTACCAAGCAATCAATGAGTCCTTGATGCCCAATCTATCACAATAAATTTGGCACTCCATCACTACTATTAGGGACTACCATCTCTATAAAGAGGATATCATGTTCAAAATTAAGGGCTTACTTATATATCCCCTCTACTTACTGTATGTTTTTGTAGATCACCTGGTATATTAGGAAATCACCTACTATCTAGTGGAAGTAATATTTATATTTTGTATATAACATCAATAGGAAGTGTTCCCACCACTCCACATCACTATTAGGTATGACATGTACAAGGCTTTCCCTCTAATCTAGAAGATGATGGCTAGCTAAAACTCCTTCACCCTAGTGAGAGATAAGATTTGGTATTCATACCCCTAGGGGATCATCAGAGCTCACTTGGCATGGTATTATACCCACCTTAATATCAACTATGGTCACCAAGTAGAGGATTATGATGAGCTATACTTGGATGTTGATGATGATAAGGAGGTACTGTCCTAGATTATAGTAAAGAATAAGAATAAAATAAGGAAGGTGGTAATCCCATATTCTCCCCCTCCAAATCTTATTTGATCTATGAAGGATCCAACATCAAATCCTCTTTCTATATTTAAGAGGTTTTTATAGGTCATGCCACCACGTTCTCCTCCTCATACTCAAAAGAAAGATATATCTTCTCTAGTGGCTTCTACTACTCATACCCAGGATCCACTTATAATTCCTTTAGTCATTCCTCACACCTTGACTTCACCTCTACCTCCTCTAATATCTCAAATATTTTTACCATGATAGAGCTAGACTTACGTTACAAAGTATCAAGTAGCCCAAATATAGCCACCTCAACCTAGGGCTACACAGACCCTAAAGTTTGATGTGATTGGTATTCCAATGATGATCCTAGAATAAGGCTCTTAATAGGAACCAACATATGTTCCACCCACTACACCTCATATTTTTTCCATCTCAGTTCCACCCCTCACTCCTATAGCTTTCCAAATTTCAGTCTCGACACCCACTAATTCTACTCCATCATCACAAGCCCCCAAAATGGTGCCTCTTCTTTTCCCCATTGCACACCATCTATAATTTTTCCAAGTACCTTTTACCTCAATCCTCCTAAGTATCCTTGTCTCTTTGTTCCCCTCTACTTCATCCATTTCACAACCTAAAACCTTCTTTATGCCTTCTTTGGGTTTGCCTTCAATGTAGATATTGTCAAGAACATCTTCATCATCAAGCATGGCTACAACTATCAGGAGCATACTAGCTATGGTAAGAACCTTTTGGTTCCCCATATAGTCATTTTAGTGCCTCCTTTAGTAGAACTAAGTCCTTCACCATTGACCCTCATGGTTCTTGTTATCTTGGTTAGTCCTTCTACTACATCATCTAGAGCTGACTTGAGTAATAGACTAAATAAGAATCAAATATAAATTCACACTCTAGATCTAGCTCAAAGGCCTTCTAATTTAATATAAGCTCCTTAACATGCCTCAATAGTTCCTTCAACCCTAGCCACAACACCTTGACACATTGATCCATGATCCCCTCTTTCCATTACTGATAGTGCCATGCAATTTTTATTCAACCAAACCATACCTTCCTTATTTTTAATGACCCTTTTTGAAGGGCTATTATCCCTCTAGTGAACCTAACCTAAGAGGAGGAATGGGAAAAAATGTTGCCATGGGCCTTCCCTTTTATTCTCCTTGTTTTTCTCCCCATCCCCCTTCACCTCCACTGTGTTACTCATTCACTCCATCCACTTCCTCCATTTATTTTCCACCAAATCATATACCCTTCACAATAGCTTGACCACCCATCATACACATCTCATAACTTAGGTAATGGGCCTAAATTCATAAGTGATATAGATGACTACCCAAGGTGACCTACACATATAATGAAACTTTGATTGAACTTTGGGGATCATAAATAGGACATTGACACAGAAGTCCATCCAAGAGGGGAAATCAATGGTTTGGTAGACCCATTGAGATATATTTTCCCTCACTAAGGTGAGTAATTACACTATGGAATAAAGGATGGATTAGGATCCACTATAAATTCTCTAGGAAATTTAATATATGTCTAAAAATTTCCTCAAGGACATGCAAAGATAGGTTTGAACCATAGAATCCTAAGTGAAGAACTCTTTTCCCATCAGAGTTGATTGGGCATGTCAAATACATCCTCTTAATACTCTTATTAGTTCTTAAGAAGGTATTTTAGACTCTAGATGAGACCAATGTGCTTATCTATCAGACCCAAATTTCCTTGGAGAGGATTATAGAGATAGACAAGATGTGTAGGAAACTAAAGGTGGTGATTAATAAGGGAATATTATTGGAGTTAAAACTAATGTCAACCTCAAAGTTGGGGTTGTATCAAATGTATTCTAGGAACATGAGGGATACTATTGAGGTGTGGTTGGTCATGGGTTACACTAAAACTAGACCCTTGGAAGAGGCCAAGAAGAAGATATTTACCTACTATAAAGAGGTCAATATATCTTTGTTGTTCCATCTAGATGGTACCCTCCTAGACCAAAAATAATTTGGATTCCACTTGGGTCAATTCAAATACATCATAAGGGATAAGGTCATTAAATAAAACTAAGAAAGAACCTTGGTAGTGCTGGAACTATCAACACAATCCACAATGAGCATCAACTAGGTCTCTAGGGTCTAGGAGTAAATGGAAGTACCCTTCTAGGTCTACTAGAGGTTGGTGACTCAGCCCGAGGTGATATTTAGGGAGCCCACAATGAAACTTACCAAGATAGAGAAGGAATTTAACCTCATGGTGGTCATGTTAGAGGCTAGGGATGTCAGATAAAAGTAGTTGGGATTGAGACCCTCACATCTACCTCCATGTATCAACTAATTGGTCCCTTATAAATATTTTTTAGGTTTGAAAGGATTTTTTTATTTTAAATTTTGAATTATGGTTGTAATTTTCATGAGTGGACATCATGTCCTAGGATGGGATCCTCACACTATTTGGAGGTGATCCCCATCCTCATATATAAAATAAAAAGTCATATTTTAATATAGAGGTTGACTAAAATTTGTTCAAAGGTGATGTTAGATTATAGCTAATAATTAACCTACTTTTTCATTCTTCTCTCTAGATCACAATGTTAGCCATGAATGATTATTGTAACAACAATTACTTTTTAATGAATAT
The DNA here is from genome assembly GCA_037957365.1 of Torreya grandis. NCBI lineage: Eukaryota > Viridiplantae > Streptophyta > Pinopsida > Cupressales > Taxaceae > Torreya > Torreya grandis. The sequence continues at coordinate 1,103,778 of JARHVA010005403.1, forward strand.
AATTATTATTTTATGAAAAGGATTTTTTTTGTCTCAATTTTATTTCATATCCATTTTTGAATTCTTGTCAATGATAGGTTACTTGGATTAATACTTTTGTAATTTATATGTGTTATGGTATGATGTGCTTAACTATTATAATGACTATTTGAGTTCTCTCATTTCCCTTTTTTGGAACTGTTAATTTATGTATCAAACTAAAAATTATCATATGTTGGTTGTGTGTAGTTTACCATAAACTCTTAGTATTTATCTTTAGTAAAGGATCATATTTGAGGCATACTCCCAATTTCCCCAAACTCTTCCCATTGTGTGTTATTAGAGGTATACATTTAGTGAAACTCAGTCTATAGTGTTATAATTTTAACAAGGTCACTTGGCTCTATGATTAATGCATTACGTTCATTCTAGACCTAAAGACTCCCATTTTCTTCCCTACTCTTATCTCTCTTTTAGTGATTGTTTTCTAAGATTGAACTACCCTTTCCCCTTGTCTTTAAAAATAGAAAATCATAATATTTAAAATTCCATAATAATATTTGATGATTAGACCTATGTACATGAAATTAATATTGAGCTTTCAGTGGTAATAGTGCATCTCTTAGAGACTATTCATGAAAAAATCATTTGTGAAGTTAAATACCAATAGCCATGCCCTGGGTTGATCCCAAATCAATCCTAAAATAGATGATAAAAGTCTATAGTTTTCCCATCTTACACTTTTAGGGAAAACCAAATCTTATGGGCATTTAATGAACTGAGAGGAGTGTGGAGAGAAAAGCACTATTTTTTTTAGGTTATGGAGGTAAAACTAAAAGATTAAGAGTATATGATTTGTCCAAAAGATAAATAATTGAGAATATGAATGTTTTTATTTCAAAAACAAAATTTTGATCTCTCTATAGAACATCCTCAAAGTTTTTCTTTTGATAAACCTGGCTCTCACATTTCTCTTTATGAATAAATATATGCCCTAGAGTAAGTTAATCCATCTTTGAATAAATTAGAATCTAAGGAATCCCCTAAGTTTCATGTTCAATATAAAAGACCTAAATCATTATATACCTTAATCAAGTCCTCTAATATTGATAATATAAATAAACTAACTATAATTTAACATTCTTATCATGCTTTAATGACTATGTATGAATGTGAACCTCAAATATTTGAAGAAGCAATTCTAGATGATAGATGGAAAGTTGCTATGAAATTTGGGTATAATTCCTTAATTAAAAATCAAACTTGAGATTTTGTCCCACTTTCATCTAAAAGGAATATTTTTTTATAGGTTAATTGATAAAAGTAAATATAATTCAATTAGTAAAATTGAAAAGTTTAAATAAATATTAGTGTCTCATGGGTTTACTCAAAAACCTAGGATTGACTATGTTCAAACATTTGATCCTCTAGTAAAAATGAGTATTCCTAGATTACTTATTGCTCCTATAGCTTAAAAATTTGTATTACCCACTAAATATATGTTTAAAATGATTTTTTGGCCAAGATATGGAGAAAAAATGTAGAAATATATTCAATAATTTATTTTTTAACAAAGAATCTTTAAAAATCTTTACAAAAAGATGAGTTGGTTGAGAAACCAACTAATGGGTAAAAACTACCTAAAAAACAAATCTCAAAAAACATTTGGATCCTAAAAAAATAATCTAAAAAAAATCCCCTTGATTTAAAGGGGTATATAAAATAATAAATCAATGAACTATGAGTCATTCAAGTAGACTCTGCTACAATTACAACTAATACACTGTGCATCCTAAACTAATCAACACCCTGATAATCCTCACAATGAAGTAAAACATGATCACATTCTATCCAAATAAATTTATCCTCACACATAATCTATAAAAGTGATTTCCCTTGTATTATGTATGGCACATCTCAAACTAATGCCCAATCATTGCCAACATCTCTTATAGGCCTTTGCTTAGTACTATCAATGTTAGAAACTCAATGCTGACTCATATTATAACAACTGATGACTAATTGAAAACTACTATGCAATATCTTCTCCCCTTTCAAGTAAGAGGTGAGAATTCATGGAACAAATAAACCAAGTATAAATCACTGAAATACTCCACATCAAAGGTCATATCAACACTAGATCTATGGAAGCAAAGTACACAAGCCAAAAAATGCTACTACATCAAATCCTAATCTTGAGCCTGGTAGCTCACACAAGATGGGTTTTTTTATTGTCTTAGAATATATAGTCATCAACTATAGAGCAAGACACTTCATAGTCATCCCATCCATCAGAAGAATATGTAGAAGAATAATTGAAAGAGTGACTAGAGTGACCAATAATGTTTTCTTCTACCTTCTATCGATGTTGAGAGGACCTCATTTTAGAGGGAAACTCTATAAAGAGGTGTCATATGCCACCATAATTGTATAATATTATCTCACATCTGCTAGAATTATAAAAATAGCCTCATGAAGAAGAATTTTTATGTTTGTGCTTATGTTCATGTGAATTTTTGTGGTGATGCTCATGTTTATGAGAATCAGAGTGATGTCTATGCTTTAGATAACCAAAATGATATCTATGATTTGATGAACCAAAATGATCCCTATGTCCAGAATGATGCTTATGTTTGGAACTATGCTACAGAGAGTGTTTTTGTCTCTAAAAGTGCTTCAAAGAATGTTTTTTGTTATACTCATTTAATGGATTGCCTATTTTGGTATAGTTTGCCTCCTATATGGATGTACTCTTCTTCCTTTCAAATTATCTCTCATGCTAAGTTAATAACTCACAAATAGATTCAAATGTGCCACCATTAAGATTATCACTAAGTGGTAGCATTTCAACAAAATTTGTGTATGTAGAATTAAGACTATTTAATGTGATGGAAATCAACATATCATCATCAATTTTACCACTAGTTGTGAAATATTCTTATTTCAATGTTTTCATGTGAGAAAGATATTTAAAGACATCTTCATTATCTACCAATTTATTGTTTAGTAGTTGCATAAGAAGGTCAATCTTCTTGTATGTAGATTGTTTATCATATAAATATTTTAATGCTTTTCAAGATTTCCATGCACCATTTTTAACTACCTCAATATGAATGATTACCTATTCAATTCAAGATGATTTTTAAAATGCAATTGCATGTTCATCATGTTTATGATATTCAAGCAAATTTGTAGCTTCAGTTGGTGGTGTGGTTTCTTTCTCATTGATGTCTCATAGGTTATTAAAAATGAGTGTATTCTCCATGTTCCTATTCCATTCTTTGTAATTTTTAGGTGACAATTTATCATTTTAAGAAATCAAACTCACAATTTTTTCCATGGTACTACAGAATCAAGTCAAGCAAGGGAATACTATTCTGAGGTTTTGCATTAACCTTTAAAAGCAATTTGTGAATACAAAAGATTCTTGGGACTTGAAAATGATTACATATTATAACCCCTATTACACCCTTATATCACCATTCTCTATACAAGTTATTTTTAACAAATAGAGTATTCTCCTTTCAAAAAATCATTCCCAAAAAGCAAGGTCAAAATAATTTTGATCAAAAAAACTTTTGAAGGAATTGAACTCCTAACCTTTTGTTATGGAAGTGTTCTACCAAAACATTGTGTTCCAACTTCACTATTATCAATTTGAATCTAAATTTTCAAAATAACTTATTTGAGCTATGTTTTCCATATTTTTATTAAAAAATTAAAAATATATGTATGTAAAAACTTTAACACTTACATGAATTTGATGCTTTTGTGGAGGGACCCACATAATTAAATCAATATAAATAAATAAAACTTAAATAAACTTGTTATGCTATTTATTTTTGTGGGATATTTCAATTCTCTTTTGGCATAAGCATATAATTGATTTGTTGCACGTTTAGGTTCTTTCAAGTGTTGTTGTGATAGGAAAGAATGTAACTTTTCATTGATAATTTTATACTATGACTTTTACAGTAATCCTTAAACCCTTCGAATATTTTGTTATCTTTTATTCCTACCTCTAAACCTCTAGCCTTTGCATTAATTTTTTTAACTTCGTGTTCTCAAACTCACCCAACCCAAAAAAACTTGTTTCATGGAAAACTTTTAATTCAAAACTCTCACAATCACTATCCAAGAGGAAAGTAATATTGCCAAATAAAGTGAAAAAAAATTTACTAGAAAGAAATATATCGATCAAGAGTATTTAAATAATTATAAACCGAGAAATCACCAACACCTTATATTATACCATAAACAAGTTATTCAATCTAATTTGAGTCTGATGTATTGTTAGCTATCACTATATAGGTATCTTACAAATTTCCTTCAACTAAGTTGAAATATACCAAAATCCGCAAGTACCAATTTCCTCTTTTATTTAGTTAGGTTTTGATACCACTATTGGCTAGGATATGGAGAAAAAATGTAGAAATATATTAGGTAAAATTTAATAATTTATTTTTGTATAAAAAATATTTATATAAAGATGAGTTGGTTTATAAACCAACTAATGGGTAAAAAATACTCGAACAACAAAACTAACAAAACATTCGGATCATTAAAAAATAATCCAACATGATTTTGTAAATGGTGATTTAAAAGAGGACATATATATGACTCAATGTAAAGGTTTCACTGACCCTAACAAAGAAAATTTTGTGCGTAAGTTAAATAAATCTCTATATAGTTTGAAACAATCTCTTTGAGATTGGTATTCTAAAATTACTTCTTTCTTTAAATAACTAGGTTTCTCTAATTATTATTCTAATAATGATCTCTTTGTTAAAGTTAAAATTTATCATTTAATATTAATTATATTATATGTTGATGATCATTTAGTTACATGCATTCTTATTAGTTCAATTTATAAATATAAGGATAAACTAAGTCAAATGTTTGAAATTCTTAATTTAGACAATGAGTGATTTAGGGATTTTGCATCATTTTTCTAAGAATGGCTATATTTCAACATAAACATTCTATTATTGTATAAAAATATTAGTATGCACATAATAATATTTTTAATTTTAATATGCTTGATTGCAAATATACATCTACTCCTATTGAATTTGGTGTTAAAATTGATGTAAAACATGTATGTGAAAAAGGTAATCGTAATATGTATAGGACACTTATTGGTAGTTGGATTTATCTAACAATTCCTAAGTCAGATATTTCATATGATGTTGGTGTTACTTATATATTCATTAAGGATCAATATTTGGATCATTGGAAATTAGTTAAATGTATACTTCCTTATATCAAAGGAACTATTAATTTTGGTTTAATTTATTCTTCCATTGATAATGATAAATTATATGGTTATTGTGATGCTGACCATGTTGGTGATACTATATATTGAAAATATAATTCTAGATATGATTTTAAGTTTAGTGTAGGTGCTATCACTTTGAGTAGAGAAAATAAGCCTATTATTTCTATCTCTTCTATAGAAGTGGAGTATAGAAGTGTTATGAAAGCTACTAATTGAGTCGTGTGGTTATGAAGATTGTTGGGATAACTTCAATTGGATTTTTATCACGATATCATCCTTCATTTTAATAACCAAAATTATATATCTATGGAAAAAAATCAATTTTAGTACCAATGAACTAAATATATTGAATTGCATGTGCGTTATATCTAAGAGAAAGTCCTAAATGGTGATATTGATCTACATTTTTGTCCTATGGATGAACATGTGTTAACCACTTTGTGCTACAAATTTTTTTTAGTTTAATGTAATTATAGGCCTCTCAAAGTTTCCATTGAGGGGTAGTGTGCATGACAATTTCATTTCCTAATGGCCATGTATTCATTATTCTTATCTATACTTATCATTATAAAACTTTGTAAACTTCATATGGAAGTTATGTGATATGAGTAAACTTCATGTGAAATTTTTATTTTTGTACCCTAATACTTGAAAACATATTTCAATATAGTTCATTATGTTTTAAAAAGGCTCCAATAATACTTATATGATTATTCATGAGAAACTATGAGATGTAATCTCATGATCATGCTAGCCTAGACTTACTTTATATTAGTTTATGGATTATAATTCCTGTTATTCCAAAAGGTAATGTTTGACATGATGAGGGTTTATAATCTTTTGAAATTATATATATTATAATTCCCTTATTAAGGTGACTATGACATTTTATCCCCATTTAGCATTAATGGGGAGTGATTAAACATTTAATGTCTAAGGGGGTTATCTTAGACCCTTAGTACATTTAAGTAATTAAAATAATAAATAATTTATTATTTATTAAAAATAGGTTGAAAAATACTATGTAAATAATTAATAAAACATAAGTTATTTGTTATTTATTATTGATTTGGAAATAATTATCATGGAAGGATAGACCCATTGGTTACAATGGTCACCTCCCCTCATCTCCATTGTAAATAGGATTTTCCACTGTTATAATTCATCTCAAACACAATTGGTGAATTTTATATTTACATGTGGAAAATATTTACAAAGTTTATGTGAAGAATTTTTCATATAGAGAGGAAATGTGAAGAAGAAGGCTAGGCATTGGGGTTATTTGTTTCTCAAATGTATGAAAATCATCATTTGTGAGTTTTTTTACCTCTCAGTGTTTTTTCCATGTAATCTCTTTGTCATGTGATCTAGTTGTGTAATGTGACTTTGTTATTTTTCTCTCATTTATATTTATCTAAATTCTTTGCATATATATTTTATGTCATTATAAATTTATTGATTCTTTGAGATCTATTGATTGTAGATACATAACACACTCTTACATAAAGTAAATTTCATAGATTAAAAGTATAAGAAAGTAAATCACACATTTTAGGAATTGAATGACTGAAATAAATTGAAATAATTTATGGAATCTTCATTGAATAAATTAAATAACATTAACACCAATAAATTTTATGCAAAAATCAACTCACATGTACAGATTTCAGAAGTAAAAAATTGAATTTTTGCACACAAACTAATTGCTAATATAAAATATCATGATCTTCATTTCAAATCCTTATGAGTGGTACCTCTATGATTGGATTTGATTTATAATCATTCCCTTGGATAGTATTATATTTTACTTCAAATCACTTTCTCACATTAAGAATCTTGTATAAATTAAATATTGCTACAACAAAGATAATAGAAATAACTTGATATACTTTAGTTGATATTCAATCCTTAAATTCCTATTATCATTAGCCTATGCCATATTATATTAAATATATGGGTATGAATCTTATTGTTTAACCAAAAAATACCTAAGCTAGGAATATAAACATATTTTATAAGACCAATTGGCACATCCTAACTATGAGAATGCTACCAACTATGAGTATGAGAAGAAAAAAAAATGAAAGATGCTTTATTCAATGGTTATGATGACTAATAAACTCATCATATTAAAGAGTAACCATTTTTAACACCTTCAACCATGCATTTTTCATGGTCTGAGCCTGTAATATCTATTCTTTAACTCCCTCAACCACTTAATGACCACCAAAGATATCATTACAACTAATATAGGATAGAATAGTTGTCCAATATTTTTTAAGCACTAGTTGTGTCAACATAAATGTTACTATAAGCTATTAATTATAGGTTATATTACTCCATTCTCTATGAATTTGATTTTCCCAATTTCTATGGGTTGGCAATATCTAGTTTCTATAGGATGTCACTTAGTCTTATTTGCTCACGATATTTAACACATGATATTATATTTAGAAAAACATAGAAAATATAATACATAGTTAATATTAATCACAAAATAAACCATTTTATCTATATAAATATAAACAATATATGCATTATTTTCATTTGTGCATTTATACAAGGAATACACAAAACATAGATTTAATGTCTAAGAGGTTGTCCATAGAAGGTTTCAAGGAAAGGTATTATGGGATTAGATTATAATATTTATATATCTCATTAGTTACCATATATACACTATCCAATCTATAGGGTACATTGAGAGTAACTTCCCAAGGCTAACCACTTACTAGTGTATTCCAAGAACAAATGATTGAAGGCTTCTTATGGTTGAAATAAAAAAACATAAGAACTTATGATATACCATGAGGTTTGTGGAAAATAAAATAAATATATAGTGTTTAATAATTGCTTGAAGATCAAGTAATTTCTCCTTACACCATGAATTAGGTAAAATGGAAGACGATTTTACCTAGTAATGCCTTGTATGAGTTTTAAAACTATCAAAACATAGTTTATATGAAAATAAATAGAAAAAATCAATTGAAAACCAATAAAAATAAAATATTTTTGTGGAAAGGAAATAAGATTCACCTTGAAGCCCTAAGGTCAAACTAAAATTTTCTTTATTATATAGAAATCATGAATTCTAAAACTTGATAACAAATATCAAAAAACAATTTTTGAAATAAAAATGTCTATGTTTAGCAATATGTTTTACCCTATTTTTAATAAAACATATTAAATTATATTTGATTATATGTATAAAAGCTATAGAATATCAGAATGTTAAAACTGTACAAAATTCAACTATTTATATTTTGACAAATTCTTAAATAAGGAAAATTACTATTTTTTAGAAATTACTTAGCTTTGAAAAGATTTTTAATGACTATTCTAATTATTTAATAGTGAAAATCATGAAATATATGAATGTTTATATTTAGGAATAGGCATATGATTAGAAATAAAATATATACAAATCTACTATGAATAAATTACAACTTAGTGTACTCGAGTATGCTAACTATATACTTATCCTAGTTGAGTATGATAAAGGGTTGATAGGAAAATACAAATAAAGAATAATTATAAAAATAATATTTAAAATGTAGAATCAAAGGATATTTATAGACACAACTACTTTAAATGGATTGTAGTGTAGTCTTAAGTCCACTAATTGAGACATGTCCCTATTGACTATGACAATGAAAAAATTATTTCACCACACACACATGCATTAATTATGACCATTACCTATAATGATAAAACCTTATTTCCTACACACAAACCAAATTGGAATAAAATGGGTGTGGTGTCAGTACAAATGGAGAGTTGAACTAAACTTAGTCAAACTTAATTGAATAAATAAGTTCAATAATACATTTTCAAAACACCAAATAGGGCTCAAACATGAATGTGGTTCTCCCACATACATCTATATGTGGAATGGTGAATGCAATTATAAATTCTATTTCACCTAGTTTACCCTTGGCACAAGTATCTAGATGATAATTCAGCCTTAAATATAGCTTCAATAGACATATAGATAAAATATGAAAAATATTTCAATATATTTTGAGATTTAGGAGAATTGTCCTTTATGCCTTAAAATAACATTGCATTTATGTGTTTTATTTTTAATTTTGGACCTATTAGTGCACAAAATCCAACCCAATATGAGACCCACCAGTCAAAATAAGAATTAATTGAAAGATTACTCAAAATAAGTTCTAAAAATATGCCTTGATAAGTCCATTCTAAATATACATGGCCACAAGCCAGTCCTTTTTAGTTGTTATGGACTTTCCTATAAGGACAAATGATGAAAATTGTGGATCCCTAGGATAAAATGGTGAGATAAATAACCAATAGACTAAATCATAGACTAAAATAGAAAAGACCCAATTAGAATGTGCCAATAGATACCTTATTCATTTTCAATAGTCTATGCATACAAAGTTGATATAAATGACATAAACTATAAGATTTTACCAATTTTTGTTGTCTACAATAAAATTGATTAACATATACTAATTCAAAAATACTCTTACTAGTTGACATTTTTGGAGTTAACCTATCTACCCATATGGAAAACCTTAGATTTTCACCCCACTTTCTCTTATTCAATTCAAGATTAATTTTCTCCATTAAAATCATTTTTTTGTTAATAGACTTAGCTTTCCCATTCCCTTATGTATATTAATTTTAGGCATAAATGAAATTAATTATAAAGTTGTCACACATTTTTTACAAAGGTCTAGTTTAAAAGCAAATAAATTATCAAAAACAATATTTATAAGGACCCTGAGTCTTATGATAATATAATTTAGCAAGAAATCCATTATCACATTGTGAGTTGAATTAAATTTTTGGATAGACTTTATCCATTTGTTCAAATAATTAGTGGTCGCCAATATCCATCTATGGCAAGAACTATATTTTCATTGATTTAACAAATGAAATCAATCTCCCATTACTGGAATGGAGCTTATATGATTACATGTATTATAGGAAAATCACCATATTGTTTCATCCCCGCAACAAATGACTAACATGAGCCACAGTTTCTTACCATTTTAGAAACATCCTCAATAAATGTAAGGAAACCAATAACCATCTTTGATAATCTTATAAGTTATAACTCTTCCTACATAATTACCCCCACATAATCCATAATGAAATTATGTAATAAAATTTGATGCTTCATATTTATTAATGCATCTCACCTCATGAGAATTACTTATGGGTTATTTTAAGATAATCATTTCGCATTCAACACATAATTTTGGATATCTAATCTTAGGTTTGTCCACTGTGATTTATTTAGATCAAAATAAAGTTAGTTTATTTATATAATAAATCATATCCATATAAAAAAATTATTCATTTAGCCTATACTAATTTTAAATAACCTATTTATTTAATAAATTAACTTCTACAACATCAATATATATCTTTGGAATTAACTTAGCTAATCCATGTCCTTCCACAAGCTTGATAGTATACAAAAAAGAATTCAACTCATGAAATGTATTAACCTATCTAAATTTATTTATCTAAAGTATTAATTTAGGTTGAATTATCTTTGTTCGTAGTTTTATAAATAAACATTTTGACTATGGAACCCATAATGTATGCTCAGAATGCCTTCATTTAGTTTATATGTGAAATGTCTTACTTCTTTGTAATTGTATATTCTAATTCAATGTACTAGAATGCTTTGTTGTAGAATCTAATGGGATATTTATGTCCTAAATTTTTATTTATCATAACAAAAACCATTTTATTAGGGTATTAAGGGAAAATATATAAAATTCCTTCTTGTAATATGGACATACCAATACAAGGCCTTTCTTGTGAGATTTTATGATATTTTTAAATGAATGGTTAGCTTCAACATTCCACTCAATAATTTGGTCCCTATGTATAACCTTCATGATTGGTAGAGTGATATATAAAAAAATTGAAATAAAACATCTAAAAAAATCAAATTTCCCCAAAAACATTGAATACATTGTTTGGAAAGCAAAATAGGAATGCCATATATGGTTTTTAATCTATCAAGATAAATCATTACTCCATACTTTAAAATATTATGACCCAATATATTCCCTTATTCAACACCAATAATATGTTTTTTGAGATTGAGAGACATTGAATATTCATGGTACTTCTAAAATACTCTTTTAATCTAACCCAACTGATCTAATATCTTGTTTGAAAACATGGTAATATCATCTTGATAAGCCTCCATTATCTCATTGATCATTTATAAAAATGATAATTTATTTCTATCCAAAAATTTTCCCAAACATTCATGAGTCCAAATGCCATCCTCACATACACATATGTCCCCTAAGATGTTATGATTTTTTAAAAATATCTCTATGATTCCTTCTCATAAAACTAATTGTAGTTAGAAAATCCATCCAACATTGATATAAGTTCTAATCAAGTGACCTTTGGTAGGAAGTATTACATTTTGGGAAATGAGTCATTTTATTTTAGATACATCTTGTTTAAATTACAAAAATCCACATATTTACTAAAATCACCATTATTTTACTTGATTGGGAGAAGGTTTTCAACCCAAGAATAAAATCTAACTTGTGTAATTCCACCATCTTTTAAATTTTTCAGTTCAAACTGCATTTTTGTTATTAAAATGGGATTAATGGGTATTTATTTTTTCCTAAATGATTTTTTGTTGGTATATAAAGGAATATCATGTTTAAACACATATTATATGTATGCCTTAAAATCATCACATGATAATGTAAATCAGCTGCCATACTTCCTTATTATTTTTATAAATGCTTAGTCTCATGTTCTTTCAAATACTTACCAATAATTACTAATCTATGCACAATGACTATCCCTATATTCACATTTTCATCATATTTTAGTGATATAAAATTTCATTATTTAAATATATTTGTGTTGTCAAATGGTATCTTAAGGGTGACCAAGCCACTTGGGATCATGTTGGTCATTACTTAGATTATTTATTGCTTGTAGAGAACATGTTTCCCTTCATTATCTTCAACATAGGGCTTGATATCAACCAATTTGTCTTCAAAATTAGTTTTAGATTGAATAAATTTACTAATATGATTACCATATTTAAACACTTTAAAATGATTAATGTTGGAAATTAATTAGGGTTTAGTTAATACTTATACATCACACATGTATAAGGGTGCAACTAGATCATTTTGGTAATGAGATTATTACACCACCAAATAATTAGCAACAGAGTTGAGTAGCCTATTAATTAGGATAATATTAAATAAATTAAAATTCTCTAATTAATTCCAAATAAAATTTCTATTTTATTAGAGTATTCCATTTATAACTTCATATGTTTTTACTCACCTATTTCACAACTAAATCTAAGTCACCCTTAACAATTAGACCCTTAATAAAAAAATTTAAAGCCACATTGAGACTAATAAACAAAGTCTTGTATTCAAATACATTTTTGTTTACAAATTTAAAGAGTGACATTTGCAGAGAAAAAAATATAAATTTGTCCCTACTCCTTATCTTGAGCAAGTTATATCAAATACATAATATATAGATCACATAAATTAGAATTAATAACCAAAGATTAAAAAACTGTGATCAATTTAATTTCCAATAAAATTGGTGTTTCCTACAAAAACTATCATATTTATATTTGTATACATAACTTCATTTAATGCCCTTTGTGTATCTTCTATCAAATGAATTATCATTTGTTACCTATGTAGCTTCACCTACACACAATCTTGTAGGATGGTTGTGTATGCCATGCCCATATATATACTTCTTCCAACTAAAACAAAACATTTTTATGATAATACGATCCCTGATTTGTGATTATAACTCATAACTATCAAATTAATAACAAGAAATTTCATAGGATAAAAAAATTGAACCATTATACCTTTGATACAACCAACCAATAGCACCTCATGTGAATCCATGTCATAAAATTTTCCATATCATTTATAAATTACCATAGTAAGTTTACTCATCATAAAAAGAGGCATAATATTTTAGGATCTCTTTAATCCAACATGCAATTATGTAACAACCATCCATTAATAAGAAAAGTAGTGTAGAATGGTAATACATTGATCTATATTTCCATCTGTGATGTCTCCAAATTTATTTTAAATGATATTTCTCCAACTTCATCCACTTATTTAACTTAGAATCAAGGGTGGGTGAAGCATTAAACTTTTAAACACTAATATATGCAAAAGTAGCAACCCTATGCTTATGTATTCTTATCATTTTAAGCACATGGACAATGATTTTTAATTGACTTAAGACTAAATATGTTAGACATACATTATTTTTGGGTGTATTTAATGATTAAAAGAGAGTTTATTTCATGTTATTATGCTAAATAAAACATAAAATAATTGGCAAACATAACATCTCAAGCATGATCCTTTGGTCTGGGCAAGGTCTAAGAAGAAAATAGAAAATAGAAAACATAACTAAATAAATTATACCTTACTCATAGATGCTCCTTCTAATCTAGAATGATGGTGTGTCGATCTAAGCTTGTAGCCTTGGATTTTTTTTCAATGTCATACCCTCATGTAGGAAGCATCTCCCTGGGTTACTATTAAAAGTTGATTGATCAATGTAAATAATTGTTGAAGTTTTGCTATATTTTTGTATAGTAAGAGGTAAGAATAGGGAAATGGGGGGCTAAAAGGGGGTCTTAAGTGGACAAATTTTTCCTTAAAAAAATGAAACCTTAACTGGTAGAGATTATTTGAGATATTTACACTCATAATTTGGATATGTCATATGAAGATAAACTTTAGAATTTTGAGTCTAGTTTCTAAAATACTATTTTTTTTGAAATGGTTAAGTATAAGTAGGTCAAACATAAAAAATTCAAAGAGATGGTACTATTTTTTAGAAAAATTGTACCAGATAGTTGTCCATGTGCCCTACCATTTTTTGTTCATCATTTTCTTTTTATTTAAACCCCTTATTATAAATGTAGGCTAGATCATCTAGTTTACAACCTATAGTTTTTAGAAATTAATTAATGAATGTTTTTATTACTACTTTCAAAAGTTATTATATCCTCAAATGTGATAAAAAAATGTATAACCAATTATGTGTCACCCCTAACTACCTAAAAAAAATGACAAATTAGATTTCTCTTTTTTTACTATGTATAGAATTAGGTCTAGTTTGAAACCATATGCTTTTTTTCTAGTTTGGATCGAAGAATAACAAAAATAGATAAATAAATATGAACATGAATAATCATGGAATATAGTGTTAAAATAGATATACTTAGTCAATAAATATAAATAAAAACTTTAAATAAATAAACATATAAAAAAATCATACACATAGAAAGAGGATATATAGTTGATGTTGTAGTACTATTTTGAAGGAAATTTTTGATAAAATGGATAATGTCTAGCATAGATAAAGTTACATTTTTTATTATTTGTATAAAACATCCATTCAACTGTGTTTTTTAGGTTCATGCATATGTCTAGGGAATCCAAGACATTCCTGAGCCTTAAGGCATGTTTTTGAAATGTTAAGCAAAAGAACTATGTAAGCTAAACTACCATGTATGCAGAATTACTATATACAAAAAACTACTATGTACATGGAATATTTTACATAAATTCCATATATATATATGTATATATATATATATATATATATATATATATATATGTATATATATATATATGTATATATATATATATATATGTGTGTGTGTATATATATATATTTCAATATCTTATGGCATGGTCTTTGTTAACATAGGTTCCTGAAGCATCAGAACATGGTAATGATAAAGATAGTTGTGAGATACTTCATGTGCACCAAATAGTTTATCATAAAATACATGAAATTGGATGACAAAAATGTAAGATACATCAATTATTTTATGTTGTTGATCAATTTAAGAACAACCAATATTGTATATACTAAAATAATGCATTTAGAATAGTTCAAATAAAAAGTAAACAAGACATTACACATGAGATTGTACAAAAGGAACATAATAAGAAATCATACATGTAACCATAACCAGATAATCTCTATTGATCTCTTCTAAAATAACCCTCTTATTATTACAAAACAAATTATATATAGACATTTCCAATCTATGAATGTTCATCTTCTTCTCATACTTGGTGCCAAAAGTAGAGTATATTCATATTATAACTTATTGCAACTCATGAAGATAAGACAAAACAAGCTATACAATGAAAAAATGAGTGCATAACACATGAGTTATTAGAAAAATATCTTTCACATCTTTATAATCCAATTTATTCTACCAACAATTTCCTAGACTTAAAAGGTTGTCTCATGCTAAGATAATGTCCCAAGATCTCTAAGAATGCACAAGCTATACAGAGTTGAAAAAATGGTTGGACCAATAAGAGTCACAGTAATCACACAAGTCATTGTTTATGGTTTTCACCTCTTGTGCACTACTTATCTACCCTTTCAGGTTTTTAACTAAGTAGTGTACTAACCTACCTCCCTTTGTAGGTTTCTAATAGGCTGGCATAACCAAGTGGTCACCCTTTAGGGGTTTTCAACCATCCTAGCCCCATTTATATTACTAAATCTTCCCCAATATAAAATTTTATACAAATTTTTTGAAATTTTCACTCTACATAGTACTTAACTTGAAGGTGATGGCATAGACATAGATGAAGGTTGAATATAAGATTCCTTGGATTGGGACTAAGTAGCCTTGTGCCATGTGATGATTTGTTAGATCTCTAAGGGTAGCCTATAGGCAAGTGTATTACAATCTACATAATTGAGCTAGTGAAAAGAGTCAAATCTATTTAATATCCATTCCAATCTAGCATCACTTCTTGTATCAAATGTAATAAGGTGAAAAATAGAGTATGGTAGACAATGATCTACTTGAGCTCTACATCATTAGTGATGCTCAATAAAGCCTTGGTGTTCGTAACCCTTATTTGAATCCCTCCACTCAATTGTTCTATTTATCTATATGTCTTTGAACTTGGAGGCTAATGAAACAACCATGCAATAGTTGGATCTAACAATATATAAGGTTATCATGCACATTATCCATATAATTTAATGATTCTTAGAGTTATCCATCCTTATCCTCCATAGTTATGGTGTGGATTTCGATGGTTGATTTATTTGTATCAACCTTTACAAATTTTACACTAGAATTGGATAATGTATTATCCAACTACTACTTCCATTCATGTAAGCTGCATGAGAGATATTAGGCATGAACTGTGGTAGCATTGAGCATACCTTGGTACTCCTCCGTAAGAGTGATGAGTGTGTTATCTTTAGCCTTGACATCCTATCCAAATTCTCCAAATACATGTATTTTATGCACTACACACTAATATTTTATTAAATCATAGATAAATGTCTTGAGTTTGTGTTGGTTGAACATTACTTGGTCCTCGATTGCTTGAGTGATGAAATCTAGACAAGTGTCTTAGATGAGTTTTGTATCTTTGTGTAGTTGGGTCTTCAACTAGATGTTTGTAGCCTTATTTTGATCTTCCTCCTAATCCATCAAGGTGGCCTTCTATGTAATAGATTCTTAAAACACCAAAACACCCTCCAACTATTTCTATAATGGTAACCTAGAGATGTCTAATGAATCTTCTTATTCAAGTGAGAAGGCTACCAAAGTTCCTATGTTAATTGAAGGATTAAGTCATGGCATGCTCACAATTAGAAGGGAAAAGGTGGTGCGATAATCACTCACAGTTGGAACATCTGAGAGCCATAGTCTTCCTAAAGGTGAGGCCATTTACTGCTCACTCATTGTAGCTATAAATTTATATTATTCTTTCACTACCCATCTTATACTATTGTTCATGACCTTGTTATTATTGAACCTTGGAACTTTATTTAGTTTTTAGTTGATGTGAAACATATCCATCATATTTTATCTTTGCTTCCTCTACTACTTTTTAGTTTGGCTCATCTTCTTTAGCTTCTTTTTCTATTCTTATCCCTTTGATTATTTTTTATACACATGCTCTTCTTTATTTATTTTTTCTTTAAGTGAAACAACTTTGTCTTTTTCATCTTTAACCTATGCCTATGCCAATAGATCAGCCTTCACCTTGGCTTCACACACTTGTTCTTCATGTACTTGAGCCTACTATTTATGCAAGGCTTCATCTTCTTCTTATTTATTCTTCCTTGTAGCTTCATTGGCTTGTTATTGGGTAAGAGTGGCATCCTCTAGAGCCTTATTTATTTATCCTTATGTGTCTTCTAATTTCTTATCTTCTTTTCCCTTAGCCTTGAGTGTGAATATAACCTCTTTATTTCTCTACTCTTTGTCTAGATGTTTTTGGTGTGCCTCCTACACCTAATTTACTATATTTAGATCTTCTTGTGGCTTCCTTACTTCTTTGATATTGGACTTTTTCTTCGCCTCAACTTGGTGGTATGATTATTCAATTTTCTACTATTGGGCCTTATCTTTCTGGTACTTCTTTTCTTCTTGATGTATTTGTCATTCTGCTATGTGAGCTACTTCATCCCATAAAGCCTTTTTCTCTTTCATTATAGGTTGATCTAGTATCAAATATTTGGTATTAAGGTCTTGTTATATGGGTGGTGAATCACTCAATTAGATAATAGAGATTAAAATAGATGCTTTCTTCTACCCCAAAGTAACCAACCTACATTTGGTTGGTAGTGAAGTTAAATAAGGAGAATGTTTCACTTATTATACAATGGATGCCTTGTCAAATATGCATTCTTTGAGAGGAGGATAAATCCCAACCTCATGTTGGGTTATGGTTCTACACACTAGAGTCTCCTATAGACTACTAGACAATGGAGAATATATGTTGATGGATACAAAATGTGGAAGGTTGATTATTAAAGAGTTCAATCATTCTCTCTATTTGTTCAGCCTCTTTGTTCACAAATTTGACAAAGATGGATATTAGGCATGGTGTTATTTCCACCAAAAGACTTTGAGGGACCTTATTATGCACTTGCATTATGGACATTACCATATAAAATAAGAACTCCTCCTCCTTCTCATATAGGTATCCTTACATATCTTCAAGCATTTCCTTATAGACCTTTTTCTCATCAATCCCCGTATGAGGTAGGTCATAGGAGCTTGCGATCTCTGGTACCTAGGGGCCATCTAACTAACTTGTTATCCTAATCATCTTATGCTTTAGTGGAGGTTATGGTTATTTTTATATGTAGAGCTTGCACTTTATTATTTACTTCTATGATGTTATGGATTTTGTTTATGGTTACATTGAAGGAACTATTATGCTAGGTGGTATGGTTTGAAGAGGTGTCACATGCCTAGTTGTATATGATTTTTAGTAAGTGACTTTGGCCTGCATCATGGCTATGGTAACAAAATATGGTAGGTGTCCAAATGGTGATTTGGGTAACTTATATATATATATATATATATATATATATATATTAATCAAGATGGATTTTGAAATCAAAGTGATAATAACATATTATACCAGGTATTATATCACATATAGTGACACTTATAGGTGTGTAGAAATAAGCTCCAAACACTCGTCCCAGTATTTATTGAACTTGCCCTCTATTGGCATGTTATTGTCATTAATGTCAAAAGGGTGCATATTGTGAAGGTCCATGGTGAGAGATGATTGAGTTATGTGACAATGTGAGTTTTTAATTGTCATTGATGTCATTGAAGTTTTTGTTGCATCTTGTGAGTCGTAATTGTCACAAATAGGTATGATGGTCAAGTGAGCATTGAAGCATAGTTATGAGGCAATGAGATAATGTTGATCAAAAAGATATTGCTGTAATGGTGTGAGATTATTGTCTGAAGAGTGTTCTTATTTGATATTATTGAGTTAAGCATGTTTGAGTACTAATTCTTGAGTATAAGGTGTCTTGAGAAGCCTAGTCTAGACCCTGTGAAAAGGTGTGTATAATGAAGTTGGATAAATTAAGTAAGCACAAGATTGTGAGAGGATTTTTGGTAGTTTGTTATCATATAATTAAAGTGTAGATACTTTCATAAATTGTTTCAAGGTCATTTGTCAAGTTTCAAGTGCTTAATAAGAATATTCATGGCACTAGTCATAGCATGTAAAGTCCTTGTGAGAAGGTATGAGTATGGTGACTTGGAAAGATGGATGCATAGATGAATGAGTGCTTTTATGAGGTAGATTGAGCATATATATGAGGTATTTTATCACTCATTAGAGTCTTAGGGTGCCTACAAGGGTAGGACCTTTATACCAAGTCTACACTTAGACCACTTCTAGACCTTGCTTGGCCTAATGAGGTATCTGTTGGAGACTTAGGTTGCACCCTAGATTAGCAAAGGATTATTATATTCATATTGATCAAACCTAGTCAAACATGGGAATGACTCTAGGCTATGGGTCACCTAATCTTGGGTTAGATCTCTAGGATTTTTAATGAGGCTAGCTCCTTAGATATTATAGTTTAAATCTCTCTTTTTAAAACTCAATCTATTGGGATGAAAAGGAGATAAAAATACAAGAATTAAAAACTAATGTAACTGTAGTGATGCACCAAATGTTCAATGATCCACTCTCAACTTGGACACTTTTATGAGTAATAATGAATCCAATGGAGACAAGGATTGATCATATTCTAGTACAAGGTTTCAAACATGAGTATTTTGTATGAAGGTTGAAAAGAGACCTATAATTTGAAGGATAGAAATAGATAGGTATATGTAAGACACTATGGAATTATGACACTTCAAGAGAAACCTCACTAGATAACACTTCACACAACCTAAAAGAAACTAACTATATGAAATCAAGGTATATGAAGGACCTATAGATGATGAATAAACAACGTACATTCTATAAATCAAACTTTAATAAAGTACACTTAGCATTAAAATAGAATCTAAAATTGTCTAATATTGTTTTGAAGGGTTTACAAAGTAATTTTAGCAGAGGTTTGCTATACCCATTTGAGGGATGATGATCAAGATCTCAATGCCTGCATTTATAAGAAGAAAAAAAACTAGAGAGGGAGAATTTTGGTGCTAAAGGGGTCATTAATGAGCTCAAATTCACTCAGAACAATAGTTACAATGACCCTATATTTATGATCCTTAAAAACTCTTAATTTATTAGGGCCACCTCAAAAAATAGTTTCAAAAATCACACCACTCCTACTCCCATTCCTCCCTACATTGATGCTCTTTTAATATTTCTTAACTAATTAGGTTCCTTCAAAAAATATACTCTTTACCAGAATCTTTATCATAATGTATATCTCATTTACTCCTAGAAGTTTTCTTTCAAAGTTGGCCATTGATCCTTAACTTTGGCTTCATAGATTAAGACATTTATCATCACCATGTGCCTTTTTTGGATTCAATGTTAGCTTCATTGACTCCAACACTTGTGGCCCCTGTTAACCTCACATTTACTATAAGATCATTGAACTTCTGACCTTACATAGACCATAGATCTCCTTAGATTGATTAAATACATGTCATTGATCTACTTGTTTAACATGATCATGCCACTTTTCATTGATTTATTTAATCCTAAGATCCCAAAACTTTTTGATTTCAAGCTCACCTTTGATCTTTGAGTGCATGATTAAATTCACTCCATTAGATCTTCAAGACCCACTAACATCATTAGGTTGTCAATGAACATTAGATCTATGAGTTTATTAACTGCTAAATATTGATCTTTAAGTACATGATTAAATTCACTCTATTGGATCTTATCTACATGGTTCAATGCTTGTCATTGATCCTAGGTCCTAGTACTTAAATATAGATAATTGATCTTGATTTGTATGCAAGAATGTGTATTGTAAATCTTAATCTGATTAATTTTTAACTTTAACTCACACTATTATATATTTATGGCATGATTAAATGCATGCTATTAGATCGACATTCAACCTTAAGATCATTTGAACCTATATGGTTATTTACTATAGCTTAAATTTGACTACCCAAGCACATTATACACTATTAAATAA